>BPLS01000324.1:115703-140343 GCA_019656275.1 Rhododendron kiyosumense
GTGGGGGGGGGGGATTCTGTGGTGGTAAGGCATCTTGGATGGGGTCTCTAGTGGTGGTAGGGCGGCGTCTGTGGGGCTTCAATGAGGGCTTCGAAGCTAGTGCAGACATTTGAAGACGGAGCCCTAGGGAATTTGGGTTTGGGTGTAGGGAATTTGGATTTGATGATTGGAGATGTGCCCACCTAAATTGGGTTTATCCCCAAAATTTGACTCAAATATGGGGAAAAAATGGGTGAAGGTTGGAGATGCTCTGAGAACCTTAAAAGTGATGGAAATGGTGTGATGTGTTGTGTTGTGTTGTTTCTCTCTGGAATTTGGTTTCTCAAACGATTTAGGGGTTCGCTTCCTCCTAAGTTTTTGCGTCCGAAACCTCTCAGGTGCTATCAATTCTTTTGGAACTAGTTCATACAGAGCACTTGACCCTGCTTCTAGTAAGGCCCTGCTAATAGATGGTGCATGTAAACTGCCTTAAACACTTGGTTAAAGGAAAACTGGCCCTGCTCATTTTGGTTTCTCTCCTTTGGTCTTTCAGTCCCCGACTCCTACTCTTCACTGAATCAGATTTGGTTCATTCGTTTGGAATTCCAATACTAATGTTTGGAGCGGTTCACGAGAATGTTAAGGGGGATCTGTGATCAGTTGGGCAGCTGGGCTAGAGACCATTGTTTGTTTTGACCATATGGTTTAAAGTAGTGATTTTCGTACCTTTTTTTTATAATCACTATTTTTTTTTGTCTTTTTGCGATTTAAATTTACAATATTGTCCTTTTAAGTGCAAAAGAATATACAAATAAAAAGTTAAGTTTGTAAATTCATAACACAAGAGAGAACAAAAAATGAGTAAAAAGGGGAGTGTAAAAATCAATTACCTATGATCTATGATTTGTCCGATCAAATATATTCACACCAGGGGAATCTGGGACCCTATAGTGCAGAGATGTACTAGCATTATTCCAATCATCCATCTCAACAATCAATGATCCGGATTAAAAAACAGCATTTTTCTAGGGAAGAAGTAGATTGAAAATATTTTTGGACGGCTAAAATAATGCGCTACAACTCTGTAGTGAAGAGATGCACTACAGGTCCTGGATTCTCACACGAATTCTGAGTTTTGACTCTCTCTCTCTCTCTCTCTCTCTCTCTCTCCATCTTCTTTCTAGATCCTATTTTTCTCATGGCTTTGTGTCTAAAAATTGGTTGGTTTAGAACATAAAAATTGGTGTCCTTACTCCTTAGCCTTGATGGCAGCAAGAAAAGTACTTCCAAATGACTTGGAAATGCATGAGACTATTGCTTCAAGAGGGTCCTAGTAAAAATTAATATCAAATCCAATTAGGCCTAGTTTTATCTATTGAGAAATTGGTTTTCTTGTTTCTTAATTTCACTCTTCAGAAATAACAATCATTTAACTTTAAGGCCGTTTGGAGATTTAGATTTGAACCATAAACAATATTGTTCCAGGTTCCAATGGCAGATAAATTTCACATAAAGCAAACTTGCATCAAACTTAGTATTGTTGATAACTTATTTTCCAACGCTCACAAACCCGGGAAAAGAAAAAGAAGAAGAAAGAAAATTTACAAACGCAGGCCGGGCATTTTACGTACTAAACAATTAAGCAACAAACAAGATTATCAGAGAATGCGGCTTCCCGATGCACTTGTTCAATGACTTCTTCATTTTGTGAATAACTTGGAGTTTCTGCTTAATAAGGAACAGAAAACCTCTGAGTTTGAGGGCCTGCTACCATATCTTCCCAAACCAGATCCGAAAGCGCCATTGTCAGCTCTCCCACCTTTCCTGTTACAACCGTAAGTACATTGAAAAATCAGCTATAGTCAAGTTGTGATAGAAAGGAATTCGTATGTTCAGTAACACCTTCTTTCACCCACAAGAGATTCACTGAAAAATCAGAGTGGTTAGAGCTGGCATCTCAAGTTTATCAGGCAAACTACTCTGGACAGCTCATGTTGAACCATGTCTAATACGGAGAAAGTAATAAGCTAACCTCACCTAGTTGGAAAATGAGATTTACCATCGTATACCATGCGAGAAAGGGTCAACTAAGTGTTCTACACTTTTCTACCTCATTCGTGTTCTTTGATAACCGTTGATTTGTTGAGTGATTATCCAAGGAAGACAAACAGTCAGAATCCGAAGATATATGGTAACTTTTTCGCTTTCTATTGTTTTCCTATCTTTTCTTTTTCCTGAGAACTTCTCCATTATCCCCCCATGATTCCATGATCCCAACACTTCATTCAATGAAGTGGTGACCTGCTCATAGTGTCAAATCTAGGGAGACATCCAAATCAAATGCCCACTTTTAACTTCAAAAACTGATCAAGAAAATGGAGGGAGGTTAGTTACCATCTCCAATGGGTTTGTCATCCCACATGATGATAGGCAAAACAGGAAGCGTGCTTCCAATGTACATCATTTCAGCCGCCCCTTTGGCTTCCTCAACTGTAAGATTGCCAGTTCGAACACTTTTCAAAAGCCCCTGCTCAACCAACTTGGGTGCTAGTTCAAGAAGCCTCAATGCAGTGCACCCACTGAGGATCTTATCGAAGAAAGGCATAATGAGCTCCTTATCATGGGTAATAAAAGCCACATTGACATTTGGACCCTCTGCAATATAACCATCATCATCAACCCAGATGGCTGCAAATGCCCCTTTTTCTTCGGCTTCCATTATAGAAAGCACGTTTGGTAGGTAGTTTACATTCTTCATTGTGGCAAAAAGCGGTTGCTTCATGGGGATAGTAGATGTTATTACCTTGACCCCTTGTTTGCACTGCAAAATGTTTTCCTTGATCACTACTGCATAGAATGCAGACTTTGGGCATCCAGCTGGTGAGAGCAAGAAATTACCAGGACCCGCACTCAACCAGTATCGCAGGGTTCCGTTTCTGCACTTTGATGCTGCCGCAAGTTGGATAAGAATGGTTCGGAGAGTTGATCTAGAGAAGGGAGATGAAATCTTGGCTTTCAATGCAGATCTGAGGAAACGCTCCAGGTGGACATCCAGCTCATACAGGTGTCTAGAAAAAGCCCAAGTCAATACCCATCACACTCGTGCAAAAGCAAAAGAAAAAGAAAGACAAAAGGAAAAAATGGATATGCATCTACAGATATATTAACATATACGGCAATGTATAAGTGGCTAATGAGAAACACAGGCTTAAAATAAGGAATCCACTTGAAATCAGTTTGGCTGAAACATATACTAAGCTCATCACTCATATAAGAAAATAAAATAAAAATAAAAATACTAAGCTCATCGCGATACTTTTATACAAGTTGTAGAGAACAACAATGAACAATTATATAGGGAAACTAATACTCCTATGGAATCCCTCCAGAGATAAGTTCGGCAAAACAAATGCTTTTGTACCAGTGCACTGTGTGCACATGAGCAAACGTTCCGCTCTGTATCCATCATTGTGACGAATAGTGTTTGCAAACATGAAGCTCAAGAACTGTTATTATGTATGCCACAGAGTTTTGCTGTGCTCACCCATCAAGGAGAATGGCCGTATCGAACACACCATGTCCTCTGTGAACCATATGATCATCAATGGGGATAACCATCATCGCTGGATCAAGAATAATTCCACCATAAACACTAGAATACATAGCTGGGTATGGTTGCTCCTTCGCTGAATTCCAGTTTTCATGCAGCTTTTCGAGCAACTAATTGATATAAGGAAATGAAAAGGAAGAAGAAAGTTTAGTAAAAGGTTAAAACCATATTAAGCGCAGTAATGATTTCAAATTTGGCCCTCCACGAGCAAGAAGCTGAACTAACATGCCAACATATTTTTTGCAATTGCTAGAATTCTAAACTTCTTTAGTGCGATGGAAGTTGAAACATCCTTTTTACCCAGAAGTATTTCATATTTTGTTTGGTCAAGTTAGCATGAATTTGTAAACAGCATTTTAATGCTTTACTACATGAATATGAATCGACGCAAATTCCAAATTCATTCCTGTTTTAAGCAATAAGAAATCAGAAAATAACCATAAATCATCTTGTACATATTTATTTCACAAAAAGATCAGTATGTTTTACTAGTAATCCATATGAACCATATCCATTAAACCTGCACCACATCCTAAAACAAAATCAGATAAGATGACAACCTTCCCCAATTAGTTTAAGAAGATCATGAAAACCGTGGATTATGCAATTTTCTCATGTTGTATTAGAAGTCCAAGGGGGGAAAAATTATTGAAACTGGGGATAGAAAACTTAGTTCCATCTGTTACTTTGTTTGGAATGTCAGATAAATCTGGAAATCTTTGATCGAAACTTCTATAATCTTTATCCTTTAACAGAAGAGTACAACAAATAAGTGTTGTCACTGCTATTTATATTGTTCCTACTATCATAGTAAGTAGTTACCATCACTGCCACCACCTTTACTTTTCCTTGTTATTTCTTCCCATTTATTTTTACCATGCGCTTATAACATACATTATTGACACATTCCTACCTGGATGATTCTTCTAACTTTCTTCGAAAAAGGTGTAACAAACAAGGGTCTACATATCCCAACATGGGATCTATGCATCTCCCATCTGATCATCTATCCTGCAGTCCTCTCCAGTTTTGAGACTTGGTTGGCCCACCTTGGCTCACAAAGATTATCCGAAACTGTTCAACTCGTAGACCTTACAAAGAAGTGCATAATCAATCTGGTCGGATATCGATAGTTCTGTTAAAGATCCACACAATTGCCAGAACAATGGACGTTTGTATTCAAAATCATTTTTGTCCATTTTTCTTGCAAAAGTGTGATTTGTTAATGCAGCTACTAACGTTCAATCAAACTGATTTTAGGTTAGATGAGTGGTTTTAATCGTCTTTTTGGGTCCGGGATGAGCCTACGAACCTGAAAACCCGAGGGGACTAGAGGATAGGTTACTGTAGGGGAGCTGGACCCTCAGCATGAGTGGCATCAACAAGCTTGTTCATCACAAAAAAAACACACACACACACACACACACAGCAGACATAGATATATGGCCGCCAAAATTGTGGAATTAGTTCAATTTGCAAAAGTTTCAAACTATCGCAAGAAATTGCAACAATTCAATCAAATGAAAATGAACAAACTGATCATTTGAATCAGGATGATTAGATAAACAACTGATCTAATCAACCTGATTCACTTGAAACTAGCTCTAACAACATCAATGCCCACAATCCAATACTCCGTGGGCTTAGAAAATCAAGATCAACCAAAATAAACAAGAGGGTATTGGTATATAACCTCTGTTGATGATGAGAACACGTGAACTTTAACTTCTTCGCAATTGTCAACCGCTGCTGCAACCCACAAAAACAACATAAGACAAATTACCTCCAAAGAAATATCATTAATTGGTTCAAATTTTTCAAGAAGTGGACCTACCTGAGTTCGCATCGGAAGAAGGGTCGTTGGTTGTCATTTTGGTGAATCAAATGAGAGAAATTGAGACAGGAAAGGAAAATACAGTAAATAGTACTACCGTAGTATTGAATTCAAATGGGTTCTGAGGTTATGGGGAATGCATATTTGCGTTGTAACTGTTCGTATTGGACTGCCTTAGGAAAAGAAGCGGAGATGGGTTTGACGAAACAAGACGAGACACAGGCTTACCAACTCTAATATTCTTTTTAGAATTTCCTCATAATGATTCAGCAGTGCGTTGATTTTTTCTGATCAGACAGCAGTGCCTTGATGAAAGGAAATTCTAATCGCAAGCAGGTTTGTAGGAACCTACGTAAAGAAAAAAATATTTTTTATAGGGTTTTATAAAATAATATGAAAAAATTTATAGATAGTTTTATAGATTTGGGACTCGGAATGGATTTAAATGCATTTTTCCTTGTGTGTTTCTCTACAAATCTTCCGTACGAATAGAAAGGCTCATGAAGTTGATGAATCAGTAATGTTATCGCTTAGCAAGAAAAGAAAAAATAAAAATCAGTATTATCTGATTTAGATTCCCACATCGTAAATTAGATATAGCACTTTAAAGAATATGAACGACTTCTAGTTGGTGACTTGGTGTTATACAACACCTTTTGCGCATCGTTCATTGTCGATATGAGATTCAAGCAGTCGAATGCACGATCCGACGACTTAGAGCACACCACTGCACTATCCCCCAATTCAAATATGAAGCATATTTTAATAACTGGATGGTCAGATCAATTTGCATGCACTTTAGCTACAATTTTCAAACAATTTTGAAATGCATACAAGCAAAGTCGACCCAAACAGAACTTTAGGATGTTCAAGCTTGGCTAGATTTCAACTATTAGTATTTGATAACTCGAGCTCTTTTTTATAGTACAAAACAAAGTTTCCAAAACTACCCAATCTTATGTCGACTATCTGAGGTACGCCTTGCTTGAGCTTGACTCAGGCTCTATTCAGTAGAGAGATGCTACATACACTACCATCCAATCATTACATCATTCACTACATTCCATAAATTTTAAAATAATATATTATGGAGCCCTGTAAAAAATCAGCTCCAATGGATATCGATAAGTATTATTTCTTGATTTGTATAGACGAAACTATTTAACTGCACAGTTTCGCCCTGACGAATCTAAAAATAATACTTATCGATATTTCTTGAAGCTAATTTTTTACAGGGCCCCATAATATATTATTTTAAAATTTATGGACATTTTTCTGTATTTTTTTGGGACCCGGGGTGGGCCGTACAAATAATGTAGTTGATGGTGTAGTGGTTGAATGTAGTGTATCTAGACTTATTGTATTCAGTAAAGTTGACATTTTTTTTCCCCATTTATAAAAAACTAGAAATGAGTTTTTTGTTCATTTATTAAAAATAAAAATAAAAAACATGTTTAGTGACCATAATAGTTGTTATTTATTTATTTTTTTAGCTGCCGAAAGTGTTTTCAAAATAAATAAAAACCCAATTTTTATGTTTCTAGAAATTTCATAAACTAGTGGAATTAATAATGTAACAAAAATAATAACACAAACATATTTATGGTGCATGTTTCAAAAAATATTGAAAACAAAAATAAAAATTTTTACAAACAGAGACTAGTGAAACGAGCTAAAAAATCTATTTGAGATCGACTTATTTACAAAAAAATCGAGCTGAGCTTCGAGTCACTCGCAAACGCCGAACCAAACGGTTCGATTCATTTGCAACCTACCCAGGTCAAAAACCATGGAGATCCGACGGGTGGCCATCACATTAGCTGTGACTGAATGGGCCGAAGCACCAAACAAAATGGACCCTCATTGCAGGCCCGCCATGCAAGATCTCGACTTGGACTAATTTCTAGAAGCTCAAGGCCCAAATTACCCGCCCGGCCCAACAACCATCAATGCATCAAACAATTTCAACACGTTTTCGACCTTGATCAGAGAGCCGACAAGTGACGATACATGAAGATGATTGGACCTGATTAGACTTATCAAATAGGAGTATCGGCCTAGTCCCTACGCCTAGACTTCGGTTATCCCTTTTCCTTTGAGAAAAACTTATTCACGAAAAGTTCCGTAAATAAATTTTTACAAAGTCAATTGCTGAGTTCAAAAGTATTTTAGACGGTTCGGATTGAAAATAAATTAATATCAGTCAGAAATATTTATTATCGGTAAAATTTAAAAATGTATCTCAACCATTGATTATTAAAATGGATCGATGAGATCAGACAGTTCCGTAAATAACTTATTTACAATGGCTCCATGAATAAATCTATCTCTTTTCCTTTACGTGACATTGTGGTAAGGATTGCTTGACATTGTGGTGAAGGTTGCTGCTAAGGTTAGGTTTTTGTTTTGCGTTTATGTTGTCGGTCTTTCTCCCCTGTGCTGGACTTTCTCATCCGTCTGTGAGTGTTTTCCGTTGGTGGTTTGGTGTGTTGGTTTCTGTGTGTGTGAGTTTAGTGTTGTCAAGCTTATTGGGTTTGGTCCGCTTCACTGCTTGGCCAGTTAGGGTTTTTGAAGGATTGGTTCTTCTATTTGAGAAGTCTTTTCCGCCCCTATGTTAAAGGATGGATGTGTTCTTCGTTTGGTTTTTTTTGATGATTATCAATGGTAATGTTATCCTTTATGCAAAAAAAAAAAAAAAACAGACAGGGGGATGGTTGACTCATGGTTCTGCTCTTGTTACTGATGTAATTGACTAACATACTAACACCCCGCTAACTCCTCACTCATGTATAAACTATGGCCAAAATAAAATAAAATCCGAATACAAGCTAGCTAGTGATCATGCCAAGTGGCAACCAAGAAGAGCTGGAAGAAGGCCAAGCAACAAGGAAACAAATGAGAATAGTGACTTCTTTTTTTCATTGGAAAGGATCAATCATATATCATCATGATGCCTCTTTGATAAAAACCAGTACATTGTTCAGTGGCATATTTTGGTGATAGCTTTGCTTTTAAGTAAAAAAAAAATAGAAAAATTAAAGTCCTGATGAGATGTGCAGAGAGGGTGGATACATCCAAGAAGATGGAATCAGATCATCATAATGATATCCCAAATCGGGGCATGCATCCAGTGAAAGAGTAAATACAGATGGTTTTTTCTTCGACCCAAATTTTTTATTTTTTATTTAAAAAAAAGATGGTTTTTTCATACCCAAAATCTCAGAATCATTTTTCCTCTTTTATATAAAAGTTGTTGAATGAGTCATTGTGTTTGATGATGTTGGTTCAGTATCATAGTAACAGAGCTTATGGCATGGATGGATTGGTGATCGGATAAGTCCAGACGGTCATCTTTCTCCTACCTACATTTTCTAATTTTTCTTAAAATTACGATAGTAGTTTTTTTCCTGAGAAAGATTAAAGTTATAGAGATTCGCCCGCCAAAGATCATTTTGAACAATCAAACACTCGCCAAACTAAGAATTTCTATAAGAATAATGATAATCTCACAAAAAAATACTTTGGGTTTTTGTACTGCTATTTTTGCTTTTAAAATTAATAAATATTGAATCATTGATGCACAAGATTGTATGTGGTTACTGTAAAGACAATATATGTTACAACAGTGTTCTGGTTCTATTATTATATTTCTTATTTTGTCTATGACATTATTCGTCTTTTTTAATTAGTCTAAATTTCCTCGGTACATGTGTTTTTTCTTATATATTTAAGATTTATGGCGGTCAAGTTTTACGGCCTATATAAAGAAATGTTAAAAATTCTATAAAAAAAAAGTATCCTAGTAATCGAACAATTTGATCGAAAACGTATATGACAATATTCTTTGATTATTATGCCAATTTATATTGACAAAATTCATAGCTTCTTTTATATGTAAAAAAATAAAAATAACTTGTTGTTTTTGAACTTTTGCTCATCAACAAAACAGCCTTGAAATCTTGCATCCATCCAAGTGTATGTGTATGGTTCTAGAATTTCGTCTAAAATCACTAACCACAAATGCTGACTGGCCTTCTAGGCTAGCTCATCTTTATTTTGACATTTTGTTTGGTTTAGATTAATTATGGGGGTTTATAATGCCACTTCCTAAATTTATAATGTCACTTCCAAAGGAAAGTGCGGTTATCAATTTGAGAAGTGACATTATCAATTCCTATATGGAATTGATTTTGTCACTCTTCTGGGGAGTTCGTAGAGTGACATTTTAGTACCCTTAATTTAATATATGTGCAATAATGCTATATATACAACAATTCAAACACAATGTTTCATGTAAATGTGGGATTCACACACACTATTATGTGTGGGTTCTATATATATGCGAAAGGTTATATTTAGATTGTTGTGTAAATATCATTTTTGATATACATATACTCCGTGGGAGGAAGGGGGGCTGCTCTCCCCTTGAGGGAGGCTGCTGTGTCGGTCAAAACAGTATCGTCCCGAGCCCGAAAACTTGATCCGAAACGTTCACTTAAAAGATCTCATCACATACTATGGCCCTGCAAAAAAATCAAGTCGATCGAAAATCAACAACCAAGTGAACAAATCAACTGTTTACAGTGTTATAATCAATGTCCAAAATATTAAGCCAAAAATTAAGCAAAAGAGTGATTTGTTCACTAGGTTATTGATGCTCGATCGACTTGATTTTTTGCAGAGCCATAGTATGCAATGAGATCTTTCAAGTGAATGTTTCGGATCAAGTTTTCGGGCTCAGGATGATGCTGTTTTCACCGGCACAGCAGCCTGCTATCCCTTAAGGGACAGCATCCCCACTTCCTCCTACTCCATGTATATGATGCATGGTAGAGTAAATAGAAACAAAAGAGCGCACAGGTATCTAGGCATGAGGAATGGGGCGTGACGACAATATTGAGTCACCCCCGCCGCCCCTCCGTCTACGGCAGGCTTTCATGTAGTGCTACTCCGCTGCAGTTGCGTTGCGTGCTCGCTTGGTTTTATAACCTCACTTGGTTATAAACACCAGTAGTAGTGTAGTAACAATTTTGCATTTCAATGCCGCATGCTACCCCGGTATTATAATCCGATGGACATTTTTAACATGCTCATAGCTTCACATGATTCCTAATTTTAATCTAGCTACCAGGTTATGACCTGATTAAGTATTGACGCGATTCGATAACATGATCACCATCAAACCCAGCCATGCTATCCACAGAGATTTCTGTGCACAGGTTGTGCATAGATTTTAATGTGGGGCCCACTAAGGGTCTTACACAAATAATCCGAGCCGTTCATTAAATATAAAATATTTTTTCAAAAGTCTACATGCAAAATCAACTCAATCCGATACTTATAGAAGCTTAATCCAATCATCTAACTTTTCATTTGGATTTTAGGATAATGAAAAGTTGAATGATTAGATCAAGCATTTGTACGTATCGGATTGAGCTAATTTTTTTGCGAGGGCCAATGAAAAAATGTTTTACATTTAATGAATGGTTCGGATTGCTTGTGTAAAACCCATAGTGAATCCCACATAATGATTTGTGCATGCTATGTGTATGAAAAGTCTGTGTGAACAAACTTTTTTGGTCTCAACCCGACATAGTTCTCAAAACGGTCTCAACCCGGTCCAGTTCTGAAATGAAAATGTCAATTAAGACAAATTCTTTACACCGTCAATATAAACATGGCTTAATTGCAAGAACACCCCCTAAACTATTATTTTTTGGCAACTTCACCTCCTTAAGTTTAAATTCGAGCAACTTCACCCCCCCAAACTACCAAATTCGAGCAATTTCACCCCCTCCCCCATTTTCCGTCCAATTTTGTTATAAATTTGGATGGAAATTTTCAAAATTGGATGGAAAAGTAAATCAATGTACAAAAATGCCCTTACAAAAATGTCCGGTTGACAAAGTGGTCGACCGGCTGGTCGTCCGGCCTCTTAGCCGGTTGGTTCTGATTGACATTGCTCTCTGTTTAGACAGCCAACTTGTCAAAACTTCACCTCAATAAATTCGTTAAAGCATGTATTGAGCTCACTAAGTCTTTGTAAATATTAATCATTGAATTCAAGAGACTTTATGCAATACGTCAAGGCAAAGAAAAATTAGTCCGAAAAAGGATTTTGCAATAAAAGATTTTCTTTTGCCAAATAATAAAAACTTCATCAAAATAATAAATAGTAATGCATATAATTTTCCAACAAATTATCATGCATATTTTTCCAACAATCCCTAATTTCATCGGGAGGGTGAGACCATGCCGGACTTGGAAATGTGACAACTTCGGCGGGTGGGCGTTGGTACTCGTCTAGATAAGTGGCTATTGTAACAGGGTTCACAACTATTGTTTTTGAACCAATAGTAGAGGTAATGTGCCTTGTTTCCCTATTGACCTCCATATTTGAGTAAAAATTTCAAACTACACCATCACGAAAGCCAGTTATCGAAAAGTCCTTTCGCGGACTAAATATTTTCTCGACCTTGAAAAATAGCATAAAGTCTCTTAGATTCAACGATTAATATTAACAAAGACTTATTGAGCTCAATACATGCTTTAACGGATTTATTTAGATGAATTTTTGAGTTGCAGGTTGACGAACCAGCTGACAAACCAGAGGAGTGTGTCAACCAGAGGGCACCGGACGACCGCCTGGTCGACCACGCGGACGACCGCCGGTTGACGTAATTTTTTTTTAAAAAGGGTACCAACGTAATTTTGTTGGCCTCCATCCATTTTTTTAACGGAAAATAGGGGAGGGGGTGTAGTTGCTCGAATTTAGTAGTTTGGGGGGTGAAGTTGCTCGAATTTAAACTTAAGGGGGTGAAGTTGCCAAAAAGTGATAGTTTAGGGGGGTGTTCTTGCAATTAAGCCTATAAACATTATTTATTCAAAATCAATTACATCGCGCCACGTTACAAAATAGTGGTCTCAATCAATAGAACATGGCGATATAATGCAATATAATTGGTTTGAAGAAAACAAATGATTGCACTGATGGTGTAAATAATTTAATATATATATATATATATATATATGTATGTATGTATATGCCCCATAAAGTCCAAGTTGCCAAATGAGCCAATAATAGTATCATAAGATCGGGGGAGGATTTTTTTGGCCTGTTTGGATAACTGCTCTTGGGAAGTTTTCAACCAGAAAAAGATGGGCACAGAACCCAAACCTTGGAGAGAGAGAAGGGAGATCAGGATTCTCTAAGACAGGTACCTCGGTTTAATTCACCAGATCGTTCATTTTGTAAATTCTGATACGCATGTTATTTAATTAAAAAGAAAAACAGATTGATCGAATATTTGTATCAAGTTAAACTGTCATTTGTTGTGAAACAGATGTGATCATGATGAGTTTATAAATACCATTCGATTAGTTGTTGGCGTCAATGACTTATGTATTGTAAGACCGTTTTTTTACAATCCCTCCTAATTGGTATTAAGAGGGCTTCAATTAAGTATTTTATAGCATTCAATATCACATCCAAAAGCCTATTTTTAAAACGGTCGAAGAGAATGACATTATATAACTAAATTTATAATAATGCTCCGAAGTTTACACATATTACGAAAGACAAAAAAGGAAGAACTCAATGGCAAGTTTTATGTTGTGTTACGTGAGAGATCATTTCAAAAGATGTTCTCCTTCTTAAAACTACATAAAATTCGAAATTTCTCAGACGTTATTACTCACTTTTTTGAACGATAAATTGCGCCCGGAGGTAGAGGTAAACTGAACGGGACAACCGAATCAATATCAATAAGAATGAGAGAGTGGGGATAAGAACATGATGCAGATTGATGAGGTGAGTTGATCTGTTGATGTAAAGCCTGAGGTGCGCTTTGGATCTCAAAATTCGAGCATGAGGTGTCTTTTGAAATCTGGGAGCTACATATATATCATCAGTAATCACTCTCTCTCTCTCTCTCTCTCTTTCTCTCTCTCTCTCTGCATATCACATTCTCGATTCTGATGGAAGTGAGGGATAGGTGGATGGGAGGATGGATGGGATTGATGAAAAGATTCATGCATGAGATAGAAATGATTTTCTCAGTTGACAAATGCAAAAGCATTGGCACCTTGTGTTTTGTTTGTTGCGAAAATCAATAAAAACCCGCTTTAAACCCCTCACTCCTGGCCCTTTTTCCTGTGCAATCGTCATCCCTTTTTTGGATTATTCTAACTTCCGGCCAAAATGATGTAGGATACATAAGTAAAACAAAGTAAAAGTGCATTGATACTCGAGAAAAATGTATTATAGAATAAATAGTGATTTTTGTCATTTTTTTTGTTGATGTCACTTTTATTTTTTTATTTTAATTAGATGATTTGTTCTGTGAGAGAATGAGAGTGACATTAACAAAAAAAGAAAGTGGCAAAATCAATTTCTGAGTACTCCCTCCATCCCAAATTAATTGTCCGGTTTGCAAAACGAGAACTTAAAAATAATACGAATTTTTCAAGAAAAACTCAAACTTTTTTCAATAATTTGATAGATATTCATAAGTTTTTTTAATTGATAAAAAAAGTTAGAATTTTTTCTTGTAAAAAAATGTTATTTTTAAGTTCTCGTTTTGCGAGCCGGACAATTAATTTGGAACGGAGGTAGTAATTTTTGTGAAAATGTATTAATATTTATGAGATATTCATTGATATCCGAACTTATTTGAAATTATGTGCATATTATCTTTTGCCTAGCAGGCGAAGGTTAGCAAAACTGCCTCTTTTTAAGTGGCAATAATTATATAACCACACACATTCACACATACTTGCATCTTTTAATGGAGTCTATACGCTGGTACCTTATTACCGACACAGCAAAACTGGGCACAGATAATGCACAGATTGTGTTGTGGGGCCCATTACGAGTCCACATAAATGATCCGAGCTGTTTATTATATTTAAAACATTTTTACAAGGACTCTGCAAAAAAACAGCTCAATTCGATACCTATAAGTACTTGATCTAATCATCTAACTTTTCTTTTATTTTTTTGGATCATGAAAAGTTAAATGATTAGCTCAAGTAATTATAGGTATTGGATTGAGCTGATTTTTTGAGTGAGACCTAGGAAAAATATTTTAAACATAATGAATGGTTCGGATCATTTGTGTGGGACCTGTTATAAGCCTCATAATGAAATCTGCGCACAATTTTGTTGTGTCCACGGACTTTCCGTTTTAAGTGCGAAGCTACATGCAGAAAAATAGGAATATGTGAAGCTTAGCTTGTTCGGTTCATTGAGAGATATTTAAATTTTGATTTGTTTTATTATAAGAAAAGGAAATGAGAAAGGATGGTGGGTGGATTTAGCTTAAATTTTTGTAACTTATTTGATTCTTCTCAGCAAGAGGAATTTAAAAGGATAAAATTTTGATCGAAATTCATAAATTTTTTAAAAAATTCAAAAATAAGTATAAAAAAAAAAGGTTGTCATTTTACTTATTTTTGTCTTTATTCAAAAAATTATAAGTTTCGATCAAAAATTTTTACCTTTCCGGTTTCTCTCGTCAAAACGAATCAATAAATCACAAAAGTTTAACACAAAATAAACAAATACAAAAAAAAATTAAATAAAGACAAAAAAATAAAATACTTTACTTTTCAATCAAAACCCATCCGACATGGGAATAGTTCATGTAGGTTTGAGAAAACAATTTGCTGAAGTGGTACAATGTTATAGGGTCTCCAACTCCATAAATGATAGGATACACACAAGTAGGGAACCAAGAATATATATCTTGTGCTAACCCAAAACATATATATGAACCAAAAATAGTTTTACAATTAGTGTTAAGCAAATTTGCACATAAATCCGTAAATGTTCAAAAATAAATAAAAGAAAAGTACAAAAAAACATACACAATTAAAGTTGTGCCCTTCGTTGTTTCAGAAAGTAAAAATCATTTATTACTGAATCTGAGGCAATATATATCTTCAACAAATTTTCTTTCAATGGGTTGGGCTACAAAATAAAATAAGGTGTGCTAAAATTTATTGGGCCAAAATTATACATATAAAATACCAAAATTTAAAGTTTACTTAGGCTATAGCCCAACTCAACTTAACTGTACGTCTGCCCTTGGACACATGTGGATGGCGGGATTGATCTCTCAAAATCAATCGTCATATACGTAAATTGATTCGGGCACCTTAATTATCAAGAACAATGGGATACATAACATGCTTAACTGTATAAAACATAATCTCACCATATAAAAGAAGATGCATGGGCGAAGTCCTAAATTTTTTTTTGGGGTAATATTTTCTAGTTCTGAGAAATTACATAAAAGAAGATGCATGAACATAATTACCCAGACTTTATTTTTTTGAAATGATTGATCAAGTATAAGAATGACAATAGATAAAGACTATTAAGGCTTTGTTTGATTGGTAGTTTAGTTTAGTTTAGTTTTGGTAATGGGTGAAGAGAGAAATAAGATAATGATTGGAGAGAGATAGAAAAGAATGAAAAAACAATAATTGAAAAAATAGGCCAATAATTGAAAAAAAAAAAGAATAATAATTAAAAAATTAAATTAAAACTAAACTAAAATAGATACCGAACACAACATTTATTTTTTGAGCTCGTTGGATCTGCTAGTAATTTTGTTTTAAAAGTAGGAGTAGTCAATGGAGTAATAATTCTAGAGCAAAAGGTAAATGGGTATTATATATAGATGGATGGAAAAATCAGGAAAAAGATAAATGATGGGCATGGATTTTTAACCTTGTCTATTTGTCCATCTGACAAAATAATTAAAATCATGTACTATGCTGACAGGAGAGATATGAATCAGCTTTATCGATATCAATGGTGAATTCTCTCTCCTCCTCCACCTCCCTCTCTCTCTCTCTCTATATTTTTTTTGAACATCTCTCTCACACACTTCCTATTGGTGTACCCCCCATAGCTTCCTACTCTATCTACTTCCATACTCTCTCTCTCTCTCTCTCTCTCTCTCTCTCTCTCTCAAGAGATGAAGAGATCACACACCTTTTTCTCTCAAAACCACCTTTCTGTTCCTTCTCTTTCATTTTCTCCACTGACAGGGAATACCTGCACACTTCCTCACGCACGCACGCATACTCGAAACAGAACCCACCCCACCCACACCCACACTCCATCCTCCCCCCACCCCCCTTCTCTCTCTCTCTGCCGCGGCAGAGTCCAGAGAGAGATCGGACACATCAGGACAAGATCAGAAAAAAAAAAAACACGCAAATTTCACCTTCTGGAAATTATTAGGAACTTTTACCCCCAACTTTTTACACTTTGGAGACCATTCAAAATAAATTACTCTTTCCGCTCTAAAATATTTATTCGGTTCGCGAAACAAAAACTTAATAATAATGCATCTCTTTTAAAAAATTTTTTTATAAATTAAAAGAACTCATCGATATTTAGTAAATTGTTAAAATTTTTTTAAATTTTTCTTGTATTATTTTTACGTTCTCGTTTTATGAACCAAACAAACATTTTAGAACAGAAATAGTACTAGTAGATCATAAAATTGGGACGGAGGTTTTTTTAGTACTTTATAACACTACACATTCTTGTAATGTTGATATTTTTTAGGCCACTTCGCCTCCGTACTAATATCCAACCAAATCCCTCAAACTTCATTTTCTTTAGGCCCCATGATGAGTCCATAATAATAATCTGAATCGGTTAGCTTATTTGTCATGTTAAGAATAACATTTGAAAAAGCCAATTGCTTGGTCGATCATCAAGTAAATACTTAAACAAATAAATCATATAAAATGAATAGTACGTGTTCATTTTTAAAATAATGAGAGCAACGATTTGGATCACTGGTGTGAATATCATCATGACCCAAAAAATTGAAGTCCCAAGGGGTTTGGTGGATGGGGGTATGGACTCGAGGTTTTAAGTTACTGTAACGGTTCAGATGTAACTATACGAGGAGTATTGAACAGTATGTAATGGGAAATCGGTTGTCGTAGTCGTTAAATTTTTAAAAGTCGTTTACGATTGAAAAAATGAATTCCTGAAAAAGGGACCAGCATCGGCCCTAAAGTCGGTCGTGATAGATAAATGAACCGATAGAACCGGCCAATAGCATCAAATCCTTAGTATATTGAGATGAGAGATGGGAAGAACCTCATATTTTTAGTGGTTGACCACAGTGTTCCAAGACTAGCTAATAATTTTCCACCCCAACCCTCTTCTGTCAATAGATTCATCAAATCCCCAAAAACAACCCCACTCAAACACTCCACTCTCTCTCCTTCTCTCTATCTCTCTCTCTCTCTCTCTCAATTCGCAGACTTTCCACCATTACTACAAAAAGCCCTGGACCCCTGCCCCCTTTGGCCTCTGCACTCTCTCTCTTTCACTCCTACTCCCCTAATTTCTCCAACTGGGTTTTCATTTCAACTCCCATGGAGTTTTACCACCATTTCAACCACAGCGATTCGGGCTTGCCTCCTGGGTTCCGATTTCACCCCACAGATGAAGAGCTGATCACTTCCTACCTTTTGAAGAAGGTTCTCGACTGCAATTTCACTGCCAGAGCCATTGCCGAAGTCGATCTCAACAAATGCGAGCCCTGGGAGCTTCCTGGTACAAGAAAGATTTCACAAAACCCATTTTTCCAAATTTCTACAACCTTCTGAAACCCATTTTCGTAATTTCTTCAAAATCAAATTTTTGTTTACTTTATTTTTAATTATTTTTTATGAACAAGAAATGCTAATCACGACTCAAGCAAAAGTGATGGATTGAAAAGTAGAAATTGGAAAAGAATATTTTTTGTTACGTGTTTTGTAGGACGGTTCTAACCTCTTTGACTCCTTTCTGTACTCAATCATCATCATCTACCAGCGAACAGTAATTACCATCACCTTTTCTGATTTTGTTTTTTCAAATCAAAATTTTATCCATTCTACTCAGGATTCATTAATGCGTTTAGGTTCTGGAGGAACGCTAAAAAAGTCCTATTTTTTAAGAAAAGAAAAGAAGACAAGACAATGTCAAACTTAAAAATTATGGGTTTATTAAAATTTAAATATATATAATATGAATCTAATTTGAAAGATCTCAGGTGAGATCTTTTATACGATACAGAAAAATTGAAAAATTATTTTTTATTTATATTACTTTTTAAGTTTAAAAGTAGGAAATAAATTCTTTATTTCTTTAGAAGATTTTTGGAACGGGGCCTTAAGATTATAAATAACGTCTATTGTTGATTTTTTAGAGATATATTTTCGATTAATAATTTATTTTTTAACGAGATCAAATATTAAAACTTGAGATAGGATGATCCTAAAGATCCTAACTTTAGGGCTTTTGAAATTTTTTTTAACATAATTTTTTCACATAAAGTTCATCAAAATCAAAAAAAGAACAAATGATAAGAGACAATAACGCCAAGTAATTTTAGGAAACTAATATTGACATTTCAATAATTGATTGATGGAGGCATTCTTATATCAATGTAATTTTAAAGTCACTTTTATTTGTTTGTTGATGTGTCTTCATCAATTTTTAGTGTGTTAATATCATTTTTCTAATTTTAAGTGAACACTCCCTTAAAGAAAAAAAATTTTAAAAAACCCATTTCGACTTGGTAATCCATTTTTGTTTTGTGGGGCAGATAAATCAAAGATGGGGGAGAAAGAGTGGTACTTTTTCAGCCTCCGTGATCGGAAGTACCCAACTGGGCTCCGAACAAACAGAGCCACTGAAGCTGGGTACTGGAAGGCTACGGGGAAGGACAGAGAGATCTACAGCTCCAAGACTCGTTCTCTTTTGGGTATGAAGAAAACCCTAGTTTTCTACAGAGGGAGGGCTCCAAAGGGGGAGAAGAGCAACTGGGTCATGCATGAGTACCGTCTTGAAGGCAAATTTGCCTACCATTATATCTCCCGAAGCTCTAAGGTTATCTCTCTCTCTCTCTCTCTAATTTTATTTTGATCGGCTCTCTCTCTCTCTCTCTCTCTAAGTTTTCTTGATTGTATATGAGCATGCAAATACGTCATCTTAGGGTGTGCCTAATGATAAAATGTTAGGTCTTTTCATGGTTAGTTTTACATCATTTTGTGATTATGATATGACAGGACAATGAAAAACTGTGTAATTTTGATTATAGGAGTATAATATTAGAGAAAAACTTTTCTACAACTCATAAACTTTACGGAGGTCAAACTCGGCTATCCAAATACTTTTGGACGTTCCAGATTTCAATCATAATATTATGTTATATTGAACCATGTAGTGAAAATGTTACATTTTCTGATCATAAGTGTTTTGCATCATTATTATTTATGTCGTCACTTGTGCTGGGATATTTTTTGAGATGCTTGGTTAGTCTTTTTTTTGTAGATTTCATTCTGCATTTGCCAGACAAAAATCGACAAAAAATACCAAGACAATATATATCTTAAATCGGTCTTGCTATATTGTCAGCCTTATTGGGCTAACGATAAACTTACTAAAAGATAAGAAAAACACATTTTTATATTTTTTACACCCTTTAATACACATTCACATGTTTATCATTGTCAATCCATTAAGTCGATTTTAGAATTTTTCATCTTAAATAAGGTTTGTAATTTAGTATTGCCTGATTTTTGTCCCACGAAATTCATGTTGGTATTCCGTACAGTGGGAAGGCATTTATTGAAAATCGTTAGGAAATGTCTTTAAATTTGCGGGCATTAAAAAATCAAATCTTTTGTAAGATTTTTCTGTTTCTTCTTTTTTCATGGTGAGTACTAGACTTATAAGTCATTTAATGCAATAATTACATGCATGCATGCAGGACAAGGACTGGATTTTTCTATTGTCAGGCAAATCTTTCCAATCTATTATATATTGTAGGAGTAATCGTAGTATTACATTCTCTTAATCATTTTCACTGTTTTATTAATCCAACCACAAAAATAAAAATAAAAATTCAACAAGCTCGTGAAAAACTTCTCAACTTTGTATTTTGTATTGATCCTCTCCTACGCGCCCAATATTCAATCCGATTCGTTGGGAAATTCAGATTATATGGCCATCCAAAATAGATTGAATGAATTCCGAATCACAGAAAAACATAAGCTTAATTACAATGATGCATGTCCTGACAATAGGAATTCTAGTACTATAAAACCGTTATCAAAGTAATGATTGCTGTGCTTATAACCTTATTGGATGATATTGGTTTTTGGTCCAGGCTCCAGCTATTTTGTATTTTAAGAAGAAAAAGGCCACTGATTTTACTTCTTTTTTTTTTTTTTTTTGGTTAACGCAATTCCCCTGCAAATATATTTTTGGTGCAAAAATACATTTGTAACATTTTGGATTCACATAATCTTAGGATGAGTGGGTGATCTCTCGGGTGTTCCAGAAGAGTGGCTCCGGCAGCGGCTCCTCCGCACTAGCAAGTGGTGGCAGCGGCAAGAAACACCGCCCCAACTCCAACATGATCAACCTCTACCCGGAACCCAGCTCCCCCTCTTCGGTCTCTCTCCCACCTCTCCTTGACTCCTCCCCATATGCAGCGGCCGGCTCCTCCTCCTCCAATGTCGTTGCGGACTGCCACAGCTCCTCCTATGACGTCAACGCTGCCACGAAAGAGCACGTGTCCTGTTTCTCCACCGTTTCTGCCGCTGCCAACAACTACTTCAATACTCACGTTGCCCACTTCGACCTCCCTCCGCCGCCGCCTCTTAACGCGGCCATGGCGGACCGGTTCTCGAGGAATGTCGTGGGGATGCAGGGGGCGTACCCTAACTTGAGGACACTCCAGGAGAACCTTCCGCTGCCGTTCTTCTTCTCGGCGGTTGCTCCTCCGCCTCCGCTAATGCAGGTTGGTGGTGACGTGGGAGGTTGGAGCACCGGTGAGAACTGGCCGGCGCCGGAGAATCAGAAGGGTGATGGATCCAGGATGGCAGTGGGATCCACTGAGCTTGATTGCATGTGGACTTACTAGTGTCTCTCACTAGCGTTATGTTAACTCTCTCTCTCTCTCTCTCTCTCTCTCTGGAAGTTTATTAGGTTTAATTGAACTTTATTAGGCTTGAACTTCAAGTAATGAAGCTTTTATGTATCGTATTTAACTGTTGAACTCCCTTTAAGTACTGACCGAATTTTGTTGGGCTTTTATTCTCGTTTTTTTTTTAATTCTCGTATTTAAGTACGTACGGATGAGCCATTCTATGCATGTGTCACGTAGATTAGAAGATGATGGCCGTAATTAATTCCTTATAATTAATATATTGTAATAACTCTTGTTAATTTGACTCCTGGCCTGAGCAATCTTCGAGCTAATTATGTTGCTTCTGTCCTGCTTTTTGGGTCCGGTCCAGTCAAGTTTTGTGACTTTGCGGTTCTTCTCGAGTTCACAATAATTATCCAAATCGTTTGTTTTGTTGACGAGGGTTTTGTGACTTTGCGGTTCTTCTTGAGTTCATAATAATTATTCAAATCGTTCGTTTTGTAAAACTCATCAATAGATATATGAACAAAATAAATTTGTATAAAGAAAATGGGATAAAACAGATTTTTACAAGAAAAATTGGATGACAAAAATAATCTAATTGTTATATTAAAATTAAATAATTTTGTACAATTTTCAGCTGAAATGGTAAGATATGAAGTACATAAAATATGTGTAAATACTATAGTTGTTATGGTTGTTTGGCTTATAATTACTTTCTATATATATATGAAATTTCTATGCTAGAATTATGATTTGCTTGTCTAATCTACATTAAACTCATACCAGAAATGACAATCACTAAGAATACATATTTACGTGAAAAATTCAAAAAATGAGTAAAAATCACGAAAAGGAATATTGATGCACTATAACGATTATGTATCCTCATCGTGAATCCTTGTTAGAACTACTTGTTGAATCCTGTTCACCGTACCTTCAATCGACGAATCTTGAATCCTCGAGCTTTTCATAAGTGTCCCTTTGAACTACACAAAAAGACTTCACCCAGAGGTTGAATGTCCATGCAGTACTAACGTCTAGAAGATGTCCTTTCAGCACCAAGACTCCATAGATCGTAACAACTATTCAAGATATACAACAATTTCGCTTGAAATCGCTAGCTCAAGTCTATTCTCTGCAGTTTCCGTACTCTTTCCATTGCTTCCGACTAAGAGCAAGTTTACCGGTTGATAGCTAAACATGCCATTGAACAATGCACAAATCTAGTCTAGTTATCAACTTTGTCTTTCCGTTTCTACCGTTGCTATCGCAGTGGAGGTTGCCGGGCCGAGCCAAGCAAGATTGAGGTTACCGGACCGGGAGAGATTGAGGTCGTCAAATTAACCTCGCCGTTGATCGATTGTTGTCGTCGTTGATTGTTGAACCTAGCCCTGTTTGAATCCACCTGAGAAAACAGAAGGAAATTAAAGCCTATGGTGCTTACACTATGCACATATGTTGGCTGTACGTACGGAAAATGCAATGCATGGTCAGAACTAGCTAGAGTAATTGCGCGTTCTGATCAGTGTGGTTATTACAATTAAAAATGGTGGCCACCCTTTTTATACAATTACAGTACTACTTTAGGTAACATTATTTAGGGAATTATTGTAGTGCTATAAATGGGTACGTTTTGTTTCTGCATGGACTGAGTATGGTCGGTTGGAGAGGGTGGTGATTAAATCCACCTGATCGATCAACTTCACAATTTAACGATACCCCCTAATTTATTGATTCAACAGACATTTATAATTCATATATATATATAGATAGATAGATAGTCCCTTTAATTTCCAATAAGAGATCCCTTGTTGAGTTAAGAATCTTTCATTTTTCGATCGAATTTTGATGATTCGAACCGCTTAATGTGATCAGAACGTGATTTTAAGGGTCGTCGAGAGAAACCAACAAAAAAAATGATCGGGAATGGCTTGATCCAAACAGTTTTTCATAAAAATGCATTTATAGAGTTTTTAAGAAAAACTACTCGGATCAAGTCATTTTCGGTCATATTTTTCATTGATTTCTCACATGTACTTCTAAAATCTTGTTTTAAACATATTAAATGGTTCAGATCATCAAAATTTAATCGAAAAAGTGAGGTCCTTAACTTAACTCAATAAGAGATCCCATATATGTGTGTGTAGTTCCTTCTGATGAATATTGGAGTAGTTAGTATGGGACTATTTCGATCGCAGTCCATTTACACGTGCGGCCGGTTCGGGACCTTTTGATGGAGATGACCGATTAGAGTTCAGCCGTTGCGGTTGGAATGACATTGTCAAAATCTACGGCGGTGGAAAGCAATAAAAAGAAAAAGAGTAATGTTGCTCCTTAGGTTTCAAATCCAGACATTTTATTTATTTATTTATGTAAATAAAATTGCTTGAATGAATGATGTGGCGAATTTAGCAATTGTCAAATTTGATGCCACGGTTGGCACAAGGATAGTATTGTCGAAATTTGACATTGATGCCACGGTTCATCAATTCCATGTCAAATTTTAGCTTTGACATATCTTTCAACAAAAGGGTGAACTGGATCTTAGAGTGCTATACGCCTATCAAAATTTTCAATTTCATTAATATCCACGAAAGACCTCGATCCCCATTCTTGACTCTCAAGTTTGAGTCATAGTGGGGGTTCAAAGTGGTAGTCGAAACTGACCAAGTTGTAAATCTCAAAGAGTGGATCGAGTATCTCCTCATATAACTACTTTGATCAATACACATCTTTTGATAAACACGTGAACTGATTATAGTTGTTCATAAAATTGACAACAAATAGGATGTTAAACTTGTACAATATATCTGACCAAATCATACAGTTTATTCAGGTACTTATTAATATTTGACCAATCTGACTATGTGCTAACAATGGTTCGAACATGCTCTTGAAGAAATTAGCTAGCCACTTCTTTGCTATTGTCTTTACTTTGATGTTATGTTCCATTTTTTTTTTATCGGCAATTTTTTTTTATTAAAACTCGACAAATAGTACATTGAGCGTCTAATAAAAAATTGGACGAAACACCAAAATGACAAAAACCCGAACATAAAACTTGATGTTATGTTCCCTTCGACACCGTTTGTGATTAATCTATAGATTTTCGCTATTGCCTCATAATCAAACCTAAACTTCCATAATCATATTCTGCCAAAGCTACCCATGAGCCCTTGTTGTGGAATGGAAAAATAAAATTCTCTCTCTCTCTCTCTCTCTCTCTCTCTCTCTCTCTCTCTCTCTCTCTCTCGC
>BPLS01000324.1:148883-234213 GCA_019656275.1 Rhododendron kiyosumense
GCAACCATTCTACTAGATGCAATTGGGGCATTTTTTCAAACCTTAAAATGATGTTGGCTGATTTTGGTCTGCAAGCAAGAAAAATATTCAAAATGTTCTAATGTTTAATTTTCAAGTGTAACTAGCTTAACTAGTGCCCTTGTCAGCTCTAATCGACCCAATCATGTTGTTTCAGCTTTTTACCTTCTGAAGTGTTGGATAAGTTGTTCTTTTGTTTGCACGACCTCAAGAAGGTCATAAACTTGAACCATATTTGCTGCATTGACTCCATGAAGGCTAGGACAGCAAAAGTAATTGTACTTTCTAAAAATTATTGCCTGGACCTTGTTCCACCAAATTGCTAAGAAAACAACCTAGAGCTTCTGTGGCTAGACAAGATTTTTGTTTCAGTTCCTTAGAATGTTGTTCAAGTATTTTATCTATGAAGAAAGTTTTCCTACAATAAATGCTCTTGAAATATGGAGTAGAACACAGTAAAAGGTATTGTTTCTGTATTGTATAATTGCTTTGTGTTTGTTGGACAAATGTTGTTCATAATATCATCTTTCTATTGCTATTTTGGTTCGAAATCTATTTTAGTGTCAATTTTTGAACTATAACTCATAAGGGTGTGAGATCCATTACTTTTTCTCGTCTCCAGCGACGAACAAGTTGCCACTGCCTCGACGGATGTAATTAGGAAATTTGTTGGTTCTCCAGAAGGACTGGTAAGGACTTGGGTGCTACTCTTCTTCTTTTTGGTGAAAGCTCATTGATTTATTTATTTAGTTGTGTATTGAGAACCTAAGACGCCCTACGTTGCAGTGAGCAGTATAATCACTTCCTATGAACTTTAATATTTATTTTATGTTGTTGCTTGCTAATTTTTTGTGTAGGGTATGGTCTTTCCAGCTAATGTCAATGAAGTTACACATCTGAGAAATGTAGCAGCAGGATGCTCATCACTGGTATGGGACTTTATACTTCATATTTCACGTTTTAGGTTTATGCAATTTAGGCAGGCATTGACACAACTTACAAGGATTCAATTTGCTCGCAGCATCTACCCACCGACACCAATAGGAAAGATTGACGTGAAAATGTTTTGTGTGTCAATATTGTTGTCAAGCATACACTTGCGGTGTTCAGGTAGATAGTACAACAATGAAATCAAGTCGGGTTCAGTTGGTCCCACATTTTTTTGTGAGGGCAATTGTGGCTCTTAAATCGTGATCCTGTATTAGTTGTGAATCTTTTGATTGCTCAGTTGGTTTTGCTGCATACCATATCATACTCCATCCGTCTCTTTTTAAGTGTCCACTATTCTATTTTGTTTTGTCCCTAAAAAAGTGTCCATTTTGAAAATTCAATGGGTAAAACTTAGTAAATTTCCTATTTAGCCCTTTCTTTTATGTTGACCTTTCCAAATCCAAAGAAACAAATTAAATGCAACAATTAAATAGAAAGGGTATTTCAGAAAAGTTAATAATTTTTAATTGCATAAACAACTCGCAGCATGGGTCTGGCTTATTGATATGTTCCAGAAAACTCCGGGTCGAAACTTACCCGACAATGAATTTTGCTACCTTAGGACCGTTATAGTTTTGCCGCCGTTCACCGGGGCTTCAGTTGCCGGCTCCCCTGTCATCAGGTCACCAACTTCCTTGACCTTCTGGCACTGGGCAAGCATCAGCCACCGTACATGGTCTTACGACTTTGCGCTTGTTGTTGTAGAGAAAAATGTTGACTAATCTGGCTCCCCTGTCATAGGGGTTGCATAATTGCACAAAGAAATTCAGCATAAATTCCAATTGAAGGTGGAGCACGTGCCTTCTTTTAATAATAGGATCTTCAGGATGCAAAAACTTGTCTCTCTTTAAAAAGTTTTGACTTTGAAAGGTGGACGCTTAAAAAAGGATGGAGGAAGTATCATTGATTGTGTTTTAGCCATGTATAAGCATAGTTACTTAGACACAATATGTGTTAGTTACGTCGTTATTGTGCTATCTTAGCCTTGTTACTGGTTAGATATGTCAGCCTTCATCAGTGCCCTTGAGGTTAGTTAGAGAAGGTCATCTTTACTGAATTAGATTTTCCCCCAGGCTTCTTAATTCTAAAAACTGACAAGGACAACAAGAACAACCTTTTTATCCAAGTTAAGGTCGTGCCGACTCTATACGATATTGAGATTATCTACCCATGTTTTCTTTACATGGTCACTTGTTCTTCAACATGTTTCAGGGACGCGTCCGAGTTTTGGCTTTGATTGTGAAGCTATTCTCGATTTCCAGCTCCGTGGCATCTGTAGTTTACAATTCGAATCTGCTTAGTCTATTAGAAGCAGAACTGAGAAACGTGAACGATACACTCGTAACTTTGAGTGTGTTGGAGCTCTTTTATGAGGTTTGTCAATTTTAACCTACATTTTGAATTGATTCCAATGTGTACATGCCATTGCTTGCAGCATGGTTTACGGGCGATTCTTGTATCATGTCATTTTTTTATGAAGTCAGTTATTACCTGTTCTGAACTTTTAGCTCTCCCTGATGCACCATCTTAATTTAAGCTAGGATGGAGGTGTCAGGTGTGTCAACATTCTATGGTATAATGATCTTATTCTTTACATGACCAAGCAATGCACAGGCCTTAAAAATTTCTAGGAAGACAAGACTGTGTTTCTCATTCCTTGCATCTGTGTCACATGTTGGTTGCTGTATTATATCTGAATTCTTTTTGTTGTTATTTCTTATGTTGTTACCTGGTTTATGAGGCATGAAGTTGGCAGAAATTCAGCATAGCAGAGAGTTCTTATCGAGGACTACCCTTCTTCAAATACTTGCTTCATTGATAAGGTACTTGTATGGAAAAATAGTTGCATTTCTGTTTTCTTTTTCTTTTTTTCTCCTTTCGTGCCGTGAAAGAAGTTGCATCTTCCTGCAGCAATGGGTCGATTGGATCAATTTTGAGAGCTAGAGCAATGACGATAATTGGAAGGCTTTTGTCCAAGGAGGATGTTTTTACGTTTATCGATGAGTCTAGTAAGCCTTTTGAGCAACTCCCAAAGTTCTTGATGTTTTGGGAATTTATTTGTTTTCTTATGTTTAAAAAATTAGACTTGAACCATTTACAAGAGGCTTTGATTTTCTTGGGATTTGTGGTGGTGTGGATATGTAAGTTCTTTTCTCCTCCACCTTCCTATGTTTAGTTGAATGCAAAGCAAACAGGTTGCTGTCTGTTGCTAAATAACTTCTCTTTGTACCTTCGTATGTATTCAAAGATTTGCAGCATAATTTATAGGGCTCAAACTTTTACTCACTTACTCCTTGTACCGCTATATAGTATATTTTTTATACATTAAACAAATAATGTATGGAATATTAAAGCAAATTGCATAAATACACTGTACTATAGTTGCCCCAACTTTAAGGAAAGGTGCCTTGTAAGTCCTTGCTAGAAAAGTTTGGATTTTTGGAGTCTTTGGGTAGTGAAAGCATCTGGTAGATCGTTGTGTTATATACTTATATCTACCAATTGGGATTCTGTATGCTAGGTGTTAAAACTGTTATTTCAGCTATTGTTGGAAGGCTTGGGCTGTTGGAAAGTGAAGATGCAGATGAATTTGAGTGCACAGTTGAAGCATTGGGTCAAATAGGGATGAGTAAGTAATGCCTCTATCCCGGAAAAATCAATTCCTCAGGGTGAATCAACCTTCTTTACCTTCAATTTGCTTGTACCTCCTTCCCTCTGAAAATGGCAAAAAAAAAAAAAAAAAAGGCAGCTATGCGATAGAGTCTTGATAGAGTATAAACTTTAACAAATGCATGTACAAGCTGTTATATAATGATGATATGCAGTTAGGGGAGCTTTCAGATGATGCAACTTCTACTGTAGGTGTTAGTTTTGATTATTTTGTTTTTCCAGTTGCTGCATCATTCTGCCCCCCATAGCCCTTTGATATTACTGTATAAGTGAAAAGTTGCCAAAAGGGAGATGCAGCCTATTGGTAGAGTTTTTCAGTTTTTAGCGTTAAACGAAACTATCCAGGGTCCACAGAAAGCTAACACTTTGTGCAATTTCTTTCCGTTTTATTCACATTTCTCTTGTGATAATTTCCAGAAGGAATGTGTAATTTGAGTACACCAATAATCTCTGAAGAATTGAATTCCATGTGTGTGTTTCTTCTTAATCCATGTCCATGTCGAGGCACCGTTTCTTTGAGGACTCTTAGAACTGTACACCAATAATCTCTGAAGTATTGACTATTCTACACTCCTATTGTGATCAGGCCTTAACAATCCGCCTTTCTTGTTTCCTACTGCTGTTGTTTTGTTATGATGCTTCTAGCAATCCAAGGAGCAACAGTTCTACTCTCAAACACTCCCCCAACTGCTAGACATGTTATTGATGCGGCCTTTGATCAGCATGGGCGTGGTAAACAGCTGGTGAGCTAATCCTACTTGTTCCGTGTGTTGCATGGCCCTTTTGACCTGTTCCCTGATCAGGCTCTTTGGTCTTGTTGAACAGCCTATGCATTTCTGCCACTATGAAAACTTTACACGATAAACCTACGAAGAGATAAAGTGATAAACATTGTTAAATCACAGTGAGATCATAGAACAAGGAGGTGTTTGTCCTGCACATTTTGATTTCTATGGGTTGAGAAGTTGTGTTGCCTTCTTTTAATCTACTTTAACAATATTGTTTTGATTTGGGATGGTTGATGGATGGAAATTACAGGCAGCATTGCATGCTCTTGGAAATATTGCTGGAGAACCTCGATCAGAAAGCAACAGGATTCTGAATGTTAATGCCGAAGAATGCCTTCGATTCTTGATCTATGAAAGAGCTTCCAAATCTTCAAAGTTTTCACCATCTGTCAGTTGATTACTCTCTATCTATGTTGCTTTATCCTTTTTATAGTCAGTCGTTTGGAGATTTTAGTTTCTTTCTTTATTTGAGGACCTTTTGGTTCGCTTTGAAAACCAAATGAAAGAGAGAAAGTACATAAAAGCATATAACAAATGTGAAATGCCAAGTCTCTCTACATTTTGGTATTTGAATACCGGTTATTTATGTGTATGCTGTATAGGATTTGATATTTTGCATCCTAGTTCTAATTTTCTTGTGCTAATAGAAATTGTTATTTTGTGTTTATGGGGTTTGTTTCTTGCTTATGCCTCTTCCTTGTTCTAAAATTGATAAAATTGACCAAGTTTTTGCTGCATTTTACAGGGGCTTCTCCTATCAGTTCTTCAACAGGAATCAGAAATTCGTCTCGCTGTGAGAAATCTTTTCACACCTCTACAAAGTTTATTCCTCCTCAATAAGGAACTTTTTGAAAGCCTTTGTTGAACAATTTACTGTGGCTTTTCTCTGACTGTTGTTCTCTTATGCTTATTGTCCTTGTTCTTTTATTGTGTTTACTGACAAGTTTCAGTTACTTAATTAGAAGACAAAGTGTTCTAGATAAGCAGTTTCATTGATGCTAATATTCTTTCCTTTCACCTCAAATCACAATCACTGATCCACTCTTTAAGGAGTATGGTTCTCTGGATTTACTGTCATCGTTACTGGACTCTTTTGAAGGGCATTTTTGTATTTTACCTTCATTCTGTAACTAAGAGGGTTTAATTGAATGGTTTCTTTGGTGAGTGCCAATTTTTTCCAGGAAAAACAAAACAAAACTAGAAATGATTTGCAATCCTCTTTTGATTTGCTGTCTGCTTTTGTAGTTCAAAATGATCCGTAACTCAATACCACCTAAAGTAACAGGACCACCACAGGAGCATTCAACAGAAATCTACATAGCCAGTTGCCTTCTGTTTTAGAGCTCTGATGTGGAAAATATGTGTGAATATCACAGGGTTATCGGTTGATAACAGGATTGGTGGCTCGTCCGTGGTGTTTGATGGAGATATGCTCGAGACAAGAGATAATAAATATAGTGACTGACCCATTTACTGAAACCACTAAGATAGGTTTGTTGTGCTGTCACCTCTTTCTTATGTCAATTTAATACTCCCTCCGTCCCTTTTTTAGAGTCCGGTATTCTATTTTGGGCTGTCCCTTAATAAGTGTCTATTTTGTAAAGTTAGTGGGTAAAAGTTGGTGCATTGTCTATTTTGTTTCTAAAAGTAGATTCCATTTTGAAAAGTTAGTGAGTAAAAGTATAATGATGATGGGTAAGTAAGGAAATGGGAGGAAAAAATTGATGTGCAAGGTATAATGATGATGTCTTTTTAATAAGTAAGCAGGAGACTTAAAAAGGGACGGATGGACGAAGAGAGTAGTATTTGTTTTACATATTGCCTTAGAAGATGAAATAATATTTATTTTGGATTTCCATTCTCTTATGTGTTGTGGTTCTGATGTTTTCTTTGTCCCCTTATTGATACCTATTAGAAGTGAACAAACACAGCTATGCATGAACCACTGTTGTTGGAACCCTTTACTGATTAAATGGAACATCTCTTTCCAGATAAACGGAAATTAGTGTGCAGCAGATATAGATTTCACGGTCCATAAATTGGCTAGCCTTCATAATAAAGCGGCTCGTTTGTACTAGTTTTCTTTAACGATTTGTGTCAGAAAAAGAGAACATGGTCTGCAGTTTTGGGTCCTTATTATGTAGAGAGCAGAAGATCTTCCTCTAGGCAAACCACTAAACATTGATCTACACTACTGCACTCCAAAATGCTAGTATATGCATTGGTCTTTCTTCTTGGTTTCTGTTCATTTTATTTTTTCTAAATCACATTTGTGGAAAATTTTCAGGTATGGAAGTTAGACATAATTGTTGCCAGGCAATTAGTAAGGCCCTCTTGTCGTCACCTAAACTAACAAGTGAACCTGCCCTGGCGGGAATCGCTGCAAAGGTGAGGTTCCCATTTGGTCCTTATGCATGTCTGATTTCGAAACTCCAATTCATGCCGGAACAGATGGAATGCATTCATGCAATTCTGCATAAACTTATGATGCGTGGTGCAGCCCTACTGTGTCTAATTGCATGAGTTTATACTGTCGATTACTGCACACATATCTAGATTTTGCGGGCCTTAGATTTTCCTTTTCTCTTTTACCTATTTGCTTCTTTTGTCTGCAGTTGGATGAAGCTGTAAGAAGGGGTCCTTACCTTGCAAGGAAGAATTCTAAAGCTCAACCTGCAGTAATGACAGCTGACAGATTTTGATTTCCTGTCGATATTCTAGCTCACCAGATGTCATGAGGCTCTCCTTTTTCTGTTGGGCCTTCGCTGTTGTCATCGTGTAAACATTTTTCTTCTGTGAATTAATCTTTACTACTTAATGTGTCAATCTTTGATGTGATTTCACTTCTAGCTTGATATGAACAGAAGCTTACAAATACTTGAGAGATGATTCGCGAATGCTTACTAGAATTTACCGGGAGGACTACTTGTGGAACAAATTTTGGGCAGCTTCCTTTGCAGTAATTGAACCACGCGTGTGGAATCATGGACGGCCTGTTAACCAGTAATTGAACCACGTGTGGAATCATGGACGGCTTGTTAAACTAATTTTGTGTCTACCTATTTGAATATCTACTAGTTTTAATCTATTATCCTGCGTTGTGGACTCTAAAACCCTAGACCTAATTTATGGTTTCGGAAAAGTCATACAGACCGGAGGAGTAACGAATTCGATGTCTGAATTCGAAACTACTCTGTCCTTCGTATATACGGCCATATGAGTTGTACAATCATAAAATTTTACAATTAAATGGAATATGTTCATTTGAGGGTTATTCTTCATAGTTGAAGCAGGAGATTGGTATATCAAATCGATAAATTGTGAATTTGTGAGGTAGCCAATTTGAAAAGCCTCAACCCCTCGAAGGCAAGGGTGCACACCCAATATTGCCTAGAAATTTAACTGGAATTTTATATGGTCTCACACGTGAAAAACTGAATAACCAAATTCTGCGACGCGCCATTTCCGGTAACCGAAATGAGTCACCGGACTAAGCTGGTACAGTGTCGAAAAAAATGAAATCCAAATATGCATCTTATTCTCTAATCAGCTGCTAATGTTCGGGTTCTACCATTTAGAAACCATCTATTCCCAGTCTGTATGTGCATTCATCCGAATAATTATGCCAATACTTCTGGCTAAAAGTCGACACCATTCCATTGAGTTGATATTCCATTACAATACAGTTCCTGCAAAAAACCTGCATCATTCAATAAATAGGCCATTTCCGGGTGAATGTCTTGCTCTTGGTGGTTTAGGGACTTGACAGCCATGCCTATCGACTTGGGTTCGAAGTCCAGCACTCTCCATCTCACCATCTGATCACCCATACAGGCCCCCGACGCAAAACATGTTATACCTATGGATCTATATAGTCAATTTACCTTCAAATGGTTAAAGTGAATATAACATTACCTCTCCTTCCCATTCTTCCTTCGCGCCTCGTATTGTAATTGCAACCTCCTGTCCCTTTTCATCACTCCGGTGTCCCTCGGTTCACCTAATCTCTCCTTCAGCTTGATGTTCATCCCATCCACCAATATCTTGGTTCGTGGCTCAGGCACCATTCCTTTGGATGTCATCTCATTGAAATAATACATTGCTTCCTCTAACCTTCCCTTATCACAATGCCCATGAATCATAACTGTGTAAGACCGTCGGTCAGGTCCCAATCCATCCCTCTCCATTTCACCCCAAAGAGACTTCACTCTCTCTTGATGATCCCAATCCATAAATAACCTCAAGAGCAAATTGTAGGTGTCGCTGGTTAACTTACTTCCGATTCTCTCCATCCTAAGTAAAATCACAGGAACTTCCTCAGCATTCTTTGCGGATTTCAGCAAAAACCCATAAGTCCTAGCATTAGGCAAACAACTACCCCCCTTTTGTTCCATCTCATCCAAAAGCTCGTAAACCTTTTCCATCCGCCTAATCTTGCAAAGGTGCTTGATCAGTGTATTGTAAGTAGCAACATTCGGAAGGCAACCTCGCTCATTCATTTCCTGAAAAATCACAAGCGCTTCAGGAATCCTTTTCTTGAAACATAACCCATTGATGACGCAATTGCAAATTGTGACATCAGGTTCACAACCCATCTCCCACATGCCCCGAAACAGCTTGAGAGCAGTGGTCGCTTTCCCTGCCTTTGTCAACGAATTTATGAAAGTCCCATACGTGAAACGATCTGGCTTGCATTTTCCAGACGAAACAATATCCTTCCATAATCGCTTTGCTTCACGCAAACTGCCCAACACACACCATCCATTGAGAATAATGTTCATTGTCTTGATCTCGATGGGGAACTCATTTTGCCTAGAATGGAACAAAAACTCGGCTGCCTCAATGTGTTTATACCGGCATAGACACATCAACAGGGTCTGGAAGGCAACCAAATTGGGCTCGAGACCAAGCTCTTTCCTCTTATTGAAGAATTCTATCGCTTCTTCCACTTTATGAGCCGCTGCATATCTATTCAACACAATTGCATACGTCCTCTCATTGACAATATTTCTCTTGCGCATTTCGTCGAACACTTGGGTTAATTCTTGAAACCTATTCATTCTGCCAAGAATGTCGAGGACTTCATTGTAGGCATCGGACCCAGGAAAATACCCACTTCCGTTTCTTCCTCCAGAAACCCAATTGAAGAAAACATAAGCCGGTTTCCAATCAGAACGATGCCGTTGAAGCACGCTGATAACCAAGTCATCATTTAGTGACAAGCTGGATTGTTCAAGTGATCTCTGAATCTCGTCCGTTGGTTTATGCTCTAGGAATTTGAGGAGGTTCTGATATGTGCAAGTATCGTTGTCTGTACTAGGGGATTCATCTGGCTCTCGGTCCGTTTTGTCAGGTTTCGGATCGTATACAGTGAAAGTGTCGAAATTTAGGTCCTCCCCACGCTGATAATCCCCAATGGAGAAGGACCTGAATTTCGATCCTTCCACCATATACAATCCGAAACCCAACAAAACGGACCGAGAGTCTGATGGATATGTAACGGGTTGGGTTGTGAAATGAAATTTGAAATTGCGTTGGATTTCCCGGGAAAGAAGGCTTAATGGGTGGAATCTAGAATGCATGTTGAACTGCTGTTTGGTTGGGAACGACAAGTAGCAGTGAAGAAACAGAGAGGGAAAGATGCGAGCAGGAGAAAGAAATGCCACGGACACAAACTAAAGTGAACAGAATCGGGATCGTCTGATACATGTGAATGTGGAGTTTATACGCATCCGACGATTTTAAATACATCTGATATAGTATTCAAATAGATGTGCATTTTGATATTTCTTTATCATTTTTGTATGAAGAAAGAGGAGAGCACCACTGGTTGGTGAAGCCTTGGTTTATCACTTCATTGATATGTCTATGACTCTATTGTAGCACTCCACAAACCAAAATAAAAAATGTTACGTAATGAAAACATAAACGTGTTATACGCGGATGATATAATTTCTATACTTTTGCCTTTTGATACATAGGTAAAAACTCATATAAAAACGAGAATAGACTTGAAATCACAATTCTTTCTTTTGGAGCTTTCACTTAATTAATTCTTCATGCAATTGTATGTTGGGTCGAACTGAAATAAAAGAAGCGTTACTTGTCTTGCTAAGTTAGGACCGAAGTTAAGTGGTAGGATAGTTGGTAAGAGAGCTCATATTCGCTTCGTGAGTGATAATTTCGAACCTCACTAGCTCGTCTTCTCTGCTCTTAATTTTTTTTTATAATCAGGTATCTAGACCAATTTACCCCTTTCCTTTTATGTTTTATGTTATAAGTTAAAGAGTACGAAAAAATAAGATGTAGATTGGAGATTTCTTGTGAAGAGGTTTGCTAAGTTACGACTTTGGACTGAACTGTGAATCAATTGGGGAAGTCCATATCTAATCGGGCTCTCTCCGAATCGAATGGCCAACGTGGGCCAAGAAAAGCTCCGTCTGAATTAGTGGCCCATTCCCGTCGACGACGGAAAGTTCTAAACAGACAGACGTGTCACCCAACGCTTGGGTCTCCGTGGCCAACGTGGGCGGTGCGCGTGAGCTGCTATCTACTGGAGTACATTCTCTCTCTCTCTCTCTCTCTCTCTCTCTCTCTCTCTCTCTAACATTTTCCGTGAGTGAGGAACTTGGGGTATGGTCGTAGGGACTGTCCGTGAATCTAACCAGTAGCTAAAAAGTTCTATAGAGAGAGAGAGAGAGATATGGGGAGGGTATTCGTGGTGGAGCTGGAGGGTAGGGCTTACAGATGCAAGTTCTGCAAAACCCACTTAGCCCTTGCCGATGACCTTGTCTCCCGGGTACTCCTTCTCTTCTTCACATGTCTTTTTATATTATAAAATTATTCGTCTTTGTGAGGAAAATTTAGGAAAATCTTCTTCTTACTGCGGTGGGTTTTTTTTTTCCTTTGTCCTGACCGGGCTGTGTTTGAAATTAAGAAAAGGAAAGGAAAACTAATTTTTTTTTCTTTTTATTGTTTGATTGGAAGAGAAGAAAATAACAATTTTAAATTTTGAGGATAATAAATTTTTTCTTCCTTTTTTCTTGTCATTTTCCTTCCATTTTATTTTATTTTATTTTTCTTTCTTTTCTTTTCCACATATTCCAAACATTAGTCACATAGGCTTTGTTGGTTTTCATTTTAAGTTTTTAACTTTGTTTTATTTTGTTTTCTAATTATTATCTTATTTTTTTCTTCAATTATTACCATATTTTTTAGATTATTACTTTCATTTCTCTCTCTATCTCTCTTTATTCGTTACTTTCCCCTCCAATCACTACTATATTTCTATCCACCACTGCCAAAACTAAAATACCCAAAATAAAATATCAAAGATGGAAACCAAAGAAAGCAATAGAATAAGAATAATAATTATTTACCGAAAAAAAAAATAGAATAAGAATAATAAAAAAGCAGTAGAATAAGAATGTCTTTTATATATACCTTTCTCGTTTTGATTGCTTCCGCAGGGCTTTACGCAACCGATCGGATAATATATTCTCTCTTTTCAATAAACATGGGTCATCAAATGGATCTCGAAGGCCCATGAAAGCAATAATCTTTTGAGAAATGGATGCTGGGTATATCACAGCTGGATATTTCCCCAGTAACCCATCAATTTGGAATTGAGTACAGTTCTAAAAGGGTGTGAGGAGTGAAAATTGACCATTGGTCCACTTCTTGGTATTCCAACTAAGACCTCTCTAAGAAAAGCCTTAGGTTTTTGGTCTTGAGGTAGCTCAAGTGGTTCCCAATGTGGTTAATGGTCAAAAGTTGTCAACTTATAAGTGACTCAACCAAAGGATATTCATTCTATGGAGCTTCTGGTTCTTACTATAATATTTCCATTTTCCATTCAAAAACCGTGTAGTGTTTGCAGCTCTGAAATAACTGAAAGCAAAACAAAGGTGGAGAAGGTTAGAGCTCGTATTAGGTTCTGGGAAAGGTTTCAAATAGTTATACCAGACAGAAATCTCGCTTTAGCTGGAATATCTCTGCAAAAGTGGACGTGCTGCAGCGTTTTGTGCTTATGCTGATGTCAATGATGCTTCTTTCTCATTTGTTTTTGATAAAGATGCTTAATTTTTTATGGGGTTTAAATAAGTTTTCTATATATTGTTGATACCTGATGATTTTGGTGGGAGATATGCATAGTGTGCTGCTTGTGTTTTATAGCGCAGATGTGGAGTCCTGCTGTTTGGGGACTGTTGTTCTCCGATAAAGAGTTTTTTCAACTTGCTCTCCAATAATGTGATTTATTTCTTAGTAAATTGTAATTCAAAAACTGAGTTAGGGTGTAACAAAATGGTGCCATGGTTCTTGGATTGAAAGAAAAAAAAGAGGAAAAAAGAAAAAGAGTCAGGAGCTTTGCTTTCGGTGGTTATTACAAGTCGAGGTGGACTAACAACATTGCTGATAACCTTCTTGTGTGAGCATAACTAGGTGCCCCGTATTGATTACTTGTATGTATTGGTAAGTTGTGGTATATGGCATGTAATGTGAGGCAAATCCACTCTTCAAGTATAAATACACAGTCAGAGGGTCAACTGAGTGCCTCTGTACCCCTGTGCTCAGTACTGAGCAAAGTATCTATGATGGTATAATGTCTATCATCCTAAGTTGCTTCATATAGAGTATTCTTGGCCGTGTGGTGCTGACTGTGAGATCAAGATGCTTTCTGGACTTTTAGAGTTCGGCGGCAATTCAAGTTGTGAATTAGCTGGTGGAAAGGTTGTTTTCTTGTTTTTTTTTTAATAAGTAAAAAATTATATTAGCAAAAAGGCATTAAGGGAATACCGCCCGTTTACAAAAAAAAAAGGGGCCAAAAAAAAGACCCTATACACTCCCATAAGAATGGAAAAGCTCCCACCAATCTAAAAATAGGTCAAGAGAAGGATAAAAATCTGTCAATATCTCTTGTTTTCTTGTTATTAGTTGCATGATAGTTTTATGTGATACTTACTAAACACAAGTCAAGACGCATTGCCAGTGCATGGCATACGTAGTTCTCACGTTAATTATCTGGGGTTGAACCTTTCCATCGAGTTGTTTGCTTAAAGGAGTGGAGGACTTCTATATTTAAGAAAGGAAAAGGTGGGATTGGGAAGTTGTTTGACATGTGGTGGTGGTGGTGGTGGCTGTTTTGTTTTTGTTTTTCTGATGGTAAAGGTAGAGTTATGCTACTACAAAAAGAATAGATAGGTTTCTGTTGTGGCCGAATATGAATCATATTTTTTGCAGTGGTTTGCACAATAACTTCCAGAGACAATTGATGGATTTTGGTTCGTAATTTGGTATACTTGGCTTATTTGTAGTATAACTCTTTTGTGGTGCACAGATATAATGTTCCTCATTTCTTCTTCGAAAATTTGAGATGCATAGATCAATTGTTGTGTATGTTTCTTTAAAACTTTGGGGCTAACTATGTGTTTTTGCATTTTGGTCAGTCTTTTCATTGCCGCAGGGGAAAGGCATACCTTTTCAATAATGCGTGAGTTCTTTGTTGTTTTTCATCAATCTTTCATGATGTTGTGGATTGTTTTGTCACTGCAATTGGGTTTTTCCTTTGTTTTCATTTGTAGTTTTTACTTCACGAGATAGGAGTTTCGAGTGGGAATAATGATGTATTTATAACTTGGAAAGATTTGTGGTCGATCATGCCGTTGTACTCCAAGATAGAGGCTATAGGCAAACAGTATCTCAACAGCTAGGTACTCCCTCCGTTCCAAAATGAAAGTCCATCTTTCCTTTTTGAGTTGTTCCAAAATGATAGTCCTTTTCCAAAAATGGAAGGAAAAATTTGGTGATTTTCCAAAAATGTCCCTCATAGGTGAATATAAGTGTTGTAAAGTAGGTAGAATACAAGGGTAATAGTGGAAATGATAGGTATTGTAGGTGTAATGATTGCATGTCCCTTTAAATAGTTGGAATTCCCAAGAGGGACTCTCAATTTGGATCGGAGGGAGTATACAGTTTTCACTGTAGCAAATGAGTGGATTTCAAAATGTGCCAAAGCTGAGTTTTAGAACAGTGAGTTATAGTATATGGTTCATCAAGATAAATTTCAGTTTCGTGTTTTAGGTTGTGCCTTGAGCCAAAGGATCAAAGGAGACAAAAAGACCAACAAACACATAAAAGGGTAAACGAGTAGAAGATCATTCATAGACAATAGTTTTGTCTCTTTCTGTATCTTTCGCCCATGACACTATGACCAAAGTGACGTATTCTTCCTCCAAGAGAACATGTGTTTGAGCAAATGCCTTATTTCTTAGCAAAACTTGAATTTTACATGTTTAAAGTTCGTGATTCAGGGTGAATATGACTTATGGACCTCATGAGGAGAGGTTGATGCTCTCTGGAATGCACACTGTAGTGGATATATTCTGCTGCTGTTGCGGACAGATTGTTGGCTGGAAATATGTACTCTCTCTCTCTCTCTCTCTCTCTCTCTCTCTCTCTCACACACACACACACACACACACAAGCATGAAGGCATGCGCATGTCAGCGATGTGAGGTTGTGGATGCAAAACTTATGAGAGGGGAGCTGTTTGATACCAATTTCTGTAGAGTGGGGTTGGGTGTAGAGTGGGGTTGGGTTTAGTGTAGATTAGGTCCTTATCCCTGGGTGGAAAATATTTTGCTCCCACCTTTTGTTCACTTGAAATGTTTCTCTTCCCACCCAGGAATCTGCACAAGAAAAGAGCCAGAAGTACAAAGAAGGAAAGTTTGTCCTCGAAAGGTACAACGCTTCAGTAAATTATAGTTGCTTCTTCGTGCTTAATATCCAGCTTGAAACTCGTCTCACTCTTAAAATAATCCTGGACGTGTCCATGGAAACAGAGGGAGGATCCTTGATGGGGTCGATTCGGAATTCTATATAGATACCCGCCCTAGTCTGAGCGATGCTGAAGATCCGTAGATAATTTTTTTCATTTGCCCTGATAGATGTAATAAATAACCTGAGGTTGCGAAATATGTGCATCTCTGCTGTACATTTGAATTATGAAATTGCCGAAGAAGCTTTTGCTGTCTTTATGAGCTATGATGAAATGTATGCCATCCTAGTGTTTTCTGGTGTTTAGTTTTCTGGGCTTTCCTACAAATGTTACCATTGAACGAGGCGCAGCATTTCCTGCTGGGTGGGAAATCTGATTTACCAAGCATGGGAAATTTGTGACTCAAGGGGGTTTAACTTAGAACACAGTTGGAATTGGTGTGAATGCCAAGGATTTGTTACTACTTTCTAGCATCTTTTTCTTTAGTCTTGCATATTCTGTTCCAAACTTCCAATGCTCCATGGGAGGGAACTTCTTTCTCTCTCGGATAATTATTGAATACTCCCAATGTCAACTGGCCTCATATTCTCGACAAATCACGTTCTGATGATCTTAGCAAATGAGTTGCAAAGATGCATGCATATTTTAAGGTGAGAAATAAAGAACATCTTGCGTATTATAGTTTTTCGTTTGGAGAAACATTACGCGTGGCTAGGACCGATATACGAAGCAAACCGTTCGAGTTTGAGGTCTGTTCGCTTGTTAAAAAGTTTCTTTTGAGATTGGTATGTTATATTAAAAAAAAAAAAAAATCAAGTTTGAATATTTTTTGAAGTTTGTTGAGTTTGCAAACCAAATTTGAACAAGGTACTACTCGTCTTGTTCAACTCATCATGTTTAAAAAATTCAAGCTGCTCGAAATTGATGCATAATCGGCTTGATTATAACTTATTTGCGATTGGCCCACCTCATAAGCAAGCCGAAGCTTGTTCGGTTTGTTATTAATTTTCACAGGTGGTTATGTTACCAAAAAAAGCTCGAACATTTTTTGAAAATTGTTAAGTTTGCAAACCAAACTTGAACAAGGAACTATTCGTCTCTTTTAACTCATCATGTTTAAAAAATTCAAGTTGTTCGAGATCGATGCATGATCGGCTTGATTATAGTTTGTTTGCGATTGGCTCGCCTGATAAGCAAGCCAAAGCTCGTTTTATAGCTTGTTTGCGATTAGCTTGCCTCATAAGCAAGCCAAAGCTTGTTCGGTTCGATTCAGTTCGTTTCGTTATTAATTTTTACACGTGGTTATGCCACCTACTCCTCCAAGACTACTTGATACCCCACATTATTCTTCATTAGAGTCTTTAAGTACTCCTGCTCTCAATTATTCGTCTGCATTCTCAATTTTCATTCTCACAAAACTTGAGTAGTTTGGACTGTATTTTGTGAGGATATGTTCGCTTTCGGTCTTTAAAATCAACCCTCTCTTCTTTACTAGTAATCCAAAAAAACCCTTCCTCGAAACCGAACCAAATCACCGTTGCGCTCACCCACACGCACACAGACCCATTACGTGACTTCAGCTTGATACTTCCCTCTCTCTCTCTCTCTCTCTCTCTCTCTCTCTTACTTTGTGTGTGATTTGGGGCTGTTGAATTGAAAGGGGGGTGGATTTTGGATAACCAAGCCCTAAAAACTCTTCGTCTTCACCCAACCTGCTGTTCCGCTGTCTCCTCCCCTGATTTCAGAAACTTCTAAATTAGATTCCATTTTTTCGCGCTTTACCCATATATTAACGCCCTTTCTTGTTTTCCCCTTGTTTTTCTTTCTCTCTTTTCTCTGCGTCTTTCGTAGGGTCCGATTTTTGTGTTTGCAGGTAAAAGTAACAAGAAGAAGAAGATCAAAGCCCACCTACCCAATGGGGTCTTCCTCCAAACGAAAATCTTCCAAAAGGAAAAGCTCCAAACTTTCCTCTCAGGTCTCTCTCTCTCTCTCTCTCTCTCTCTCTCTCTCTCTCTCTCTCTCTGTGTGTGTGTAAAAACCCAAAAATAAATGGTTATTGTTGTTCTGGTTGAGGGTTCTACTTGACAATTGCTTGGTGCTGTTCACGGTTTGATTTTTTTGACTTGCTCTTTTTTTTGATCGGCATTCACGGTTTGATTTCTTGTTCCTTTACCTAGTTTCTCAAAATTTGTTTTGAAATAGCAATACCCTCGTATGTTATTCAATTTTGGACGGTAATGGTACTTAAAAATGAGCTCTTTTCGTAATATTCGCTCAAAACAAGATGTTATTTAATTTTGGACGGTAATGGTACTTAAAGATGAGCTCTTTTTCGTAATATTCGCTGAAAACAAGTCTCTCAACGAAACAAGTTTCTGAAAAATGAAAACAGAAGACAAAAGTGCACCAAACAGGAACTGAATTTCGGAAACGGGTACCCCACTGAACTAGGTCACGGGATGACTAGTTGTAATATGCTTGAAATATGGTTTAATTCTTTTGGTTTCTTGCACTTGTGTAGTGATTATGACCATATGGGGCATTAGGATTTTTCAGATGGTATAGTCGAAAAGGGGCTTAACTTGTTCTCTTTTTCCCCCCCCTATGTGTGCACATGTGTGTTGTGGTTAGGCTCAGCGAAAAAAGAGAAGTAGAAGAGCTAAATTGAAGAAACTGCGCCGTCGTGATGATTCTTCTTCCGACTCTGGTGACGATTCGAGAAATTCAGTCTCCATCTTGTCTTCTAGCTCCAAGGATGAGTACAGGAGGGCTCGTTCCCGTACAAGAAGTGAAGTGAAGGGTAGTGGTAGGAAAAGGACTCGAGCAAGCTCTTCTAGCCCAGGGAGTAGCGAGGAAAATTCTCGTCATGTGAAAAAGAGGAAGGGGTTAAAGAAAAGTGCCAAATCTGACTCAAAGAAAAAATCCCGAAAGAAGAAGCGTAAGAGAGAACCTTCTATTAGTTCCATTAGCAGTGATTCGCGGAGCTTCTCTACTTGTCGAGGTGGGAGTAGCACTAGTGGAGATAGTGAATTTGAAAGGCCTAGGGCCAGGTCTAGAGGAGAGAGCAAAGAAAAAAGAAACTTGGGTAGGGCAAAAAGCGGAATTAAGAGCGATAGAAATATGTCCAGGAGTTGTTCTCCCAGCAGTAGGTATAGTGACGGTGTTGATCATAATAGCAAGGATATACTGCCTGTTGAGAACAATGTGAGGCGCTTGAGATCAGTTATTACTGTTGCAAAATCATCAGAGCGTGAGGAAGAAGAAAAGGATGGCCATAAAGAAGAGATTGCATATGATCATGATGACTACCCATCTTGTAGAAGCAATGATAGTAATGAAGGGGGGAGCAAGAGGGAGATAGCTTCTCTTGAACTTGAAAGTAAGAGGGTGGAAAATGTGAAGGGGGGAGAAGCTTTAGTTTCTGACATTCGGGAGGCTAAGAGCCGAAGTAGTGTTATCCAAGATTCTCAAAGTAATTCTCTTTCTGATGCTGCTGGAACAAAAAATTACAGTGAGGAAACTAAGGTAGAAGATTTTCCTACCATATCTGGTGCGAGTGGTGATGATTTGGAGTCGGTATTAAGGCTAAAGGCATTGGAAAATCTGAAGAAGTATCGCGGGGTGAGGCTTCAAACAAATGCAAAGCCTCCTGCTGATGAGAAAACCAAGAGTGACAGCGAAGTGAAAAGGTCATCCACTGCAAAGGCCGAGTTTGTTCGTGACAGTTCGTTGAATTCGGAGGATCCTAGAGTCGTAGGTGCAACAAGACTACTTGGTCATAATCCTAGGTCAAAAATGGGAAGAGATTCCTCTTTTTCCATCACAAGTCATGGGAAGAGTCAAGAGGGAAAAGGCATCGTCACTGAACGTGGAAGTGCTATACATAGTGTCATCTGTCCGCCAAATAAGGTGGCTATATCTGGTAATTCGAAAAAAGAGGAGCCTTCTCCTGCGGGCGAATCTGAGTTGGGTAAATCAGGATTGAGACGAGAAGCTTCAGACACTGTCCTTGATCAAACACCTAAGGCAAACATATTGGTGACTGAAAATGATGTGGAGAAGAGTTCAGTCGAAACATCTAAAACTGTGGGTCAGACAGGTTGTATTCAAGATGGAGTTAAACATGCAGCCGAATCTTCTACTTGTCAGCCTTCCTCTTCCCTTAAACCCACTTTGGAAGAACAAATACCGAAAGATCAGCAAGGTGGACAATTCGAGCAGAAGACGATGTCTGTAATGAGAGGTGGTGAAATGGTAGAGGTGAGTTTGTGAAATGGTAGAGGTGAGTTTTTTTTTTATTTTTCCTGGTATGGGCTATGCATGTTGACTAGGAACCACAAGCTATGAACGTTGTGAGCGTACTAAACTGTATTACACTTATCATTGTTTGACATCATATAGCTTCAAATCTTTGTGACCAGGTGAGCTACAAGGTTTATATCCCCAAGAAAGCTCCTGCTTTGGCTAGAAGGCATCTCCGGCGGTGATCTCCTATTTATGCTTCTGGTGCTAAGAGGATGCATGTGGAAAGGTTCCGCATCACAGGACAGGCTGGCAGTGATTTTTTTATTTGACTCCGGAAGAAAGATGCATATATTGATTAAACTGGAGGGTTGGAGTCTTTAAAGTGATGAGTTAATCGACCTTAAATAGATCTCACCAGAATGCTTCATAAACGAGCAACCTCTGAATTATTTCAATGGGTTATGTGAGAATTATCAAAAAGTGGACATATAAATTTTGTTCAATAAGACGACTATGTTGTCATGGAGTTCATCCCGGAACCATTATGTTCATATGTGATATGACCTTCCATGGAAGTTCCATCGCCGCAAACAAATTTGGAATGTGTTCCTTGTCATGATGGTACATTCTCTCAGAGATTTGTGGGTATGTCTTTAGTTGTTTTGCTATGCCTGTTCTTATTTTCATTGAAACAAGATAGAGATGTAATTGACAGCTGCAACTTCAACTCGAAGTGCTGAGTGCATCAAAGCTTTTGTCATGTACCAGAATTCGGCATACTGTTTCACGTTTTGTTATCAAAATTCAATTTAAGATATTGTTATGTTATTAAAATTCAATTTAAGATATCGAATGGTGCAATGTGAGCGTTTGTCTCTGGACTCTCAGTACTATTTAAGTCAACTGATTTCTGACTCAGCAAAGCTTGTCATGTACAAGAATTCGGCATACTGTTTCACGTTATGGTATTAAAATTCAATTTAAGATATCCAATGGTGCAATGTAAGCGTTTGTCTCTGGACTATCAGTACTATTTAAGTCAACTGATTTCTGAGGGTTTTTGAGCAAGTTTTCACTCGTTTCTGAAATTTTTTGGAAGCATAAATTAAGATGGTTCATAATCCCAGTAGTTGTGTGGATTTCACGCATTATTTCTTTTCTGATTAGCGACTGTAATTGTAATTTGTATCAAATTATATGATAACCCTAGTAAAACATTTCATTGGAAATAACTTGAAAAGGAAGTGGACAAGAAGTAGCATTAAGACGTCTATTCAGGAGTTGTCCAAATATGCCTTGAAAGGAAACCCAAGTTTGTAACGTTAACCGAGAAATTTCTACCATTTCTTCTGAATTTCTTCTCTGATATTGTCCCGGAAAACTTCATGGCCTTCTCAGTTGTTTACAACTCCGCTCTGGAAGACATACTTAGTAAGGGGTTAAGTTGAGGTTTAACATCACCATTTCTTCTTGTTCTCATTTGAACTCGAAAACAGTCTAGATAGCAAATTTGCCTTGACACCCAACTACCCAAGGCCTGCCTTTGAACACGGTCAGTCGATAGTAGCTTCCAAGTTTGTTAATTAGTCGGGGTGCGCAGTCCAGACACACTCAGTTATAAGGGAAAATAGAGTATGGTTTCACCCGGTGCTTCAATGAAACTATATCCCCTTCAGCTAGCAACTGAATTTCTCTTCCTGGTGCCACTTACAAGAGCCCAATCATCCATCTTTGTGACTGAAATGCCATCCAAAAGCTTTGAATATTGTAAAACAATATATTGAACCTGCATCAGAAGAAAATGCGATTAACTCTGGTCAAAAAACATTGCCACTAGATAATCAAGTTGGTCTTGGTAATACAAGAGGATGCAAGAGAGTTTTGCATAAGGAAACCTAAACTATTGATGACTTGCTAAATTTTCATAAATATCACCCAGAACATCCGATATTTAGTCAAGCACGCATGGACATTGCTATTATTTTACTAGGTAACAGATTTGTGCAACCTTCATAAGCTAACTGCAAACATGTAACATGTTGAAGTCTGACTTAAATAAAAACAGAAAGAACCGTGAAATAGATCAAAGCCATTTTGCATTTTCAACAGTTCGCATGGCCGAAATGTGGTGTTATAAAGCATAAACATGACCTGGTGAGTTAGGTTCTTCACTGGAACGTGATTTAGACAAAAGGTACCTGTAAAAGGTTAACCAGTTGGATGTCATAATGATGGATTTCTGTACCTGTTCCGATATGATACCCGAGACACCAACAGCAGCTCCAGGCTTGGCATAAGAAACTATATGATCTGCCAATTCAAGGAGAGGATAATAAAGGATGTTTGCAATGACTACATCGTACTTCTGTGTTTCAGTTTCTCCGTTTCCAAATGTAGTGGGACAGCTCTTGCTGGGAACAAGGTGCAATCGCAATTTATCAGCTCCTAAGTTGTTTAAGGAAGCATTCTGTTGTGCAGATCTAATTGCTTGAGGATCTACATCCAATCCAACAGAGAAGGCAGCACCAAACTGTGTTTCCCACAGGAATGGAAATTTATTCAGGAATCAATTAACACCAAAAATACAATGCCAGAAAGAGAATTTTAAGAGTATTCTGACAAAAAAAAAAAAAAACTAATTGAAACCAAAAGGCAACCTAGAGAGGGGGTGAATAGTGTTGCTAACAATAGAGCTCAATTAAAAATTTAATTAAGAACAACTATGTAAAGCAGTAAGCAAGAGTAATCAACCAAGCAAGATAAGAATTGTAAATGCATAAAGTAAAGAGTAGAGATAGAGAGATCAAACACAAGATGTGTAGTGGTTTGGCAAGATGTAGCCTAGTCCACTTCTCAAGCTTCGATTTGAGTTTCCACTATTCTTCAAATATGTTACAACCACTAGCTCTCCCGAGCAGCTAGCGAACCACTAGGATTTATTCCAAAATCTTAAGAAAAGATCTCGCCAAAATAATTGCCTATCTTCGTTCTAATCTCTCAAGCGTTTAGCTCCTAATCACTCTCTTACAATGGCTCACAAAGGAATTTGAAATTCGTAACTCAAAGTAAAACACTCCTCAAAGAGTAAATATGAAAGTGTGCTTGAATGTAAAAGTTTTTAGATGTAAGAGATGCTTCAAATGGTGTTTGAACCTTCCTTTTAAAGAGCAAAACGAATACTAGCTGTTGGTGGAAGCTATGTTGAGCATTGAATGGAAAATAGAGCTATCATTGCAGCTTTTCTGCACAGCCGTTAGTTCCACCGGTCGACCAGTCACCTTGACCAGTTGTCAGGCCTTCTGGCTGGGAGACGTTTGGTAGTCAGCGACAACTGGCTTGTCAACCGGGCTGTCATCCGGTTAAGCAAAAATGTCCATATTATTTCATTGAAACGTGCCTTGATTCCGAAGCATTCCATACTTTATTACAACAGTTTATATCTCGTAAAATATGATGCATAAACTAACTACATTCAAGGCTTGTAATATGGATACAATCGAGGATTAAAAATCTTGTTTGTGACGTCATAATTGTCAAATCTAATTCATCATCAAAATCAAAATATTGTATACTGGACAGATAGACAAAATGATGGCATAGCCATGGAGTGGTTAGACAAGTTTCATAGGCTTTGGAAGCCTAGACCAAAGGCTAAGGATAGCACGAACATTGAGAAGGCTTTTTGGTCCAAAAATAAGTGTCCTTGGTAGTTGGTAGTTCAAGGGTCATCTATTTTGGTAGTTAAAAGGGTCATCATGAAATTAGTGTTTGCATTAATATTCATTGGTAGTTAAAAGGGTCATCGTGTAAATAGTGTTTGCATTATTAATCATCTAGATGCATTAAACACATGTTAGTAGGTTCAATGTATGCATTTATATCTAGGTTCATCCTCACATCTTTTTGGATGTATCCATTAATTAGGTTCAATTCATTTAGAGTTCTAGGAATTCGAAAAGTCTTTCCCATGGATTATAAATCGAGATGTAATCTTTCATTTGGAATGGAGTTGATTAATGAATTGAGTTTTACAAGGCTAAGGCCATTGTAATTGGGGTTTGGGCTGTGGTCCTTCCTTGCAGAAATCGCCTAACCCTTGCAAGGGTGAAGCACCTCTATCTCTCTTCTCTCGCTTCCTCTTTCCTTTCTCCTTCTAAGCGCACTTATCCAAATAATATTCTCATTCCCCACCCAAAACCACCACGATTCCAATTGTTGGCAGCAATACTCTAAGGGTTCTAAATCTGTCCTACATCACAAAATAAATGTCATATGATTTGGACCTCATTGCATTGTCGATAGCGTCCACTTCACAATTTATGTATTATTGGAAATACTTCTCTATTTAGTTAGGCACCCATTGCCCGCAGATATGTCTCTTCCGAGCTTTCTAAGACATTTGTTACTTGCACACAGCCAAGATCTTAAGTTGGATAAGTTTTATTTTTTCAAACGACCAATAGCTAGATAGTCAATAAGAACTATGAAACACGATGCTCCCAGTCCCAAGAAATTCAAAGTTCAATTACAAAGACACAAGTGAGTACCTTAATAGCTGCAATTGCAAGAATTCCAGAACCGGTTCCGTAGTCCAAAAACAATTCTCCCCCTTTTACTACGCTACGAAGCAGCAAGAGACACAGCTTAGTACTAGGGTGTTCCCCAGTTCCAAATGCCAATCCAGGATTCAGAATTATGTTTGTAGCTTGAAGGTCCTGAGCAGTTCAGAGGGACAAATATACAATCAGAATGAAAGAAGATCCGGCATGACATGTACATGGTGTCTAAGGAGAATGGCTCCTGAGTATTGGAAGCCAGAAATTCATGTACCAAGCATCAGATGCTCAATAAGTAAGTTAATAAGTCCTTAAAAAATGTCTTAATAAACACCGGAAGGCAAAATAAAAATTTTCCCTACTATACTGAGCAGTGAGCAACAATTGCATTTGACATCAGAAAGACATCACAGATAGAGTCATACTGGGGGAGTCCTCCACTCAGGCACAACCCAAAGCCCCTCAGCGACTTCTACTGGATTAAATGATTCCTGCAAGAGAGAAAGGACAAGGGCAAATGATTACTGATGATACACGATCGAGGGTACAGTAAGTCGGCATAGCTCAAAATATTCATTTTGTTTCCCGAAATAGTTAAAATCATTCAAATCGTCATTGCTAACAGACGCATGAAAGTGTTAGCAGTTGTACAGAATTGCTACAGACTGGTACTTCTGCAGGAGATATATATCTACTTGGCCAATATGGTTACTTGGACATATTAGCTCACCTTATCAGATAATGAACCATGCACCTCAAACAGGTGGTGTTGCCCTTTTGGAAATTGACTGATACTCACTTTACGTACTAAAGGCCAAATTCCCAAAAAGAAGTGAAATATAATTACACCGACTTAACTATATGGTCAATTCATTCTTCGTTAAATGTAGAGCTGTTTCATTTTCACCAGAAGAGGTACAGATAGTCTTAGTGTCATGACCAATAATCATTCAAACGCAACCCAAAGAACACAAATTAGATAAAAGATAATTACATTAGTTCAGTGACAGGCAATGTGAGACTAAGGCATTGCCATATATCTGTGCATGAACAGCCCTTGACTTAATTTTGTAATGTAACTCACGCCGAATCACCCACAAACAGAGCTCGGAAAATGTGGCTCCACTTCTACTTTGCAAATGAATGTCTTCCAAAACTTTCCTCTCTTGAGAAAGGAAGAACAAGGACCTTGTTAAAACTAAGAATTCAACACCATGACCTGGCACAATGAGAAGTGCTCTGTCCCAGCAGTGTGGAGTGATTTTGAGTTACTGGAAACATCTCTAGAAAAACAAAAGGGTAAGGCTATCTATTACTGTCTCTCCCATACTCGTTGTAAGTGGGTGGCTTTGTACTGGGTGCAACCTTTTCTGAATTCAAATTTAGTTGTAAACAAATGAATTTGGAAGGTTGTGACTTGGCCAGAGAGAAAGTGATCATCCGCCCTCAGACTGCTACGTGACTTCAACTTCCAGCATGGCAATCAATCTCTGTGCAAAAGGATCAGGGTTAAGACTACCTATTACTTCTGCCTGACCATGCAGTGAGCAGGAGCCTTGTACAATGGGAACAAGTAATCAAGTATATGACCTAATACAAGAATTTGAAAAAGGAAAGAAATGATAGAACATGACTTCATTCTTTGGATGAAGAAAGTACAAAAATAAAAAATTGACATAATGCACAATAAAACATAATAGTTTTCACGAAATCCGTAACACTGCAAAAGAGAAGCAATTTCACCTTAGTATTCTTTATCCAGTCAAGTGGGTCACCTTTGATGACTTTGTAACGAGGCATCTCATTCAAGCCTATAGAATTAGCAGCACGTGAAATGCACTTGTCCACATCTTTGCAATCGTCAAATATGCAACTAATAGAGATCTGCGTTGAATTTGATTTTCAGCAAAACTTGAAAATATTGTGTCTTTTCTTTGGTTTATTAGCTTTTAGCTAAGACTATTAGAAAGTGCACTCACATCAGAATTTATGGTACCAGTACTGCACAAAAACAAAAAAACATGGTAAGTTGCCACAAATTAGGCAAGACAAGACGGGAAAAGGTTGAGGACCTAAAGGTTGCTGGTTTTCAACACAACTGTTTGTAAAAGCATCTTCAATTTGTATCAGAAACAGAACCAGCTTCAGCACTTTACGTCTTAAAATAATGGTTGCCAGTAGTGATTAGACGCTGGAGAGTGACATTAAACACTTGATACTCCGAATATTAATGGACGATAATGTTTAGCAGTGTGGGGTCTCTGAGGACTGTGAGTATTGAGTGTCAGAGCTCCACACTAAATGTCCAATTGGATGAGGCATAACATGCAGCAGCCTCAACAAGAAAGTATTTCATTCAGTAACACAAAATAACTTTTAAATGCAACATTTGGCAGGAGACTAAATTAGTCCCAGACACACTTTAAGGTTAGTTGAAATAGTGGAAAGTATGTTCCCTAGTAGCAGCCATTAGAGACCAAAATGAATAATGTAGCATCATGACACTCAACACCGTTTTATTTGAACAGTCTCAGATAAAGCATGAAGTCCAGAAAAAGAATGGTATGAAAGAGAAATAGAAAAGATGTTAAGTAGGTATCAGATGGCATTTCAAAACAAAATGACAAACAAAAAAAAGTTGTTACCTCAGCATCATTGTCTTCATCGTCATCTTCATCCATACTGGTAGAACTCGCACCAAAACATAAAAGAGCTTCTGAGAACATATCCTAGCAAAACAACTCAGAAACAACATCTATTTGAGACAATTCTTCCCTCTAACTCAACAAAATTTTATCTAACCACTCTTGATTACTCTGCATATACAAATCCTGTACCATATCCACTAATGTTCAGATATTTTTTTCAGGAAATAAACAATCCAAGATATGGCATGCTGGTGTCTCTCATTGTACTCCAATTAGGTCACCCTCTCTAATGCTAAGTCCTCAAACAAATACCAAAACCCTTAAGAACAAGAAAACTTCGACATTCAAGTCCCCAAATGTAGAGTTTAGTTCACTGGAATGATTTTAATAAGGAACGGAATGGTCATTCATTGCTCTCCCAACGCAATGACAATTCACCCATGTCAGTAAATGATGGTTCTATTTGAGATGAATATTCTCTCATTCTTTAGCGAACCAAGGGTTGGAACGAGCATTCCACTCCAGCTTCATGTCAGTGAACCAAACAGTGCCAACACAGCATGTGGAGCCAATATTATATTTTATTAACATGAGAGGATAATACAACAAGCTAAAATGAGAACTAGAAAGCATCAATGTCAACACGAATCACCCCATCAATAATGAGCTCCCAGATCCCTAATAAAGTCGGTAAGGCACCAACAAAACAAAAGAGATCACCGTAACACAACAGATGCAACTATTGAATTTCATAATTTTTCCACTTAACCCAAACAATGAACCCCAAGGGGTTGGCCTGGTGGTCAATACTTGGGATTAGGGGTTTGCTCCCTCCTAAGGTTTGAAACCTCCTAGATGCTATCAACACTTTTGGGGCCAAACTATAAGGAGCTTTGTTTAGGCTTTAATCGGGCTCCCCGCACATGGGTGGTGGGATTGAGCCCCGAGGACTAGTCGAGGTGCGTGTAAGCTGAACCATACACTTGAGTTATCAAAAAACAAAACTTTACCCAAACTATGTATATGACCATATATCAAATCCTCAAAAAAAAAAAAAAAAAAAATCCTATCGGTTTGCTCATCAAATTCAAATTCGTGAAGTGCACAAATAATGAATCTAGTCAAGCAAAACAAAAACAAGACGACAAAAGAGAAAGGGGGATTAGCCATAAGGGTTGGCCACGTGGTCTAGGCCTGGGATGTAGGGTTTGCTTACTCCTAAGTTATCTGGTTCAATTTTCCTTGCCGACGTGAGGTCACCCCACCCCACGCTTATGAGTGTGAAACGGCTGTGGGAAGGCCGGTAGAGATTAATTCGAAATGCGCGCAAGCTAGCCCGGGACACTTGCATTACAGAGAGAGAGAGAGAGAGAGAGAGAGGATACTACCGCGACGTCTTTACGACATATAATGTCAGCAGAGAGGTAAGGAGCTGCGAACGAACTCTCCGAAAAAACAGGAGCTGTGAATGAACTCTCCGGGGAAGCAGTGGTTGAGAATTTTGTTGATCTGATTGAATTCAAACAACCCCATTGAGTAGTAAGTGATTTTGTAAATGGAGGGGAGAGAGGTGGGAAAGGGGCTGGAATAGAGGTACGGCGGGGAGGGACGTGGCGGTGAAGACGACGGACGGGGAAGGAGAAAGTGGAGGTGCGGGAAAGGTGTTTGATGAAATGACTACCAAGGGAATAGAGCGCCATTTGTTGGTGGGAAATAGTATGCATCTGAAACTGATGCCTTGCGCCGAGTTGCCCGCCTCTTTCAACGACGGCAGAAACCGCGGTTTTTGTCCACAGGCTCATACATTGCGGCCATGGCCTTAAAAGCTTTGGCCGCAACGATTTTCCCTTTTGACCGCAATGTAATATCTTACGCCCGCAACATATACTCGGGTTAGAAATTAGTGAAGTTTTCTAATAGTAAAAGTGTTTTTCTTGGGCTAATGCAACACGACTTTAAGATATAACCATGGACACAGCTGCATCAATTCAATATTTGTTCCAATAGTAATTGTCTTTGGAGTTATTTCATCCGTTTTGTTTTATAATAAGTGTTTAGCGCCCAAATTTAGACTTTTTAAAAAGATGCATTTTTTCGTTTAAAAATTCGAAATCTTTTCACAACTTAAAAGATAAGTATCTATCGACTTGCGGAAAAATTTCAAATTTTTTAATGGAAAAATGCATTTTTTTGAAAAGCTTATACTTTGTTTGGATGACATTTTAAAAAAAAAAATTATTACTCTTATTTTTAATCATTACTTATATTTCTTTCTCTTCTCTTCAATTATTATTATCATTTATCTCTTCACTCATTATGTCTATTTTCAGTTATTATTCTACTAGGGTTTGGCGGCGCAACGTGAGATCTAATTAGTGATAATTGTGCAATTAATATTGTTTGAGACAGAGAGGGAGAGCCGTAGGATTTATGGAACAAATTAATGGTTAGGATTTATAGAGAGATAAGATTCAAAAACTCTCCTCTCTTATTATATAGAATTTCTCTCTTTACTCATTATTCAAAAAAATTAAAATAAAAAATTTTCAATCGTCAAAAGACTCAAAACATAGTCAAACAAAACACTTATTGGGAGAATATGTTTTAAAATTACGTTCCTAAAATTTTTTTGGGGAAACAAACTACACCAATGTTCGCATCGAACCCGTTATCTCTGAGCGTGCCGGAGCCGGCCTTCGAGTCATGGCTCCGAGACGGCGGCTACCTCGAAATTCTCGACCAGAAAACCTCCGACCTCCACCGCCTCTCCTCCTCCTCCACCACCACCACCACTACCACCACAACTCCCACCGACTCCCCCGCCGCCATCACCACTAACTTATTCTTCTCACTTTTCTCACACATAGGAACCCTACTCTCTCTCTTCACACTCAACCCCTTCGCAAAGCTCGCCACTGACGACTTCTCCGGCCCGACCCCCACATGGACCCACGGGTTTATCGGGTTCTTTGACTCGTACTCGTTTCCTTCGTCGCCGAGTCAGGCTCGATTGAGGGTTCACGAGAATGTCAAGAGATATGCTCGTAATTATGCTTCTCTCTTCATCGTTTTCTTCGCCTGTTCTCTGTATGTTCTCTCTCTCTCTCTCTCCACACACACGGTGGACACAAGGGGGTGCCGGGTGCCCGGCCCAACCCTCGGCGAACATAGCTGGTCCTGGCTGAAGCTAAAACCGAAGAGGCGCCCTCTTGAGTCCCAACTTTTTTCTTCCCAATTTGCCTTCAATTTTCCTTCCTAATTATTTTTTCTTCTTCTCCCTTTCTTTCCCAAGTTCCAAACAAATAAAAGTTTGTCACGATAATTTAAAAAAAGTACCATTTTATTACAAAAAACAAATTTTTTTTTTATAAAATAAAGTTCTCAGATATTTAAGTGACTAGCGGTAGAAAGCTTGAATTTTTTCGATAAAGGTGCATCATTTTTAAGTTAATATCTTACGGACCGGATAATCTTTTTGGGACGGGTATAGGTTGCTGTCCGTGGTCAAAAAAAGTCTCAAAAATTTCAAGCTACCAATCATTTTGAGGACGAGGTATAAAGTTAAATGGTGGCTATGCACTTATACCACAATCTCGTCTCTTTCTTGGACCTCGCAAGTAGTAATATACATGCTTATGAAATGAATATTTTGTTATCAACATAGAAGTACATGTGATATTTTGCTGAACAAAATGTTAGCCTTTTTAAGATATGATTATGCACTTCGTTAATCGAGTTGTCGGATGATTTTTGTTCATGTATCTGGTATGGTTTATCTACTTATATATCTATTTTGTTCCCACTCTAATTAGGTGCTTTATGATTATGGTTTCTTATTGATGGCTATCATAGGTATCAAATGCCTTTTGCCCTTGTTGGGTTGTTATCAAGCTTAGCACTTTGGGATGCATTCAGGTTCTATGGTGATCGGTGGGGATTAGATCAATCCCCTTCAATTCGTATAAGCTTGGTTCGCATTTTCCAGTGTGGTGAGTTAGTTCTTTGTCTCCTTTTTTCGTGCTTTTAGTTGTACTCCTTATGCAGTCACTACAAATTATCTTTCTAAGCTGCTGGTTAGGGTTCTTGAAGCATTTTATGCATACCCCTTCTGTGTTTTAACCGGCTTTCTGTCTTCAACTCACTGCTGTCACGGTTTCTGTTAAATAATTCGACTGCATCAAGTTCTAAAGCCTGTAACCAGGAATTTTTGTCGTTGAATTCACGACTAACCGGTCAAAGGTTTCTACATACTTTTTTCTCATTGTGGCTCTTTGAGTGATGCTTGTTTTCACTAATTATTATGTACCTTCTAAATGTAATTTATTGACGGCCACATAATCTGAGTTCTGAACTGCTAGGGACCGAGGGTCTTATAAATGTAGAGGAGATCAGGCCTTGATCAGACTTCAGGAGAGACTTTTGATATCTCCCATGTCAGTACTGATCATTGGGGTTCTCTTGGATTAAGAGAAGAGTAGGAATAGGAATAGAGGCGATGCGGAGGCTTCTTAGTTAGTACTTCTGAGTTATTGAGAACTGGATGATATGGAAATCCTTTATTGGCAATTTGTCACAGTGAGGTAGGCTTCACTCACAGACCAAATGTTTAGAAGATTATTCCAATTCTAATTACCTAAAAAAGGTCACAAATTTTCTCTCTGCTTGCCAAACGGAGCTTTACGAGTTAAATTATGGAAACACCAAAGCTGAGTGAGTTGTGACTGAAATCATCAACAAACCTTTGAGCAACGTACTTTATTTTCTGTGATGTTTTCAGATGTCTTGAGTGATATGATGAATTCACTTTTCTCCCATCATATGGGCCTTTTGTGTGGCCCTGCATGAACACACTCTTGGTTTAAGGAGCCAATTTTTATCTCAAATGTTATGAAAACTATGCGTTGTCGTAGCCTCTTATGTAGTTTATTACTTTTCATATTCTGTTTCTTTATGTTTTCCATCTTTCTGAGATAACTTCTTAATTTATCTTTCATGCCTTCTTCAGTCATGTTCATCTCTTCGAAGAATAAAGTTGTCATATAACGAATCTCGTTGCGGTCCAAATTCACCAACAAATCCGCCCTAACATAAAAAGATTGAGCGAATCATTGGTACAAAGTCGAAGTGTAAAATGATGAAAATGATTTACTGTTTCTTCTAGAGTTACTTATTCTGCCATGGTATCCTTATTCTACAACTGTTTAGGATGGTCCTAGCATGTGGGTCTGGTTTTCTCTCGGGGAAGTGAAAATATCATTTTGCGGCATTTCTCTTAATTCGTAAGGCATAAACTTTGTGGCAAAGTCGTAACACGTACTCAGCATACAGATGTTTTGTCTAAACCGTGTGGTGTTGAAATCATTCAAGTGCTCACCTGACTTCCTAATATTAACCATCTCCCATCCTTTCAGTAACTGCCGGTATTCTGTTATATTCCAACGTTCAGATGGCTCTCTTCTCTGCTCTTGGTGTTAGTTATGCAGGTAACTTGGGTTTCCATGTGCACCTTTTGACATTCTCTTATCCAATGAGTTTGTTCTTATTTGCTAACCCCTCTGCAGTTATGATTTTTCATGCCTCGTTTCGGAAGCTGACTCCTACAAAGCAACCTGCTCGGAGGAGATAAACTTGATTCCTTGAATACAAAGGAATTTCACACCTGGCAAATCTTTCACTCAAGATGGACAGGAAGATGTCTTGGCAAATGTAAAGCTTTTCTTATGTGCAGGATGTTGCATTCTTCTCCCTTCCTCAAGCTGATATGGCATAGTATTTGTATTTGGAGAATATACATTGGTGTATACTGACTGTCCTGCATTTTGTTAAGTCACTTTAGACCCCGGCTTGAAATGGGCATAAACTATCGGAGGTGGAGTGTTTTATTCCTTTCCCTCACCTTTCCAGTCATTATGCCCAACAACCAGCGAGAACCTAGAAACACTGATCTATAATTGCTATTATATACCAGTGGTTGGACGGTTTTGCCGAAAGAATGCCACCAGAAGTGGCAATTGAATAGAGAAAGGCAACGTGAAAATTTTGTACTTGTACGCTCCTTAAAACTGCAAGGACTAACCTGAATGCATTGATACATCAAAATTTGCTGCATGCATATTTTGTTTTGCTTCTCCTTAAATTGGTTAGTAAATGCTTGTACTATGTGGTCCGTTTGGTTGCCAGAATGCACAAATGAGATTGTTACAGAATGTGGGAGGCTCATGTAATTCATGCCTTACATCTCAATGTTGCTTAAATCTGAATTATACAGTACTGGATTTAAGCGTCAGTAGTTTCACGATAAAAGACAGCAGCGAAAGAATATAATCTTGATCATAATCTCAGCAACTAATGAATTGTATACATAATACAAAATTTTCAAGGTAAAGTCATCGTTCAAACGGTAACCAATGCTAGTGAGACTAGAGGTGAGAGCACAGAAGCACCCAATTCTAGCTTTTGAACCGAACCATTCCTATTTTATACATATATGGAAAGAGATGTTTACCAGAAAAACAAAAAGATAAAAAAACGAACCAAGCAAAATTACGAGAGCTACAAGATCATTCTTATGGCAGTTCCTTTGCTCTATATGGGCAGGAAAGATGTTTGCAACAGGAAGACGGAGAGTAATAACCGGGATCAACATTGATATTAGTACACGAAAACTGATATTATCAACCTAATTTTACAAAATGGTTTAACTACAAACAAAGTAAACAAGAAGAAGAATATATGAATTCTCCTGTACTGTGTAAAGAAAACTGAAAGATCATATAATGATATGTACATCCAATCAAAATTAATAAATAAACGAAATACAAAGAAGAGCAAAGACACAAACAACTTCCAATCTTCTTTATGTTGGGTTCAAATCTCGAGAAACTTGGCCTTGCCATCTGCATAACAAGAGTGAAAGCCATGCAAATAAGTTCGTAATATTAGTAGAAAGTAACGAAATCTGTACTAGAAAAACGTAACTATGTGTCTTAATTTTCCATTCGCGATAAATAGGATGATACTTAATATTTCGATATTTGAAGATGCTTTGTGGTATATTTATGAAAGACAGCGGTACGAAGCACAGAGGGAAATGTTTCACGCTTCTTGGACAATCTCACATTTTCAGTAGAAACATGTTCCAACACATTGAAGTATTGAACTAAACTATTTTTGCCTTCATTTTCACCACCACCACAAAACTGAGCCTTTTAAGTCCCAATCAATTGGGGTTCACTACATGAATCTGTATTCTCCTCATATTAATAATGGATTCATGTCATAAGGATCTAATGGAGTCTTTTATGTTCTCGTTGTCAGCTACCTAACGCACAACCCCTTCTTATTCAATCTTAGGACTGGCTGTGGCAGATAAGGCTCTATAAACATGGCGCAGGCAGAGTTATTGCATTTATTTTCAATGAACCAGAAATGGACTTGAACAATAACGGCTTATAGGCACGAGTTCTCAGAGGCATAGTCTGTATGTGCTAAATTTAGAATCAACACATTATTGATTACGTAGACCTACCTTGAAAGCAAGAACCTTGCTAGTGAGCTCAAATTGGCATTAGAATGAAACTCCTTATTGGGTTGCTTTTTGCTATCAACTTCTGGATTTGTGTTCTCCGCTTGTTCAGGAGTCATCTTGCCCTTGGAAAAGGTGCGAGCTGCCAGCTCCTGCAGATCTTTCAATGAAGGTTCCTTTGAACTGCATGTATTTCCTAGTTCTTGAGTAACTCATTCTTGTCTAATAAAAGATCATTTTTCAACTACTATATAAAACATAGCCACACAAGATGTTGAAAGAATCTGCAAACCTTCCGAGCTGCTGAAGGATTCTGGTGACAACAACTTCACTAGATCCCGGCTTCATGCGCTCCATATCCATGAGTGAATTTGATACTGCATGCACAACTGGCCCTTCTGAATCATCACCAATGGCCTACATTTGCAAACAAGTTTAGGAGCTAAGATGTAGCGACATGTCTGACATGGTCCCTTCAACCACTCAAAACTACATGGAGATGGTCTCGTTCCGTAGGAGTCAAATGTTACATAAGCAACATACAAGGTGATTTTGGTCCAACCGACTTGCAGATGGTATCATATCAACTATTTTCAACTTCAGATGACAGATCTACAAAAAAACTGGGGGCAAAAGTATAATCAAACTGTAACACTTGCACAATGGTCCATTTTCTTGTTGGGTACTGGATATCTCTATATGAAGGCTGGAGTCGTGACACATAGCTTACAGAATAACTCATTAGAGCCAAGGTTTATGTGGCTAGGCTAAATAATATTCCTCACTGATTCTTACCAGAAAAGCTTAATGACACCAAAAGAGCTTAATGTCAAGCAGCATTTATACTTCAGACAGACCCATTCATTGATATAAACTTCTTCAAAATGTTTTACGACAGCTAACATGACATTATAGTGGACAAAATCATCAATTTGTGTTTTCTTGAATACTAAAACAAGGTTCTTCAGTTTGAATTTGACTACTAATTAATCTGCTATTTAACTTTCAAATAGTGTTATGCAACAAGGTACAAGCCACAGAGAGACAGATCTTTACAAGTGAATTGTTCTTCAGACGTAGGAAGTTGCGCCAGGATCTATAAAGTTTTACATTTTTCACCTTCTAAAAATATTCAAGCCCAGCGCACTGAAATGTTCTTCACCTTTCATTTATTTCCACCATTACCATCATCACTGACTTCATAGACTTTTTCATTCTCATCATATTACAGCCATTAATACTACTTGTCTTAGTGCATGCTTCAGATTAAACCACAGTAAAAACAGTAATAATTTCTCTGCATCTTCATGGCTTTAAATCTTATCCTAATTTTGAATTTAAAATAATGTGATCCGGTAATCACAAGTGTTGTATCCCTAGGTATTCGATTACAGACCAAGACAATTTTGAATAGTGGAAGTTCACCTCCAATAAGTCGTTTGAAATTCTTACCTCTTTTATTGAAGGGATTAACAACATTGATAGTGGAGCGGATGAAGAAACCGCAGCAATTCTGGCACTGTCTTCCTCATCACTTGTTTGGCGTGATCTTGGAAATATTTTCTTCTCATTTAAGTAATCACGAAAATGTCTGAAGTAGAAATCCAGATTCAATTTATTATCTAGCTTCTAGAATCAAGCATCAGGTTCCATTTCTAAATCAAAGCACTATCATGACGTGTACCTTGAAGAATCGGAGTTATTTGTTGTTAGATCTGATTTTTTATTATCTTGCCCATCCCTACTGATCTTTCCCAATGCGGACCTTTCACGAGAATTTCCTTTCCTTGATCCTCCTTGAATTGCAGCCTTCGCCTGAACAAATATCATCCAGATATGAATGTTTTAACACAAACCAGCGCTGTTATAACAGGAATGCTTATAGACAAACAGGATGATTTAAGAGGAAAGATGTTTTAACACAAACCAGCGCTATTGTCAGTGAGAATAGCAAGTCGAGAAGGATAACATAGAAGACCATAGAGAGGAAAAATATATGAATGTTTGGATGTGAAACTACAATCTCGAGGGATGAGTCAGGGTTTCCAGTTTTCCACCATAATTCTAAAGACATCCACTATTGAAATAATATTGAAATACTACGGTATACTCAAAATAATATTGAAATACATTGGAAAAACATAGAATTAACCACCTCTGCAAGGTTCATCGCACTGTCTTCAGATACACTTGAAGTTTTTTCTAGGATACCCAGTCTGGACTTAGGAGTTCGGGGGGAATCTGAATCCTCATGTTGTCCTCGGTACACAATGGTGCCACTGGTGGAAACATCATCAAAAGAAGCATACGTGCTGCTAGACTACAAGGAAGATTGAATACATAATAGATTCATTTCAAGCATGGCAGAAGAAAAGTACAAACTGCACGACTTCCATCTCAACCGAAAAGTGATCTTACCAAAATACTTTGCTCACTGAACAATGAGGATGAATGAACTCCTCTAGGAGATCTTACAATAACAGTTCCAGACCCGCTCATAGATAATTCTTCCTGTCAACGAACAGTTGAAATAAATCAGACGGACATGAGAACTCATGTAGATAGAAATTGTCTATAACAACTTCCCAAAACCTTTTCTTGTAAAGTTGTCTAAATTCTAAGCCATGGCATTTCATTTTCATTAGTGCATTCAATTAGTTAGCGAGACATAGTTGATCTCATAAATTCACTGGATCTCATAAATTCCCTGGTAACAAGAATGCCAACAACTGAGCAGCAACACTCAAAATGCTTTCAGCAAACGGTGTTTCTCTTGCTAATATATGTATTATACATTATAACATGGTTATCTTTTCATATTTTTGGACATGATATCATCTCACACTGTGTGCAGGAAACTCCTGAGAGAGAGAGAGAGAGAGAGAGAGAGAGAGAGAGAGAGAGAGATTTTACATCCTCATGGTGATATTCTTGATTCTCATCAATGTATTGATCTCCAGCATCTTTTCCAACCTCATCATAAAGATCACTTCCAGTTGCAGATGCCCACCTGTTACCACCATCTGGTGCTTTTCTTGGAATACCATCTGGTTTCCTGTCTCTGACCTGAGGTGGCCTTACAACACTTCGCACTGTTCCAGAACCAGCACTAGATGATCCACCAATACTGAAGTCCCATCCAGCATTTTTCCAGGTTTTACCTTGGGCACTGTAAATAAGAGAACCAGTCAGCCAACAATCGACTAGATAACAAGAATAGCACAAGAAACTGAGAGATTCAACACACCTGGCTCGTACGGTTCCTTCACCTTTTGAGTCTCTAATCACCTTTACGGTCCCAGATGCCTCCCCAAGAGCTATGGGACCATTTCTTGGGCTTTCTCCATCTTCTTTCAATTGGAACTTTGGTCGCTCTCTGCAACATAACAAAATAGGATCAAACAGAGAAATTATAAACTTAAATTAGGTTGACGTGCAGAAATATCCATCAGATCTCCAATTAATAGAACCATCAGTACATGTCTAAATTGATATCCGAGTAGTTTAAAGAACATAACAATGCCTCGAATAATGTTATACAATTTGCGTACGACACATAAATATCAGGAAAATTACAGTTCAGTCTTTTTGGCACGGCACTAGACGTTCCAATGTCAGACAAGCTCGTGTGTATATGTTGACATCATTGATCTCAACTTTAAATGCTATAATAGTCACACTTCATAAGAACAGTTTGAATCATGGAAAATACCAACACAATGCACCTTATTCTCTCCAAAAGCCGTGGACTCTTCCTAGCATTCCTGATAAACCGGTGCTTCAGAAGTTCCTTGGCACTTGGCCTCTGAAATCAACGAGACGAAATAATATTCAAATACATACAACATGCAGCAAAGATCAAGCTTAAAAACAGACCAAATGTCAAGAACTCGGCCATTCTGAATGCCAAGAGTATACTTTTGATACTCGTAAGTTGGAGATAAAAACTTTGACCTCTATCAAAGGTGACTGTCGACCCTTTATGAACTTCGGAAAGAATTTTTTGCAAGACCATTCAGGATTTAGCACAGAAACTACACTATATTGAATAATAGCACTACTATTTGCACAAAAAAAACATCCCGTGTTGTGAATGACCTATTGCACTGCAAAATTTCTCCATGAGGAGCAAACTAAAATGAAGGAATTCAGAAGTACATACCTCGGCAGGAGCCTTCTTCAAACACATCGAAACAAATTCTTTCATAGGACGAGAGAAATGCTCCTCCAACTGCACAAGAAAAACTAGATGAAACTCACTTTCAATGATAATCAGTTGTTAAATGGGGACTTTCTTAATAATCCAAATCAACAAAGAAGAATGATTAGCCAAAGCAACGGCAAATAACCTACTGAAAGAGAGGGGAGTTGGGGTGGGAATGCAGGCAAGGGGTATAATTAAATCATAGAGCGAACCTGGGGTGGATTCTCCCGAGGGATAATAAAAAGAACCCTCATTGGGTGGAGATCTGCAAGAGGAGGTTCCCCTTTTGCCATTTCAATAGCCGTTATACCTAGAGACCAAATATCTGCCTGCATGAAGCCATGAAGGTTAGAATATGGCTCACAAGAGAAAAGGGGGGCAAAAGCAGTTGGAACAGAAGACAGTTGACAGCAATGACAAGAATAAAGTAAGGGAAAACAACTCTCAAAATATGGAAAGAACACAAGACTACTGCCTCAAGAGATACCTTCTCATTGTATCCATCCGAATTTTGAATAACCTCTGGAGCCATCCAAAATGGTGTTCCTACAAAAGTCTGTAAATCCTAATTATATTACAGCTCCAGATGATTCGAGCACATCGTTTCCATCAAATCCAAAAGCAAGACAATCATGACAACTGAAAAAGATGCAAAACTTCCAGAAAAATCTACTCATCAGGTTCATGGATACTCTAAACTCGAAACTCTAACTGGATGGAATGAGCTATAATGTAGTGATCCAGAAAGCATTATTGTCACTAGTGTCCCAAAAGCAAGGCAAACATATAAATCAACACCATTAACACTACACAGATCCACCCTAAAGAGTAACTGATGATATTTAACAAACTTATGCAAAAAAGAATACAAACACTACGCCTGGTGATGAGGGCAAATCAGAAAAAATGTGCAAAACCATTACAGTAGTGGGAAAAGCCAAAAAGGGAAACACAGTAATCAGAAAATCCATTATTAGTTGACAGGGTGGTGCAGCAGTAAGAAAAGGAAAGGGCAATCAGAGAGTCATTGGCTTAACCAGTTGGACAAACGAATACCAATGAAAACTTGAAAATTTGGCCGTCCCTCAGTTCACTAGTCTGGTTAATGAAAGACAACATATCGAACTTAATAACAAAAACTTATTAGCACATGCACGCACACACACACAGAGGGGGGGGGGGGGGCTGCACAGAAGTAGAAGGGTTCCTGAAACTAGGGTCCTAGAACTCTAACTATTTGATAATTAAAAAAAAAAACAGAAAGAACCAAAAAGTCATCCTTATATTTAGGACAGAATAAACTCTAAGAGAGCAATAACAGTACCTTTCTTCTTGAGATCGTCCTTGTTAATTGAGCAGAAACACCAAAGTCAGCAACCTTTTAACACACAAGAGACTTCAAATGAGCACAACTTATATACCCTTCCGCCAATTATCCATCCTCAGATGCAAGGAATTAAATAACATAATCAACTTGCTTGAGCACAAAAAATGTACCTTAACATCACCACTCTCTGTCAACAAAATGTTTGCCGCTGCCATGATTATACAGTTTTGTCAGAACACCAGCATAAATTGAACAGTACCGACATAATCCATATGCAGATATGTGCTAATCATCAACAAAAAAACATTTGACCTTTCAAGGACATCACACCAAACACAGGTCTTCTGAGCATAGATGTTTTTTACTGTCATAATAATAGCATATTTAAAAATCCCAAGGATGACCTTTAATATCTCTGTGGATTTTCCCTTCATTGTGGAGGTATTCAACTGCATGCAGCAAGTCACGTAAAATGCAAGCTATAGACATCTCCTCTAGTGGCTGACCCGGTTGAATCTGCACAAGCAGTATTTGCATAAGCATCAAAAACTAATACTCCTTATCTACATTGTATGCCTCCAGACAAAGGTAGGCATAGAGAGAAAAACAGGCAGAAAGCAAGCACTTCGATTGAGTTGACTATTTCAGGAATATCCCATACCAAGATGGTCACATCACATACAATTATGGGGAAGTAGGAGCATTTTAGACAAGGTCAATTATATTTTCCTTCCATTTACTCATTAATGTGTTATATTGGACAAGGATATGTCCATTCCTTCTATTTTTCCAGGTGTGCAGTGTTGAACAAATATTAAGCCAATTAAGCATCTCTCTTTTTCTTCTTCATTGCTAAATAATTATTCTATGTACACCACAAGTACATATGATTACTAAAAGCCATAACCCATGCAATGCATGAGAATTGACAAACGTTGATATGGAGGCGAATGCAATTTTTGAAGAGGGCAACAATTTGGATAGATACAAAAACCAATTCTATTAGCCAAACAAATTACTAGTGAATCTTAATTATCTTTCAATCTTTTAAAGGAAAGAGACTGTTGCAACATTGATTTTACTGCTAGGGTTTTCTTATAATGGAAAAGACACAGTACAGATAAGGCTTCTTCAAGTTAAGTAGGGGTGCTTTCATAGTTAAAAACAGTTGAAAGAAAAAAGAGAAGATTTACAAAGGATGTTAGGTATTTCTTATTGCTGGATTTGTTTCTTTAATTTTTGGAAGGCAGAATATTTTTTTATACTGTGTTCATATCTCTTTAAATTCCTAATGAATTATACTTCCCTTATTCAGCTTTTGTTTCTCACAAGTGCTAGAAGGGAGTGTGTGTGTGTGCACGCGCGCATGTGAGTGAGAGAGAGAGAGAGATTGCCCAGTCGAATTTTAGAATTATTAGAAAGAAGAGAAGAAAACAAATTGCTATACTATACAGATTATCCTCCTATTTTTGTGATGGTGCAACAACTATTCAGCCAATTGAGCATCTCTCTCTTTGTTCTTCATCCCTAAAAAATTTTCTGCGTACACCACAAGTACATAAAATTACTACTACAAACAGACCATGGGATTGCTTCCAAACTCCAGTGTAAAGATGGAAGTGTGACAAGATTGGAACCAATTAGTTAATAAACGCATCACAATCTGTCAATTACATATTCTAAAGCCAAATAGAAGAAACCTACTAGATCGGCAACAGATCCACCAGCCATGTATTCCATTATTATCCAAAGTTTGGTCTGCTGGAGGTAGGACCCGTAGTACTCCGTAATATATGCTGATCGACATTGTGATAGAACTGCTATTTCCTGGAATAATTATGAATTAGGGAGGAAATTTGATTACATATGCAACTAATCAAACCAACAAGTTCCACAAATTAGTGGAGAAATACCTTCTGAATGTCCTCAATTTCATCTTCTCTGCAGAAGAAAATTTCAATAGAATAAGTCTAATGGAAGTAATAACTAAAGAACAGATGAGAGAAGCATGTTATGCAATCCATGGATCCAATTTCCACTTGCAATCATTCGAAATACTGTAGCACAAGGTGCAACATCTTTGACAGTCAAATCAACCTACAAAGTTATCATTGGCTTTGTCATTTTGGTGCTTATCTCAGACTCTATCTTTCCTGATTTGGGACCCTATTTGAGGCATTTCTCATTAATTAAATTGAATGAATCAAAAATCTTCCTTTCATGGAGTTTCCCCATTATTCATATCTTTCTGAATTTCAAAAAAAATAAAATAAATTGAACCTATTTGAGTATCAAGGAAAATTGCCTAAAGGGGAGAAGAAAGGAAAGGAAACAACCACAACCGCAGCAGCATATCTGAGGTTCTTCTGAAGTAATTCCCCTTGCTCAACCTTGCTAAAAGGCCCTGCTCAGCCCATCAATTCCGCACACTATTCAGCAAAGCCCAGTTAATTGACAGTTAGCCTATTGTTTGTGTTTTAGTTGCAAATTAACCACCCGCTCAACTTTATGTATCAAGATTTCATTTAGTATATTGCTCCCAATCAACCATCTCTTCGCAAAATCTACAAACAATAATTAATGCTCAGAAACTGATCAGATATGCGGATATCTTCAATACGTCTGAATATGTTACTTTTGAGAAGTTCATGTAGTGTATGAGATGGATCCAGGAATCTTATGCTGTGTCTGTGCTGTAAGTAGCAGTTTATGCCACGAGAATACTTATGCAAGGCTCTATCAGCCAGCAGTTATTAGCAGCAATCAAACATCTACTGGTAGCTTTACAGGGGAATAAAAGTAGCTCCCGTGATACACAGGTTCATTCTGGAGATAAGTATAAAGACCCAATTTGAAGAATAAATGAGCAGTTGTAGAAGAGAAGGAACAATCTACATAAATTGTTAACAGTGGAGTGGACAAAATTGAAGCTATATACTCACGATTCTTCCAAGTCAATAACTTTGATAGCAACCACTTTTTGAAGCTCCTTATCAAACCTGAAAATCAAACATAGACACACTCCTATAAATGTGGAAAATATACCGGATTGGTCAATTTGAATACAAGAAAGCTACTACATTAGTATGCAACAAATTATCTCATAGACAGCCAACGAAGTCTTGTCAATTTACAAAGAAAACTTTAAGTTTTTGAAGTCAAGGGCCAAGCTCCATAATACGAATTTCATCTGCCCCTCATATTTCAGAAGTCAAAAGTAGTCAAGCTAAATCTTGAACATTTACATGGAAAGCTGCATATAATCTCAGAGAAGCCATGCATCTCATTATCTGACAGACAATAGAGTTATGCTAGTGCTTAGTAGCAGGATCCTTCTAAAATGGGTGCGCTCCCAAGACGGGAGCTCGAATCGGCGCTCCCAAGATGGGAGATTGATGGGAGCTCGCTCCCCTTGAGACGGGAGCTCGCTCCCAACTAACATGGGAGCTTATTGGGTGGTTAAGGCAACTATTCTCTTATTCTTAAGGGAGTTATGCCATTGTGGAAATAAAAATATAAAAATCTTATCGCTCAAGAAGTTTTGCAAATTGAAAATATCTAACTTCCCATAAGTATCCTTTAAGATCATGAAAATTCTCATAAGTAATCATTTTTCCTTCAATGGTTAAGTATTTAAAGATACTTTATATATGTATTTATATGAAATCTATATACGCTTCTTAGGCGCTCCCAACCTTAGGAGCTTCTAGGTGCCTCCGCTCCCGCCCCCGCTTCGTGCTACTAAGCGCTAGTGAACTTCAAATATAATGAACTAAAGTGGTCATGCCAAGGTTTAGTATAGCAAGGATTGTAGGTATAATAGATGTAGGCTTATGTGTGTATATTGGTGAACTAAAATTTGTGTGCCTCCGCTGCAAATATATGGGCTTCTCATCCAAAAGTGTGGTTTGGGATGTTAGGCTTCATTAATTGGTTCATGATGAGGAAGGTTGCTACCAGTGTAGCTTGTCTCCTTTGGGAATCAACATACTACGTGTGTTAGGCAAGGAGGACAGAAGAGGTTTTGTAATTGTCCGGCTTGAGAGACGTGCAATTCTGCCATGGAGAGAGGTGGAGAAACCAATGGATGATCTTGCTAAGCGATCAGATGCTTGTAGGTTTATGAACTACATTCAAAAGGAATTCTCTCACTCTTTGATGATACTTGTAAACACTTGCCAACATACATGACCTATATGGTGAGCCTCTACATAGGTTTAGTGTCATACATTCTTAGCGATGCAACTCATTCAATCCAACTCATCTTTAAAACATGTCTAAAAGAAACGTATAACATGCAGTATCAATAAAAAATCCAGGACCAACTTTGAAGATAAAATGTTCGTAATGAAAATACTAAAGATGCAGTACGAAATCAAATATGAGCCATATAAACTATAAAATATATGAATATCATGACTTTTAAAAAAAAATTAAATCTTAAGAGAGTATGTAGAATTTTTCCGATTGGAAATTAAACTACATACGATTCTTATGTGATGTCCACTAAAAAGATAAAACTTCATAGAAATGTTGATACACGGCCCGCATCTGTTTCCTACTTTTTGAGGATAAGGCATTGTCAGCATACATATATCATGTCAAGTCCTCGTGTATGTGTCTATACTACATAACGTTCAAAGTACAATGAAAAATAGGTGCAGGTAGTAAGCTAGAGCATTTCCTCCTGCCATTACTGCAAAGTCACATGTAGCTATGCTACTAAGCTTCCGACGTACTTAACCATTAAGATGTCCACAAGTTGACAAATATGCATTTCATCTGCCAGCTTTAAGATGTCTAAAGCTTCTAAGTTGATGAACATCGCGATTTTATTATTCCCTATACTAGTTAAGTGCTGAACCACGAAATCTAGGACAGCTAAAGACCACAGCATTAAATGGAAAAATTTAGATACCCCAGCCCATCCATTACCATGACATCTGTAGAAAGTGATCTACAGCTAAAATCTTGTTATCACTCTGGAATCTTTAATAGACCATGTGTAGTAGTAATCAACGAATCAAACGAATTGATATCTTCAAAAATCCCAGTCTAGGATTAGTGATGTAAGGCAGTCCGAATGTTAGACAATAAACAACATTAAGCAAGTGGAGGCATCATCAGCAAGCTTCCAGAGTCATAGAGCAAGCAGTAATTCCAAGTGTGCGTGTAGAGACCCTAAGATCAAGTGTTCCACAAGATCTAACCACGTCTTCGTTCTTAGTTTTGCAAAACAGCAGCAACATTCATGATGCTTACATAGACAAGTAACTAGCACAAGTGAGGAACTCAGTTGGGCTTCAAATGGAAACTCACATCTATCAAATTCTCATATACTCACAATAAATCTAAATGGGAGAACGAATCACAACTCAAACCAGACTGTCATTAAAATTGGCAAAGGATTCATACTTGTTGAAGATTCCTAAAACAGATGAGGTGCCAAGAGCCACAAATAGCATAGTTACAAAACCAATATGATTTTTGGGACTTACGCTTTATAGACATCTCCAAAGGATCCTCTCCCAATCAGCTCCAATTCACTAAATCTGGAGCCTGCAACCTCTGCAAGAGCAGCTGCATCAGCCATCCTTCTATACAGATACTTCCCCTCCTCGTCCTCTAAACTAAAGAAGCTAAGCAGGCCAATAACCCCAGGAGACAAATCTCGACTTATGTATGTCTACATTTATCGAACCCCACTTCCGCATCACACTGCCAGATTCACATATTCAGACATTAGACCGGCACAAATTCAATTTGGTTTCAGCCTACAAACCTGAAGTATTGGTACACAATTAGATTTGAAAAGCAAACAAGATCGAGAAATCTCAACTTATTCACACGGCTGAATTCACACATTCAGATTTCAGATATTAGATTGGTACAAATTCAATTTGGTTTCAACCAATAAACGTGGAGCACCGGTAACAATAATCACCACACATAGTTAGATTAGAAAAGCAAACAAGATTGACAAAACTCAACTGAACCCCACTTCCACTTTACGCAGCTGAATTCTCATATTCAGCTATTAGATTGGTACAAATGCAATTTGGTTTCAACCAATAAACGTGGAGCACCGATAACAATAATCACCACACATAATTAGATTAGAAAAGCAAACAAGATAGACAAAACTCAATCGAACCGCACTTCTGCTTCACACAGCCAAATTCACGTATCCAAATATCAGATTGGTACAATTAAATGAAATTTCAAGCAACAAACCTGAAGCATTGGTTACAACAATCACCATACATAATTGGAAGATCAAAAAATCTTGAAATTTGAAATTTTTTTTAAAAACTTAGAGCATAATGTGGGAAGCTGTTGGGGTGAAGTGAAAGCATGGTTAGGTGTGGAGTGGGAAGTGTTAAAAGTGACAAGCCAACCCAATTGGGTCTTTCAAACGCCACCACTGATTCAACAAACAAGAAAGAAAGCGAAATAACAGCGCAAGACTGGGGCTTCAATGTGGGGTTTTGTTTAGGGTTTCGTAAATCTAAGTGGGGTTTTTTTGTGCTTACCCGTCAATGCGAATTTTGATGATGATGGGTTCACCAATCCGTAATCACTCAAAGCAGCTGTGGATCTCTCTCTCTCTTCTCTGGAGATCCTGTTCAGAGGCTGCGCGAGAAGAAGAAGAAGATCAAGAAGAAAGAGATTGACAATGAAGAGAAGGCGTGTTGTTTTCTAGTGATGGTTTCTTTCCTCACCTGAGGTTTTCAATCGCTAATCATGTGAGTTTATTAGGAGATTAATTCATTTTAATTTACCCACACAAAAAAAAAAAAGAGATTAATTCATTTTAGGTTTTGGACCGGGGACTTGAACCGGGAGATTTAATTGGGGCAAAAGCCGGCAAGGAAAAATTTTGGGAAATGGAATTTGTACTCTAGACAAATTAAATTTTGTAGTATTAATTTTTTCATTTCTTTTTTGGCAACAAAAAATGCGGGAAAATTGTTTTGACCAACTGGTTTGGAACACTTTTTCCTTCTTCACACATAAACCATTTTCAGAAAGAAAAAAACAGTTTTTGAGCACACAACAATTATTTTTATCACGAAAATCTCGATATTTTTAACCGGCCAGGTTCGGCTAAATAATAATGACCGTGTATAACATATTTTGGCTGTGGGTAGAGGAATAGTAATCAAACCGACGACAACATTTAGATGGACCGGTTCTAAACTTCTAGCATGACAACGAGAAAGAAAAGAAATTCCTTTACAAATAGAACACGAATATGAAACACGAAAATGACACGACTGGAGAACACAAATTCTAAATAGGTCGGGTTCGGATTGAACACGCAAGACACGAAATTGACACGACCAACACGGTTACTAATCTGTGTCACTCATTAACACGAACATGTATATATAATATATGGTATATCTGTAATTCTATATAGAGTTGGGTAACGGACACGATAACACGACACGAACCGAATACGAAATTAACGGGTAAGGGTTGAGCATTTCTAACACGAAACACGAAAATGACACCACCGAGAAACACGAATTCTAAATGGGTCGGAGTCAGATTAGATGATTTGTTACACGAACCCAATTGACACGACCTGTTACCCAGGTCTATTTACAAGTTTGGATACTTGTACTCTTGGATCTGAGTCCTCTAGCTGTGGTTGACTTTCTTCTAATCTTATTCTTTTGAATTAGGCATAACTTGTTCTTCAAAAGAAAAAGAAAGAAGAAGGGAATTATGCAATACAAATGCGAAATTTAGATAGAAATGTAGGGCATATATGTAACCCCTGTGACCTAATACTATTTCAGAAATATCACTGCCATATCTGAATGTTTCTTTCTGTTAGAAAATTCCATTTGTTTCTTTCTGTTTTATGCATCATTTTCAGTTCCAGAAGACCTCAGCAGCTCAGCTTTTGTGCTGAGAATGACACAACTTTCAATCCCTGAATTAAGCTACCAATCTGGTTAGTAGTTACTACTATCTCAGTTATTATTCACCAACACTTCCTATTTTTCCTCCGTTCCTGCTAGTTTTTTTTTTTTTTTTTCAATATTGCAGTCACATAAGATATCAGTATCCGTGTTGATAAATAAATTAATGCAGATCTTGGACTTTGGTTATCAATGAGATTTTCCACCCTTCGAAGATCTCTTATTTGACAAAGAAGATTGGACATTACTCCTAGCTAATCATTTTTGTATTTCCACCTATAATAGTTGATTGCGTTTAATGTGGTAGTTAACAATTTAATATGATATTAGAGTAGGCAATAGATCCTGCATGTGTTTGAATCTCACCGCCTACCTAATGTAAAATATTTACACGTGTTTAGCTCGCTTATAGAAGATAGTCTGACTACATGTGAGAGGGCGTGTTGAAGGTATAAATAATAAAATTGTTCCTCTCTCTAACAGCTTAAACTTTTAGAAGTGTTGGTGATTAACAATCTAATAACGAGAGATGCAAAGTCTGAAAGAAAAGAAAATTATAAGACTTGTTTTACCCAAAAAAATAATAATAATAATTTGTAAACCTTGTATGCTTGCGGTGGGAGATAATAGGGTATTTTTTGTTTAATTTTGTTGTAAGTCATTGTTTGGGTGGTGAGAGTGCAGAGTGGGTATACAAGGCGTTCAGGAAAAAAGTGGTTTCTTTCTGGTGGAAATTAGATGTAGGCAGGTTGTTTTGCCCAACCACATAAATTCCTTGCATCACATTTTTTTTCCCTTGTGATAACACTGAAAATATTGTAGGAATTCTATGTGTGTGATTTATGAGTATGATATTTATGGAAAATGTTAATAACAGCCTATCGGGTTGTCGATAATGTAGAAAAGAGATTAAAAAAAGTTTTTTTATGTGTTAAACTACATTTGAAAGGGTTAAAAGTATATCGGAAACAACATATTTTTGTATTCTTCTTGCTTTATTGACAACCCCTATTAATAGCGTAACCGAATATTTTTCAGCTAGCTTCCGCAAAATCCAAACATCAAATACTCGAAACAGTGGGGAGTTCTTGATCTTGGATAGCCACTCGGAGAATTTTAGAATTCAAGAAGCTCTGTATCAGAGGCAATATTGTGATAAGCTCTACAAAAAAAACCCTCTGATGCCGTTGTTGCCAGATTTGATACCGTGGCGGCCAGTGATGATGAGTGCGGGGAGATGGGCCGGAGGTGACAGCCTCCCACTCCAGCAAAAACGTACTCCTGGGCAAGTTTAGAGAATAGGGAGAGCAAATTTTAAAAAGGGAGAGCGTGAAGCGTTAACATTTGTTGAAGATTTTGTAGTTCATGCAAGAAGAGGTCTAGAACGTTTTGCACGACATACGTATGTGGCAGTGTCTCGTTGGTAATTGAAAGCAAGCAATTTATCCAATTGACAATGAAATAGTACTGTCACACATAGACATGTTCCACAAAGTGTTGTGCACACTATTGCGTTCGTAGAGTTTCTCTTCTTGCACAGATGGAAGTTTAATTCTTCCTGCTATAGTCCTTTACCTATTCTCTCTCAATGATGGTACTGGACTTGAAGAGGACGTTGAGGAGGAAATATAGACCGCTAACCTAGGATCATAGCAGTTTCAAGGACAGACAAAGGCTATGGTTGCTCCATCTAGCTACCCTAATACAGGTAACATGTTACTCCATATAGCTCCATGTGAGCCCGTAGACAAGGTTATTTTGTTAAATTTCTTGGAGGATTCCAACCTAAAATTAATTAGCAATAGGTAAAGTAGCATTTAGAATTATTAACCAAACTTGGATACAAGTCTAACGCTTCCCCTCACTTGTAGCCCGGATGCACGTGGAGATAATAGACTAGGAGACCTGGAGTTGACCGACTGACTCGGATGACAGAGACTTTCCCATGAGATGTGAGACCACTTAAGACGTAGTTCTGATATCATGTTAAATTTCTTGGAGTGTTCCAACCTAAAACGAATTGGCAATAGGTGGAGTAACTTATAGAATTTATTAACCAAGTTTGGGTGACTTAGATCGGCGATTTGGGACAAGTCTAATAGTCATGGTAGCAGCTCCTAAGTCCGCATTAATAGATTGTACTCTAATCATCGAATGTCGACTTTCTTTCCTATCCTTAAACAGTTTATTTTTACTTGTAAAGCATGATGGGAGTTTCTATTAGCTAGAGGATAGCCTTTTCGAGAAATTTCATAATTCGTTTGTCGTAACTTTTTAGATTGGTACATATGATCATACCATGACAACTTGTGTTCGGCAATATTGACGCTGAACTGCTATGCCCATTAGGGCATTACTGAATTTTTTGGAAATTAGCTGCAATGTAAATTATGTAATTAAGTATATATATGTCCCCATGATCTGTGTTTTCAATCGAAGGTTGAAGCTAGGGGTGTTAAATGGGCGGGTTTGGATTAAATTGGGTAAATTGTAAGTGGGTTAGATCTATAATGGATCATTGACCCATTTAGACCCAATTAGCTAGGAGTCCAATTACCCATACCCAACCCAACCCATTTATTTAAAATCAAACCCAACCCGCCTATTAACCCAATTAAAATTAAAAATGACTAAAATATCCATATACATTGAAATGATCATATCACCCTTGTACATTTAAATTACCAAAGCACCCTTGCATACTAAAATTACCGTAATACTCTTATATACTAAAATGACCAAATTACCCTTGTAGTGCTTTTTCTGGCTACCACAAATTCACATTGCTTTTTCTGGCAACTTAAATAAATTCGCAGTGCTTTTCCGGCGACTTAAACAAAATTCATAGTGCTTTTTCGCAATACTCTACTTGTTTTTTTTGGAAAGTTAAGTATTATAATCAAAGGGAAAAAAAAAGAGGCAACCATCCAAAGTAATGGGTGCGGCTATTCGCAACTCTTTATTTTCTCTCATAACTCACTATATTTCGGTAAGTGGTTGTTGAAAATCATATATAACATTTCGGTAAATAGCTGTTGAAAGCAATATTATATTTCGGTAACTACATGTCGAAAATATATTCAACTTTCGGTAAACAACTGCCGAACATGTATTTTCGGTAAATAGCTGTTGAAAAAAATATTATATTTCGGTAATTGGATGTTGAAAATGTATCTTAATTTCGGTAACTAACTGTCGAGTATAATTGAAAATTTTTAATGGGCTATGAGAGAAAATGAAGGGCTGCGAATAGCCGCTCCCAAAGTAATTTCTAGACCCACGGGTAATTTATCCATCTACAAAACTCTAGGTAAGCCAAACTAAAATACATACTAAAGTAGCCCAGTCCGGCTAAATAAGTCAACTGACTTATTTTTTTTTCTTATTCAAATGTTTTTTAGTATTTATTAGTTTTTTGTCAACTTTTTGGGGATTATTGCATCGTCATGAAGGGAGGAATCTAAAAAAAGTAAAAAATTTCGATCGAAACCCAATTTTTTTTTAATAAAGACAAAAATAAGTCAATAAGTCAATTTTTTTGTCTTTATTCAAAAAAATTGGATTTCGATAATAATTGTTTACTTTTTAGATTCCTCTCGTCATGACGATGCAATAATCCCAAAAAATTGACGAAGAACCCGTTCGGCTAAATGATTCAACTGGCTTATTTGCTTTTGTTCTTATTCAAATTTTTTCGTATTTATTAGTTTTTCATCAATTTTTTGGGATTATTGCATCGTCATGACGAGAGGAATCTAAAAATAAAAAATTATGATTAAAATCCAATTTTTCTTAATAAAGACAAAACAATTGGCTTATTTTTGTTTTTATTCAAAAAAATTAGGTTTCTATCGTAATTTTTTTACTTTTTAGATTATTCTTGTTATGACAATGCAATAATTCTAAAAAAATTTACAAAAATTAAATAAATACAAAAAAAATTTTAAATAAAAACAAAAAAAAATAAGTCAATTGACTTTATTTTAGTGAACGGGCCTGACACATGTTGCCAAAGTAATTTCTGATCCAACATCGAGGCGCTTTCTACAGCAGAGGGTGAATGAACTGGAACCTCTGGCTAGTGGCTACTTTCAAGTTTCAAACCGCATCTTCAATATTCATAAATTCCACCCGTGGCAGAGACGGCACCAACGACGCCGGATCGTACCCAAACGCGCTCGTTTAGTAATTGAGTCAAGTTCAAACTCAAGTTTCAGGCTCATACAGTAAATGAGTCGAGCTCAACACTCTAAATCCTCGGCTCATTTTGTATAAGCTCGGTTCGAACCGGACGTGGCTCGTTTACAAACAAACAAAGTTTAAGTTCAAATTTTTGGTTCGTTTAGTGTATAAGTTCACTACAAAACTCGGCTCAACTCGGCTTGTACTGTAACTGAAATTCGTAACATGAAACTATTCAAACCGAGTCACCAGTTCTCGATTTGACCAAGAAAAAGGTTTCCTTCATGTAACATGTTTACTTTTGTTTTTTTCATTTTTGTGGTAGTTCTATTTTTTTTTTTGTTGGGTAATGTTCATGACCCATTGGACTTTTAAGTTGACCCAATTGAAACCCAATTAAGACCCAATAATAAATGGGTTAGATGGGTTTGGACCCATTCTAACCCAATTAATAAATGAGTTGGATTGGGTCTATTTTTTAATAAATGGGTTTGGGTTTTTTAATGAGTCTGAGTTCAATTTGCCACCTCTAGTTGAAGCCATTAGAATTTGGCCAAAAGTGGCTTTCCATGCCTGAATGGCTGAATCCTAACCTACAACTTGGTCTTTGAAGTCACTCACTTGATAATTTCACGAGCTCGGAACAACAATATTGCCATTTCCTCCTCCAATTGCTAGAATGGTTATACAACCATCACAAATATGCCTCTACAAAACTTGCCTCCGTGAGTTGGATATTGATCAAACCATAACCAATTGTAAATGTTACCGTTTCAGTAAATTAACTAGGTAGAGGAGCGATGTGATTGCACGTCGTTTTGTGCTCATTGAGAATACATTGGTATAGTATGAACACAATTAAAACATCTTACAAATCCCGTGTATTCCCTCTTCTCCCCATCTACATAGTCCCCTCTCTCTCTTTCTCTCTCTCTCTCACTCACCCACTCACCCACCTACCTCACAAAATTCAGATTTTGATTCTAATAAAGATTTGATAATCCAAATTCTGATTTTGACTCTCTCTCTCTCTTCCTATACATGTGGTTGGATGATTGTGATTCGGACATGCATTTGATTTTGATTCTGATTCCTTTCTATTAATTGTGTTCACACAACACATTTGTGTTCTACCTAAAAAGTCCCTACGCATTCGGACAAAATTGACACACATTCATAACGAAAAACATAAAAAGTCTAATATGGCCAAAATGATAATCCGGAAATACTACGAAACTACTCATTCAGCCCTCAACCATCCACTCGGGACAAATCACCAAAGGCCCAAGGCAGAGGGGCAATTTCGAGAGAACAATGCCAAAATATGGACGATATATGGCTTACCTGCCAAAAGAGGTTCAACGCTCCTTTCATACAAGTGCATGGATTAGCATTTTCGAAAGTACTTAAATCCTGTCCCCAATAAGCAAAATCCAAAATCAGAGTATAGCTTCCACAACCATGACCATATTGCCCTTCAAATTCGGTCCGAAACCGGCCGGAAAACAAACAAGAAGATCAGCACGAGAAACAAACCTCAGGCTATATTTGCCTGTAAATTAGTCAGTCGGAACAAAATGAAAAAATAAATGAGCCAAGAAAACAAAACACAAAAATACACAAATTTCACAAATTAAGATCATTGCAACTCTATATTCACATCGGCTCCCCTCAACGGCTTGATGGCATGGCACTCCTTGCACGCCGTCACGAACCACCTCAAGAACCGCCTCCCGAACCCCATTCCGCCACCCCTCCTAACCTTGACTTTCTTCTTCACCACAATCTCGCCGCCCTTCCTCCGCCGCGGAACCTGGTGGCTCACGACCGGCGCAGCCGGAATCAACCCCCACCTTCTGGAAGACCCATTGACGTATAGTACCTGTTTCTTACCCAAAACACCTTGTCCGCTCTTCTCGTGACATTTACTACCTCCCACTTTTCCGCCGAATTTCGCTTGATCCAATGGCACTGCTGATTTCTTCTCAGCAGCATCAGTACTAATGCTCGTTCTGGCACTAGTGGTGGTACTACAACTGCCACTGCTGTTGCTGCTCCTGCTGCTTGTGCTGTTACACCGCGACGACATCAACGAGTCCTTGCTGCTGACACTGCTCGTTCGGCTCGTGGAGCGCGTAAAGGAATGGAGGTTGGCTGGCGGCTGTAGCACTGGGAAAGGATGAGGCAGCAGCCGGCCATTGGAGAATAAATGGTCGGCCGGAGAGTTTGGGGACCCCGGCGTGATGCATCCGAACTCGAACTGATCGGAATCTTGAGTTGGAATGGGAATTATGCTCGGGAACGAGAACTTGTCGCCGGAGCTGTTTTTTCCCCGGCGGGTAGTGCTTTCCATGGGATTCATGTCTCTGGTTCTTCTTCCCTTGTTTACATTGGATTCATTGAGAAACTATATATGTGCAAAGCTAAAGTTTTTCTAGTGAGAAAAACAACGCATAGAGGGTGTCTTTCTTATTTTTTTTCTTTTTATTTTCTAAAGGGAGATTGTGGTATATCATGGAAGAGAATAAATTCTTTACACCGATGGTGTAAACATTTGTTTCCTCCAAATCAATTATATTGCGCCAAGTCGCCATGTTCTATTGATTGAGACCACTGTTGTGACGTAATGCAATGTAATTGATTTGGAGGAAATAAATGTTTACACCGATGGTATAAAGAATTTATTCTCATCGTGGAATGGGGCCCTTAAAGCCGGCCCTGACTTTTCGGGGGCTTAAAGCGAAAATTAAAAATAGGATCTCTTTTGCTGAACTATAATAAATGATAAAAAAGTATGAAGAATCCTTACAATTCAAAATATTTTGGAAGCCTAAAACGATCGCAACATTTGCCATGACCGACTTTGGGCCCTTTGGCCCTTTGTTGGGGGAATTGGAATAGGGTGGGTGGTCTAAATCATGTGAGACTTGAGTTGGCAAGTTGCCAACTCAAAGGTTAAGTTATTTGTTGCTGCGTTTGTAATTATGTTTTTGGAGCTTGGCACCTTTGCTAAATTATTGCGGGATTCGGTGGTTTATTCACAAGTCTCTGTCTACTTTGCTTTTGTTCTCTTTGAAGGACTCGGCTTCCTAAAAATAAAAAATAACACTTTCTTAAAGCAAAAGGGGATTACGCTTTATAGATAAACGTAAGTTGGCAAACAATATTCTAATTACACACGGGTCTCAACTACCTGTAAGACTGTAACTAAACTTATTGATACGACATTTCCAAACTCGTAACAACGATAATGACGTAATTTAAAGTCGACATGTCGCATTAATATAACATGTTTAGATCTACCAACTCAACGACTACAATTATGTGGTTTAAAGTCTTATTGACTTATTTTGACTTGGATAATAGAAATATTAGCTCATTCGATCTGTTTCGTGTCCTCTCCCAACCTCATCGATCAGGACCACCACATGCAAATGTCACAGAGCAGAACTCCGAGACGAACGAATGATAGTATTTTCTAAGTGGCAATGATGGATTCAACCGTTCAACGTTGCTTTCCAATGTGTTGTGGAAGCAAAGGTAGAGATAGAGTAAGGAGCTTTCTTTAAGCAAATGACTCTCCTGTTTGTATTATTTTATAGGACACTTTTGATTCGGTCACCCCTAAACATGGCGACAAAGTTGGTTCTAGGGAAATTCCTTGTCTCCCATTTGTGTTTTTTCTGTAAAGGACCCCCTATGCCCTCAGGACCACAAGTCAAGCCAGTGTTAATTTTTAAGTCCACTTTGGTTTTCTTTAATACTCCGTATATACCATCGTTTTAGTCTACTTTCTGCTCCTCGGTCCAAAGAATTGATTGCTTAATCGTCCATGTCTGGGACTCTAGCTAGGCCCCCAGTGCAGTAGGAAACCTTTCGGCCTTTGTATAATTTGCACTTGATCAGTTGGGTGAGTGGGTGCACGGCTCTCTGGCAAGTTGCCCTTAATTTTTCATTTCCTGAGACATTTGATGAGCTTGTTAACTTTTATGCTTGTTTGGTAACAAAGAGGGCTACTAACAAACGAATCGAGTGGCTCACGAGTAGCTTGAGTTCGAATTTTAAGTTCATGTAGTAAATGAGCCAAGCTCAATACTCTAAAACTCGGCTCGGCTCGAAAAAGCCCGACTTGTCTAATGAACCGGCTCAACTCATTTGTATGGCTCAAGCTCTCGGCTCGGTTGTATGTCTCAGCGCATTTACAAACGAGCCAAGCCCAAACGCTACCAAAAAACACTACAAAATCCGACTCGGTTCGATCTATGCATCCCTAGTAAACGGACCTAAAATGAAGATGGTTAGAACCAAAAACAATATATATTTATATATCAACAAAAAGACCTACTCCCAATATATATGATAGCAAAAACAACTAAACGAGCGCATACTATATTAAGACCACTAATTAGCACCTGCAAAACAAACCATTAGAGAATAACAACCAGATAAAAGATACTATTAACACATGATGCTGTGGTTCGATCAAATACTTCAATGAGTCTATATGCACTGTACATGAACAAGGAGAAACCAATTAGAGAAGAGAAAGAACGTGCAAGGTGGGACCATAAAAAGCATATATAAAATATCCAAACAAGGCCTTGTGAATAGTTTCCTCTACAGTACTTTTGGCTTGGAAGTGCTTTAGCCCTCCTATTATTATACAGAGCCACAGTGGAGGCTGACAGAGGGGTGCATGTATTTTTGTGTTTGGCTCTAAAATGCCCATTTGACTACTATGCTACAAATGCACGTTCTAAGACACCCGAGATCGATTCGGAAGATGAATGTTAATGTGAAATTTATTCTCAAAAAAAGATGAAGTAAAAGAAAATAATATTTATTTATTTTTGTGTGTTTTATTCGCAGAGAATTTTTTTGGAAAACTAAAATTCTTTCCTTTTTGTAGGATGTATTTTGAAGGACAATGCTTTCTTAGTAAGAAAGTTGAAATTGTGAACTTCACAATTTTCTTTGTGATTAAACACCACGTAAGTTGCAGAAAAGTTGATTTTTCCTATCATTTCTCATCATTTTCTGCATAACTGAACAAAGACGGCCTGGTTTCTCCAAGGTTTGAGGTTGGAATTAAACCTGCTAACAGCTACTATCAATTTTTTGGGCTTAGTCTATAACGGATTTTGCCCCGACTTTGATCGGATTCTCTGTTAGTGAACAATTGAATTAGTCACTAGAAAATTAGTTGAGGTGCGTGTATGCTGGTCGGGGTGCAAAGTAGTCGAATCAAGCCGAACCAATTAGGCTCAGGCTTGGTATGGCAAAATATTGGTCTGGCTCGAGTTCGGCTCGTCTAAAATTTCGAAGCTCAAGCTCGACTTGTCAAAGCTCGTTAAACTCAAATGAGTAGAATGCATGGAGCCGAACCCTGTGAGGCTCGGGCTCAATTTTGGAAAGTATTAGTCTGGCTCAAGTTAGAGCTTGCACAATTGAGCTCGAGTTCGGATTGTATAAATTTTTTGATGCTTTGGGCTCAGTTTGTTTAAGTCAAACGAGCCAAAACAAGCCAAATAGAGCAAAACTTGGGTTCAAGTTGGACACGATTTTTATTTTTTATTTCCCTTGAAAATGAAGAACATTAGTATCTCTGAATGGATGTACGGAGCACAAAAGATATATAAACAATAATATACATTGTGGAGGCTGGACTCATTGCAATGGGAAGTACTATATAGAGTTCTTGTTTAGAAGATGATCAAGACTTCTCTTGTTGATCTCTAAATAAATGAACCTTAGTCGTTAGGAACACTCTGGCTGGTGTTGGCAGCCGAAAATGTCCTCCGACGGTCAAGTCAAGTTCCTCTCAAGGCAAACTATGGACTAAAGCACTAGTTCAAGAATTCTCAATGGAATAGATACAGAGATGATGTATTTTCATAGCAGTGATCTCAAAATTAGGTTTTAGATACCTTTGTAGTGCTCATTCTTCAGATATTTACAGGCGAATTCGCTCACCGACTTGTGATTAATAGACCTGTAACCATAGTTAAGCGCCATCATTGCGATCTTTTTAGAAGATCATGGCATATGAGCTAGACATACCCATGTTGCCACTTGCCCCATTCATATGACGGCTGATGGGACATTTGATGATTGTTTTGGAGGCATATTTGCATGATTTTCCTCTTTGAAATTATTTCAAGGGTTATCGTCGACCTTTAGCTGGACGAGGATACTCTTGTCGACACCTTGAACCTCCTTGGACATTGTCTGACACCGCCGAGGTTTCTGACAATGCTGTTCGACAATGCTGATAGTTGGAGAACATATTCTTCTTCAGATGTTCGACCATGTCTGAGGTGTCTATTGACCGAGCTTGAGGTGATCAAAACTGAGGATCCTAACATTTGGTTGACCGACTCTAAGGTTAGTGATGAGTCAACGACTTTATTGACCTCTTTGAATTGATTTGTCTTTTTTCCACATATTGTTAATTAGTTCTGACCCTTTGTTCAAACCTAACCGAACCGAATATTGTTAAGTTCAAATTGGGCTCATTTATTGAATAAGTCCAAAATTAGTATAATACAAGAAAGTATTTGGAGTTGTGTAGAAGCCTGGGTTCCCTCTTGTACCCTCTTGAGACCGCCCCTGCCCAAGCCTAACTGAATATTGTCAAGTTTAAATTCGGCTCATTTATTGAATAATTCTAAAATTGAGGTAAAATTATGTAATTATCGGAAAGTACGGGATGGGTAAGGTGAAGATACCGTGAAGACGTTATTGGTTCGAGGCGCGTAAACGTCAGGGACAAAAGAAGTTATCGTGGGGTAGGGGCAAATGACGCGGATTCTCGCACTGTAAGACAAATAACGGGTCGTGTCAATCTCCAGGAAGTCTCCTCATCCCAATTTTCCACACACCGTCTCTCTCCCCCTCCCTCTCTCTCTCTCTCTCCCTCTCCCTCTCCCTGCAACATTATTGTTCTCTCTCTCTCTCTCTCTGCATATTGCAATTAACTACATCCTTTCCTGATTCAGCCATGACAGGCAGAGAAATCCTCCACAAGATGAAGGTAACATGCTCATTCCATTCACTTGCACATGTTTATGTTTGAGATTGTCGTGCTCTTTGAAATGGGTGTTTGGGTTGACCCTCACTAAATATTATTTGCCCTTTTTCGTTGTCCGTACGACCCATTCAATTTTTTATTTTTCGCAAGTTTTATTGACTTGGACATGCTTACTAGGTTAGGATTGGTATAGATCGTGATCCTCTCAATTGGGTTAGAAATTTTCTTACCAATATGACCCGGAAAATCCTTTGGGCAAACAACTTTTAGCATCCTTGAAGCATTGAGTGAGTAATATGTGGTCTAATGTTTGTTTTTTGGTTCAATGGGTGTCCGGGCCACTTACGCGCTTCTCAACCAATCCCTTCCCCGTCTGGTCAAAGTCAATGCGGCGACTATGGAATTGACAAGAAATTTTTTTTTGCGTCCGACCCGAGAATCGAACCTTGGTCAATTGTGTGAGGAGCAAACCCACCAACCAACCAGACTAACTCTTGGGGCATGTCTTTTGGGGCCAGCCCTGTTATCAAAGAAACATTCCTGCACTTCTCTAGGCCTTCTGGCAATAGAATCCCCAAACCTCTTTTCCTAGGCAAATCTATATTCACAAAGGCAGACAGCATCACAGCATGCATGCCTTGTCCTTATAGGTGACAACTGACAAGGTATCTGAATTCTTTTGGTTGAGGATTTATTAGTGAAACTATGGAGGTCTTTGAAGACTCAAAGCATCTTTAATTGTAAATTCATTGACCTTAGTTGTAGAAGTCAATTGTCGATGACCAAAATAGTGAAACCCCAGTCTGTATCACGCAGTGTACTGAAGAAGGTCACAATGCCTTGTGACACCCCAATCCCACTTTGGTGGGTTAGTAGAAGTGTCAATGAGGGACCACCCATTACAACCGAATAATTTGGGCTTAACACATTTGGGGTCATGTTGTAGGCTCCAACAAATTATTGGGCCAGTAAACTGTGGGTCGTTACTGAGTTTGTTAGTGACTTTGGACTAAGTTCTCTATAGTGATTCATTTGGTATGAAGAACATTGTGCATTGTTAGTCGCTGATTATAAGCATCACCTGTTTTTTAGAGGATTTAGGTCGCTAAAAAGGGCTCAAGGATAAGATAATTTTTGTCAGCTGTAGCTCAATCGATGACAACCAGTCAGAGGAGGCTTTAGTGCTCCAGTGGGCTGTTTCAAATTACAATTTCTGGGGTGACCAGTTGTAGGATGCAAGGGTTTATTGCACATTGCAATTGGTGAAACTAAAAAAAAAACTAGTTCAAGGTTTTAGCTTTGGAGCTTTTGGATAGTGTACACAATAAACCATTGCACTATTTAGAACCATGTCCTCGCCGAAATCTGTAGCTTCTTATGTGACTTTCTTATCATTATTTCACTAGTTTAGTTGCTTTCTTTAGTCGTGGATGCTTCACCATTGGCATATGACTTTCCACTTACCTCATCCAGGAAGGCTTCTAAGCAAGGATGTTTAACTTTTGTCCATGCTAGTAACATCTGAGGGTACAGTTACTGGATTTTGAAGTCTTATAACGAACGAGTATCCAGGAGTACCGCCACGTGGTACTCGGGACCACTTTACAGGCACACATTTCTATGAGGTCCATACACTTAGTAGTAGACCCCATAGGAATGTGTGGTTGTAAAGTGGTCTGGAGTACCACGTGGCGATACTCCTTGACTATTGTATAATTTCACATAACTATGTTAGTAAACATATTAGCAAAGTTTTGTTTCACAGGTAATGGTGGTTTACTTTTGCAGGAAAAAGTTGGGCTAGGCTCATCTGCATGTGACACTGGAAAAGGGAAGAGCAAGATGTCAAAGCACGTAACACTTGGTTATCACTTGGTTAAGGGAAAATCCAGTCACCCCATGGAAGATTATGTTGTTGCCGAATTCAAGCAAGTTGAAGACAATGAGCTTGGTCTGTTTGCAATATTTGATGGTCATTTGAGCCACGACATTCCCAATTATCTACGGTCAAATTTGTTTGTAAATATTTTGAACGAGGTACTACATTTGAACATATGTATCTCCAAATATCTATCTGAACTGCTTTATAGCCTTTCATAAGAGTATCCTTAGAACTTAGTGCTACTGCAGAACATCAGTGTCTTCCTGAAGTTTTGTATCTTCCCTTGTGTCCTCCTTGCTTTGGTATATTAACGAAGCTCTTTATTTTGCTGCAAGCAGCCTGATTTCTGGACTGAAACAGAAAGTGCAGTCAGGAGAGCTTATCGTACTACTGATACCACGATTTTGGATAAAGCAGTAGATTTGGGTAAGGGGGGTTCGACTGCAGTTACTGCAATATTGATTAATTGTGAGAAGCTGGTGGTAGCTAATGTTGGAGATTCAAGGGCTGTTATATGCAAGAATGGTGTGGCCAAACAATTGTCAGTTGATCATGAGCCTAGCAAGGAAAGGGCGAACATTGAGAACAGGGGTGGCTTTGTATCAAATTTTCCAGGTAATTTAAACCTATGAATGATCAATGGACAGTCAAAGACTCAAAGATTGACACAAGTGGTCTTGAGAGCATTCACCTGCCACTTACATGTTTATCATAGGCTCCATAGCATATCAAATGGCGTTCTGCCTTAAATTTGTGTGTACTTGGATAAGTCCAGCCCTTGAAAAGAAAAACGAGGTATCAACTTATTTTATTTTTTGTGTTTGGATCCAAACTTTTTCATGGTGGACTTTATGTCTATGTGACGTCCAAGGAGAGGAATTTGGAGATGTTTAGCTATGAGAAATGTAAAATCCTATTTAACATAACACTAACCACCTCTACGTACTCATTTTCTGTGGTAATAAGATTTTTGAATAGTCGTAGTGATTAACATGTTGAAACTGGGCCTCTACTTCTACGTACGCATTACCACAGAAGGTATTTTCCTTTCTCCTTGCACTAATTATTGGATTATATTATGATTACATCATTGTTTAAATTCAGGTGATGTTCCACGAGTTGATGGACAGCTGGCCGTAGCAAGAGCATTTGGCGACAAAAGCTTGAAGAAACACTTGAGTTCAGAACCAGATGTGTTCTCCGAGATTGTGGATGAGGATACAGAGTTCATCATCTTAGCAAGTGATGGCATCTGGAAGGTTGGTTCTTCCTTTTATTTTGCACATATCAATTTTACTGCTTCATTACCTGTTTTTCCACTTTTTATTCTAATCATTTCCTTTATCATTGTAGCTTTTGCTGTTATGTCTTTTTAGTTGTAGCAGAAGTATGATGTACCCCACCTCCGGCCACCCTCTTTGCTGGCTACCCATACCTGCCAGTTAACCCTCCAGCCTCACCCTCCTGGCTTCTACTGCTGGGAACCCCTCCGCAGGCCCTCCTCCTCCCACCAACCATCTCCACTCCCACCATTCATTTTTTTTTCCCCTATTGTTATGTTCTGATATGAATGAAGAAAATATGTTTTGTGTGTTTTGCAAGATAGAAATAGAGACAAATAATACTATTGAATGCCATCAGTTATCTGATTCCAAAATCCATTACCTGTGAATAAGAAAATGCATGTCAAAAGCTTTCTCTGTTGTGCTCTAATAGTAGGTGTTCAAAACAAAATATGGTGGGATTATTGAGATATTATAGTTCATAAGATCTCAGAGATGATTAAAGTACGAAAGTATCTCAAGGCTTAAACACTTCATACCAAGCATAATAGTCCATAAAGTGTACATATTTTCACTGTTTATACAATCTTCTGTCTACAAATTTCAAGACTTTATGGCTCCTTTCTTAGTTATCGTCAAAAAATCCCTTCACCCGTAATATTTGTAACAGACTGGATTGTGTGGTATCAGGTGATGACAAATGAAGAGGCAGTGGACTGTATCAAGCACATAAAGGATGCGAAGTCAGCTGCTAAGCTCCTTGCTGAAGAGGCACTTACAAGGAAGAGCTCAGACGATATTTCCTGCATAGTTGTAAAGCTTCGGTGACCCTTGCTCTGGATTGTCGGATCGGTTAAAAGCAAGTTATAGTTGGGTTACCGCAGCTTGAGAATCAAACCCGATGCCGATATTGTGGAAGCAAGCAATAGTTGGGTTTACCGCATCTTGAAAATCAAACCCGATGCCAGTATTGTGGCCTTGCATCGGTTGTTTATGTTTCCCAGTATATGCAGTATTTTCCCACCTTTTATGATTTTCTCTCTCTGATCAGCACTAGAAAACAAGCGAAATGTATCAATTTGCATCACTTGTAAGCAAAGTTTGCTCGCACTGTAGAATAAGAGGGAGCGTTGATGTCAACTCCCTTGTGCCTATCTTCGTTGCGCTTAATCTCAATAATAAGTAGCTGTCATTGTGCTATATTCAATCCAATTGATCACAAGAACTCTCCCTATTTCTTAGATTCCTGGACCAAACTCAATTAATCGGGTTTTGGGATATTTGCTTCATGGAACAATATGCTAGTGCTGGAATATGGAAGAATTGAGTAACTTAATAGAGATTCATACACTTCTGGGCAAGTACAATATAGCTGGAACCACATGCATTTATACAAGATATTAGTAATTCCAAGGGTCTTAACAACATAAAGTAGAGAATTTGGACACAGTTCCAACAATGAAAGAGCATAGACAGTACAGCAGGCACAGCATGCGATGCTATGGAATGACAGAAGAGAGTAAGCAGGGAAATCTCAACGGACGTGGAACTGGTTGTAGGTGGGATCTTCGGGAAGATTTATCAGAGTTCTGCCCCTACTGGCAGCTTGCCCTGGTTGATTTTCGTTCAACTGAAGGGTTGACCGCTGGTGGCTGGATCCTTCTCCATTGGATTCAGATGAGCTCTTTCTGCGTCGCTCGTTGTGCCCAGCCAAACGCTTTCGGCAACTTCTTTTTGTGTCATCGAACTCAGATAACACGTGAAACCTGAGGTTCGGGGAAAAGTGACAAGATTAGACAAGGATAAATAACAGGGCGATGAAACACTGCAGCAAGTAGGCTGCAATCTGAGTAAATATTTGAGATGAAACAGAGCTTATTGCAACCTATGTTACATGGAGCCTGCTGAATGTATAAAAATACCCGTGCTGGACACTCGACACTCGGAGAAGGGTGGGTAATCTGTGTCCGACACATATAGTTGGACCTGGCTCTGATACCATGTAGAAACTTTATATCCATCTCAAAACTAATTAACAATGAGTGAAGAGGTCCCATATGATATTAAGTGATACATACACCTAATAAGCGAATTTTGCACTTCGAATTCACACGTATGCATGAACCTTCTAAATGGCCCAAGACACTTCGTAAACACTATTTTCCCGAGAAAATAAACGAAATATACTGGCCTTGGGACACACTATTTGAGATAAAAATTTAGTGGACACTTAAAAAACACATTTCCGCATCCGATAATCATGGAACATAAATTGCAACACTGAAAGGCACAAGGGACCCATGAAAGGCAACTGTCATATGACTCATATTCATGAAACACAAGCCATGAATTGACCAGAGCTAGAAGCATCTCAGAACCATCAGATAGAACCAAACTTGGCTGATTCAACACGCTTTGTTCTTTTCCGGTTACACTTTAATCGAGAGCACAATGTGTGAATTGTAAATGGGAATTTAACATTATTTTTCACATTCATCGAAAAAGAGGACATGAACCAGTAAAACATGTGCAATTTGTTCGTGTCCATTTTCCATGAAGTCGTTTACTCTTGAGTGAAATCATATTTCTCAGGAGTGAGCATAATCTGGATTGGTTCGGTTTCATAGTAAATCAAGAACCAAACCAATACCTACGGATTATGAATTTAGAGAGCCAAACCAACCCACAAAAAGCATAGAACCAAACCATATAAATACGGTTCGGTTTCGGTTTAAACCACAGTTTGCTTTAAACTAAACTATCATCTTCAAAAATATTTAAAGTTCTTGAATTATAAAGATAAATTAAAAGAAAACTTATATTAAAACTAATTCCATTCAAATTATCAAAACACCCTAACTTCAACCAATTAATTAAGAGTAGAATATCAATAATTACCTCAAGTCTTAACTAAGAAAATGAAATACTGGTAAATCACTAAATGAAAAAACTAAGAATACCAACTATTAAATATCTTAAGATAGTTTAACCAAATAAAATGGCAAAGATAATTTCTAAAAATTATTGAATTGGAATAAGGCAGCAAAAGGGTAGTGGTAATAATTAAATTATATATAAATGTATTATACGGTTCGGATCAGTTTGGAACTATGACCGTGGATGTTAATCCACAAACCAAATCATATAAAGCGATTTCTAATTTTTTTAAACGATGATCAAACCACACTACTAAAAAATAGAACCAAACCTTTTGATTTGGATTGATTTGGACTGGATTCGCGGTTTGACGAATTTTTTGCTCACCTCTAACATTTCTGCCGGTCGAAGTCACCCAAACAACAAACCCTATTGAGGTTAGCTCGAGTGGTTTGTCTCCCTTGATTCCAAGAGGAGGTTGGGGTTTGAGCTCATAGAGGAGCACTGAACTACGGTTATAAACCCTGTTACCGTTACCTTTTGAAAAGAAAACTCACCCAAGCAACATAATTTCACATATCTTTGATGAATTATGACATGAGAAACTTTCTCTAATGCTGTGTTTAGATAAGTTTTTGAGAAATTTTGTAGGGTTATGAGTAAAGAGACAAATGAGAGTAATGATTGGAAGTAGAGGTAATGATTGGAGAGAGATAGAGACAGAAATGAGAATAATGATTGAAGATAGGGGTGAGTAATGATTGGAAGTAAGGGTAATGAATGTTTTTTGAGTTGAGAATTTTTTTTTGAAACGCTATCCAAACAAGGCAAATCATTCTAGCAGCCTCCAGTAAAAATTGCATCTTTAGTGAAGTTGGTGCTAATGCTTCCAATTGATAGAGGAGAACTTACAGGAGAAACTATTGAATAACCTCAGACTAGGAATCCCTTTCTTTAAATAAGCAATATACTATTAAAAAGAAGGCATTATGAGAATGAAGCTAGTATACGAAAAAGCCACAGAGAAAAAGGTCCTATCTCAAACCAACCTAAGAATTGAATTGGTAAAGAGAAGGAAACCTTGTCCCAAATCAATCTAAGAATTAAATTGTTAACCACCAACTCATTTAAAGCCTTAATGTGTTAAAAGGAAGGGACAACTTTATTACTACTTATATCATCAACAAACTATACAACCAAAAACCCAAGACTACGAATATTACCCCTTCTATTTCAACCAAAAGCCCAAATTTCATTTGTTTTTTGAAGTTTGAACAATCAAACATGTAGAAAAAATTAGTAGTAGTAGTTTTTTAAGGGTTTAGCTCTTTCCATACCAACTCTCTTCATACCCCTAAAAACTTTCATTTTGTGAGTGCATTCAGAGTCCACATCTATTATCCATAATGTTGATCCCGTAAAACTCTCAGAGAAGAACATGTTTCCAAAAAGTCAACTCAATCAAGTATGAATAGAAATGCAAATGCAAAATTTGCACATTTCTATTGATGTTCGATCAAAATATTTCTTTTTTATTTCTATTCAAATGTGATGAAATTGACTTTTGGCATAAGTCTCCTTCCTTCTCCGAGAGTTCTACAGATGAACGATTTCTTCTTCATCTAAGACACAAATATGGGGGGAAAAGACAGGAATTTCAAGACCTGCTGCATTGCTGGCAGAACCGCTGCCGGACTCCTGCGACGACGACCGCCGACGCTTTGGCATGCGGCTCACACACCTTGTGGCGCCGATGGTACCTCTTCGCCGCCATCAGATCAGCGGCGCACTTCTCCGCCTGGCACCGCGGCGGCGACGACACCCCTCCTCCTCCTCCTCCGCCGCCACCACCAGACTCCTTTTTCCCTGACCCACCAGCAAACACCAATTTCTTCTTCTTCTTGAACCCGAATTCGTCGCCGCCACAAATCTCTCCTTCTTCTTCTCCCCCGCTATCATCATCATCATCATCCACCGCCAACTTCATAACCGGCAACGGGTTTGGTTCCATTTCTTGGTGGGTTTTGTATGAGACGGTGGAAGGAGGTAAGCAATGATGAATAAAAGAAGGTGAACACACATGGTGAAAAAAAAGAAAGAAAGCAGAGGAGTGAGAGATGTGGACCACAACCCTTCTCTCTCTCTCTCTCTAAAATGTTCTCTCTCTCATTAAGTGTGATTAGTGTGAGGCAACGAGTGAAAGACGAGGTGGGTTTAGATAAGAAAAAGGGGATTTTGTTTGGTAAGAGGTCGGTACTCGGTAGTTTACTTGCGTGGGTGTGTGCTTATTTGTTTGTGTTTTGGGGGAAATTTTGCTTTGATTTCTTTAATTTGAAGCAGGGGAGTAGTTAACAAGCGGTTGGTGTGAGTGATGTAAGCTTGACTAAGGGTAATAAACTTCACTCATCTCCCCTGAGGTTTCTCCCAATTGCAAAGACCTCCTTTGAAGGTTTTGAAACTACACTTGCTTTCTCTTGTTTTGCTGACAATGTTAATATTCCCCCTCCGTAACTACTCCGTTGAAATTCCTAACGGAAGCGTAGATTTATGAAGACATCATCATTTGTTTAACTCTAACATTCCTATTTCGCCCTCCATTAGTCACCCCTCCTGTTCATATCGAGGAAAAAATTCAACTATTCATATGTGGTATGCAGTGGCGGATCCACACTATGGCAAGTGGGGTCACGCGACCCCGCTGAGTTCCAAAATACCCCTAGAGCAGGTATAGTTTTGAGGAATATTTTGTAATTTTGCCCCAAAAAATAATATTTTTGCCTCGAAGATCCCATGAAATTTACAATTCTTGCTCGATATTTGACCCCACTGCAACCAAATTCTGTGTCCGCCCCTGGTGGTATGTACTACTGATGCCTATGATTAAAATCTTCAATGCATGATTGGTTGCTAATTTTATGTGAAAAATATCGTTCTTGGATAAGATTTAAAATAATTTATAAATAGAATCTGACATTTTAAACTAAACATCATTATTGTTGGATCAATCAAAAATATGTTGCAATTGTTTTCCAGAATTTCAAGTTGCAATGGTGGGGTTTTAGCTTTACATCAAATAATTACAAATCCCTCATCAATGTTTAAAAGTCTTATATACAATCCATGTAGTAAATGCAAAATTTATACTCCACGGAGTAACACATATAAGAAAACTTCAAAAATCAACAATATAAAAGAAAAGGATATATTGCCACCTAGGCAAAGTGAATTTATGGGGACACCTCTTTGCATTACAGCCCAATGTCTTGCACTCTTGTTTACCAATGTTACTTAATGCATTCAAGTATTTTATGAACTAGTAAAAAAAAAAAAAAACTATTCTATAAAACTTAAAAATGCTCTAGTTTATGAACTACAATTCTATGTCCTTTACTCCTAACAAATTTTTTTTTCCTTGTAATTGATGTAATCAGGCCACATTTCAAGCAAAAATACAAAACGAAAGTAATATTAATTGAGTTGCATCTTAAAAAAATAGTTATGATCAAAACGGTGAAAAATTCGGTAACGACAAAAATAATCCAAGACAGACGAATATTTTGAGAATATTGGCATTTATCAAATAAAAGTAAGGGAGGGCGGTGCAAATTCAGGAATCTTATGGGAGGTCCTGCATTTATGAGAAATCTCACAGGAGGTCATCGAAATTTACCCAAGATTAAAAACTGTTTCCCAGACGCTGTGGAGTGGCGCGTGAGTTGTACGCTTAAATGATTGAAGAGCTATGGTGGGGTCCTTTGAAGCCGGACAATGGACGTAAGGCAGAAGTAAGGAATCTTCGTACTAGCAGTAAAAACTCACGACCAGTTTTTAAGGAAATTTTGTTGAACAAAAAAGTTAGGTACGCAATGATTTACGCTGTGTTCTAGAAATGGAAACAAATTAAGAACTTATTTTTTGTATAATAAAAAGGCTTGTTCTGAAAAAATAAGAAGGTTGGTACTTATTTTAGAAGAATTTATATAGGTACCGACTGGCCGGGGAGGGAAATCGTACTGGCAGCCGCACCAGGCCATCTCCGGCCACCGGACGGTCGATCCAAGCCGTCCAAAAATTCTATAAAAAAAAACGAGGGAGCTGACGCAAGAATCAACGGCATCCGAGGTGTGTAGGGTGTTTGATCCGAGCACCCATTTTCCGTGTAGGGTGCTTGATCATATATATATGAAAAAGATGTGCTCGAATCAAGCACCTTAAACACCTTGGATGCCGTTGATTCGCGCATCGGCCCCCTTGTTTTTTTTTATAGAAATTTTGGACGGCTCGGATCAGCCGTCCGGTGGCCGGAGATGGCCTGGCGCGGCCGTCGATATGATTTCCCTCCACCGGCGCCCATTATCATATTATCATAGCAACAGTCTTATTTTTTGTATAAGGCAACTTCAAGCTCAAAAATCATGTGTTTACGCAAATAATTTTTCTACCACTATGAATCTTATGTGATAGATCTCATTGAAATCTTTCATACGGTGCAAAAAAATTGAATTTTTTTTTTCATTTACATTATTTTTGAGTTTGAAAATGTGAAAGGAACTTTTTATTTGGGTTTGTGGAATGACTCTTCTTATTTTTGAATGATAAGTGGCAAAATAAGTACTTATTTTTTAAGAAGGTTTCCGGAACGGACTCTTAATCACAACACTATCTACAATTCCTCACGTACATGTGCTCCTCGGTTCTCGATCAACATATGCAAGTGCCCTCCGCCACAATCACTGATCGTTTTCTGAATTATTTATCGGGTCAGTCTTTCATCTGGACAAGAAGAGCCTAAAAAGTTAAAAAAAAAAAAAATGACTAAAGGAATAAAAGAGGATGACTAAGAATGAAAAGGTACCAAGTTGGTATTTTTTTATTTTTAGGGTCGTCTTCCAAGTTGGATGACTAAGAATGAAAAGGTACTAAGAATGAAAATTTTCAACTTCCATCTGCAATTTAATATTTTTCTGATTTTTCTCGTTGAGGCGAATGGTTAATTTCAAGAATTACGACGAAAAGTCAAACAAAAAATAAAAAAAACATCTGACAAAAAATTTGGGACAAACAGGGGCATAATTCTTATGTGAATGTGTAGTTATGAAAGGGCTTATAAATATAAAAGAATATGAAATGATAAGAGGCACAACATGACAGTGTCCCTGAAATATGTACTAATACTTTTACATTTACGTGGTATTATATCTCTTTTACCATTACACATTTACATGGAGAGAACGTATAAGCTCAACATGATGTTGGGTTCTCGAGGGATATTGGACGCCACATGGGGTGACCCTGACCACCGAATAATTACTCGTTTTAGAAAGAAAAAAAAGTAGATGCTACTGTGGCCACACCAACTACGTTCAAAATCACATATTCAAGTAGGGCTCAAGACTAAGATTAATGTGAGGCTATATAGTTACATACATGCAAGGGCACGAAAACACTGGATAATTACTCCTGCTTTTAAGAAAAAATTATTCATTGCTCCTTCACCTGCGACAAATCTATACGTCTTTGAAATGCATAGGAGAAAGGAAGACTCGACATTCTCTTTTAAGGTTGTCATAGACGTTTTTAAGGTTGTCATATTTTGCAAATATAAATGAATGTTTCCAAAATCTTTTGTCGCACTTTTTGTAAATGAATATTTACGGTACCGCTTTTGTAAAACAATACTGTAAGTCTGTAACATTTGAAAGATAAATTCCGACAATTCTATATCGACACCAGATATTCTTGGTCGAGTAGCTAGTCTTTTTTCAGTCTCTTCTCTTGTTAAAAGAGAAGTTTTTAACTGTATTCAGATTATATAATTTGTGTGGAATTAAGAAAGCTAATGTATGCAGAAGTCGGCTCAAACGTCCGGTTATCAAAAAGAGTCGTATGTATGCGTGGTCCGGTTATCAAAAAGAGTCGTATGTATGCGTGGTGGAATTAAATAACGCGAGAAGGTTGTAAAAAATAGCTGGCATTGTCCACGGTACAAGCAGTGACAGGTCCATGAGTAGCCACAAAATATGCCTGTCCAAATACATGTACAGAGGACACAACGCTTTCACTGAAACTTTTTGGTCCCATTATCTGGATTGGAACAATGGATAGGTCCCCATCCTAAAACCATTGCTGGTCTCCGTAAAAGGAAAAAAAGGTGTGGTGAAACAAGAAGAATCCTTTCACGTGGCCGCATGACCCGAGCGTAGTACTTGATTAGGAAAAGAAATTTGAGAGGAACCTTTCTATCTATATACAACAAGGGCCTGTTTTGGCTGTTTAGATGGAGCTATCCAATGGGTATTTAGGCCCCGTTTGATAACATGGATAGATGAATGGGATTCGTAAGGAAATGGAATTAAGATTGGGATTCGTAAGGAGATGGGATTGGTAATAAGAAGGGATTGATAATGAGTATGTTTGTTTGGGATGAGATTAGATGATGGGATTATTAATATCATGTTTGTTTGAGATGAGATTAGATGATGGGATTGGATTGATAGAAGAAATTGGTAATGAGAAGGGATTGGTAATGAGGAGGGGTTGGGTTCGGACTATGAATACCAAATCCCCCGGGGTATTGCTAATACCCCCTAATCCCCGGCTTCCTAGTCCTACGGACTACTAATCCCAACTCGGTTTTGGTTACCAAACACATTATTAGTAGTCCCATGAGATTGGTAATCCAATCCCAATGGCTAATATGGTTATCAAACACGGCCTTAGTAATATTCCCTTTTAAGACTGTGGGCTCATGGTTAAGCCATGGTTTGGAAACATATTTTGTTGGGGTATTAGCTAAGTCTCGGATTCTCTTGCACCTCCTAATGCTCTCAGCGGGAATTATTTATGGCGAGGTTCTGGGGTGTTATGATAATATCCCCTCTTTCTTCCATTTTAACTACAAAACAACTTTATCCTCTCATTTTATCCCTCATCCAAATCAAATACTCCACTATTTAATCCCTCCATCACATTAATGTGTGCTCATTCTTCTTACATAATATCTCCTACTATCTTATCCCCTCCATAACTAATACCTCTAATCTTTATCTCGCATCTAAACGGGCCCTAAGGCTCTGTTTGATAGCAAGATTGGGACATGAGATAGGATATCTAAGGTGGTGTGGTCTCCAAAAAAAGCTTGTTTGGTTTGTTTTTCGTGGCTTGGATTAGGAATCCCATGCGATTCTTAATCCCGCTAACTGATGGGATTACACAACCCAAGGGGGTGTTATTACTAATCCTATCACATGCGATTGGGGATGGCAAGACATTTATCCCCTCCCTATTTTTAGTCCAATTCTATTTCATGTGAAACAAACATGTTTAAATAATAATCCTATCGTTCAATTTTGAGCAAAACAAACATGCAAATTACTAATTCCACCTCATTACCAATCCCCTAAAAAATGAACCTTGCAATCAAATGCACTAAATCTATGTACACTACATCTATCCACCACTTTATCCGTTACACTTTTTGTGGAGCTCATCTCAGGTCCCATAAAAATATAAAAAAACGTCCATAAATTTTAAAATAATATTTTATAGGGTCCTGCAAAAATCAGCTCCAACAAATATTGGTAAGTATTATTTTCTAGTTCGTTGAGGTGAAATTGTGTAGTTGAGCAGTTTTACCCCCTACAAATCTAGAAATAATACTTATCGATATCCGTTTGAGCTGGTTTTTTACGGGGCCCCATAAAATAGAATTTTTTTTATAAATCTTTGAAAAAAATTATACTCTCTGTGTACCTTTTTAAGTGTCCATGTTTGACTTTCACGCAGTTTTAAGAGTCCACATAATTGTACCTCCAAAATATTATTTCTCATACTTACCCTCTATTGAGACATTATTATTACACTTTTACTCATCAACTTTTTAAAAGAGAATATAATTTTAGGGGCAAAATAGAAGATGTGCCGACATTTACCTACTAACTTTAAAAACATAACACTTATTTAGGGACAACTTAGAATGGAATACATGACACTTAAAAATGGACGGAGAGAGTAAATATTTAACAGATAACGAGCACACCAACAAAATACCGCCCAAGAACGAGATCCAAAGGAAGGCAAAGAGCCAACCAAAATACCACAGAGAAAAATAATAGCAAAGACATGCATCCGTTGGAACAACCCAAATAACCAAAAGAAATAAACTGAAATTCAAGAGGGCAAACCGAAAGGACAAAGCCGAAACCAAGAACACAACCCATGCTCGCCAACCATAAAATACAAATTATACTGCATTGGGCACCTTCGAGACCAATGTCGATGGAGCAGGCATGCAGTGGCGGAGGGACATAGAGATAATGGTGAACAGCTGATTCCATTGGTTGCCAAATTTTCATAGAGATATGTATAATTTTTATCCCATTTTTACTAATTTGATCCCACTTTAATTTTTATTTTTGCTCCACTCCATATAAGGGTTTTGTACTTAAGAAAAAGAGAAGTCAAAATAGAATCTCTATCCACAAATTTTTCAGACATAGTGCTAATTTGTTCGTTCCTCAAAACAAATCAAGAGTTTCATTCATGAATTACACATAGTTCAAATTTTTGACATCACTTTAATTTTTATTTTTGCCGCAGCTCATATAAGAGTTTTGTACTTAAGAAAAAAAAAAGTCAAAATAGAATCTCTATCCACAAAATTTTCAAACGTAGTGCTAGTTTGTTCGTTCCTCAAAATAAATCAAGGATTTCGTTCATGAATGACACATAGTTTAAATTTCCGACCCTACTTATCGAAAATCCTGGCTCAGCCACCGCGGGCATGCATCACAAACACTCTTAAAGCTACATCCGGAGGGCTGATCAAAGACGGGCATAGGAACTGGGTAACGGGTTTTTGCAGGAAACAAGGGAAATGTCGACCCTCGCCGCAGGAATTTGGGCTCTTAGGGATGGGCTCCAAACATCCTTCTCCAAAAGGAAGAATACAAAATTAGCGTTGAGATTGAAACCGATCGAAAGGATGCGGTACGTAATATCAAACTCACATCATCTCCATTGTACAAAGACCGCGCGATCTCACCATCTGTATGGAATTTTTCTCAATTACAGATCCTCCCACCGACTAAAGTAACAACCACTTCAGCACATTACGAGAGAGAAAGCAACAAGTGTGCTGACTTATTAGCAAGAGATGCCCATGCAAAGCAGCAAGAAACTTTTACGTATGATGTATCCTTCCATTGATCTTTGGGAAAATGACGGTCCATGACGTGTTTTGATAATTAATACCCGACAAGGACAAATTAGGAATATTTGTTAATGCTGAAAATGTCATTGGCGGATATTAATTATCAAAACATATCATTTGCCGTCATTTTCCGTTAATCTTTCGAGTGGTCTCTTTAGCAGGTCCCCACGCCTTGTCCGCAGCTTCCTTGGCCATGTCCCCCACTTCCACCACCGTCTCCGCTGCTGTTTTTGTCCCTTCGATCTTTTGCCTTCTCAGCCACGAAACCCATTACTCTACCGTGGCTGTCTTCATCATCCCGGCCACCACTGTCCTCCCTCCGTTCTTGTCCTCTTTTAGGGTGGCATTCCAGCGGTAGTAGTCCCACGGATGGGGTCTTTTACTTCTTCTGATACCATGCCACCCTGAAAGTTCACATGAACGGACACATCACGTGTTTTTTTTTTTTTTGTTTAACTTCCAAAATGCGACATTTTAGACACAGATGTGCACAGGGGCGTACCGAAGGGGTGCAGGCCTGCCAGGTTACCCTAGCTAGCATTGTACAACTCAAATAATCTCTCTTCAATTATAGTAGTTTTTTAGGTAAATTTAGGAAAGCTCTAAAAGATTGACCTTTGCAAGTATCTTGAATGAAAAGAAAAAAAAAAAAAACCCTTCAAATAAGTATTCTCTTTGTGCAAAAATTCTCTGTAGTTTTAATTTACCAAGAAAATTTGGTGGCATGCGTAAGATAAAATTCCTGCTTCAAATATACACAAAAACTTAGGTCTATCAAGTAGCAATATATAGGTACCGAGTACAATTTTTGTTATCACTACAAAACTACACGTGATTCAGGCCTCATTGGTGGGTTCAAATTAAATTTCCTTAACAAAAGTGAAGGAGTACCATTGAGTTTGAGGAGAAGATTAGAGAGAGATTTTGGACCTTTAATGCTCAAATGCATGTAGTAGTCACAACCTGGACTGAGGGATATCTTCATATGCATTTGGTCTCCCAAAGAGTGATAAATTTTGGGTTAAGAGAAGCAATTTCCCTAAGTTGGTATTTGGATTTTGGATAATTTGGGTAATGAATGGAGAAAGATATAAAGAGAAATAAGAGTAATAATTGAGAGAAAATTTATTGGGAACTGTACACAGAATCCAAAATCCCAAATACCAAAATGAGAAATTAAATAACTTCTCACCTTGCCCACGAAAATAAAAAGTATGAGACCACTATCCTTCCTTACCGCCTTTGGGCACGTTCGATTTCATGATAAGAGAGGTGGGACGGAGGGGGATTGGGGTTTTCTGTTGTGCCAACAACCGCACTACAGAACTGATCAAATCATCTATTTTAGCACGGATGGCTCAAATATTTAATCCAAGTTCTTATTAATTTGAACCATTTATTGTTCGAATTAAAATTCAAACCGTTTATTGCCAAAGTGAACAGTTGGATTGATCGCACTACACGACTATAGAGCGGGCTTCCCTCTAGCATCCCTAGGTCTAGACCCGGGTCTAGACGAAGGCTGGGGTGGGATTAAGAGGTGACTCCACATGTTCCCATTTTTTATAGTACGACATTTTTATGCGCACAGAATTAAGGATTAGATTGGACAAGACTGGACTATTTATCCATTCATGTTATCCATTATCCCACGAGAGGGGTGGTCTATTAGCTAGTCGCCTAGTCCCCTCCCCGGATTATTTCCCACCTCAAATTATCAAAAATAATTCTTCTTTTCTTTTTCTCAATCATTAATCTCATCGTATTCAAAAAAAATTTCAAAATAATCTAACAATCAAACGTGCGCGTGCCCTTACCTCAGACTCAGAGTATCTGGAAACAGAGCTGAAGAAAGCCCCTACGAGTTTGTTGTTTGTCCGGAGATCACTTCTGCTTGCCTTTGACATGTCAAAAATAGCTTTCTTCCTTGCCCAAGACATGGCTCCCAAAACTGCTTTCCCTCTCGCCTTCATCAATGGAGATCTCAACTTTCCACCATTGATTTTGGTTGAATTTGAACTGAATTGAAATATTTCAGTTCAGCGGAAGAAGAAGGTACGAACGGTGGGAGTCGAAATATTTCAGTTCAGCGGAAGAAGAAGGTACGAAGGTACGTAGCAAATCCTACGCTAGCCTATACGGGAGTGTACGAATGGTGGGAGTCAAAATCACCACCTGATACAATGGCAGACGCAGAATTCGCGAACCAAATGTATTATATATTGATAACAAAAGATATATTTCACAACTATATATTTCTCGTTGTGAGGTCCAAAAAAAAAACGAGATAGTTTGTAAATGTGTATCTAATTTTACACACGCGACCTAAAATTGAAGTTAACTTAAAATTTAGGGGTTTATTCCACACATATAGGCATGTTAAGAAAAAAATTTAAACCACAATACTGGTAGTGGCAAATTTCATGGAGCTTTTCCAAATTAACTTCAAAATCTATGTGTGAACATTTCTGTTCATTTTGGGATTTTGGATTCTTATCATTATCCTATTTCTCTTCAATCATTATTCTCATTTTTTTTTCTATCTCTCTTCAATCATTATTCATATTTTCAATCATTATTCTATTTTTCTCTACACTCATTACCTATAAGTCTCAAAACGAACAGGGTCGTATACCCCTGACTTAATAGATGGAGGAGCTCCAAGGAGAGCAAGCTCAACCTAAGTCACATAATGCGTGTGTGAGTGAGAGAGTGCAAAAGTGTTTTTCAAAACTCCGCCAAACAACTAGGATTCGTTAATACGAGGATTAAGAACATGAGGGCAAAACAATTATTTGAGTGCGAGAGCAAAAGCCATTTTGAATAAATTTCACCACTCTTACGGCATTCATTTTTATTTTTTATTTTTTTAACGTGGCATCGATGGACGATGGGCTTGTTATTAAGGCCAGATGGAGGGTTTTGAGTTCTACGAAGGATGGAGCTAGCCCAGACGGAAACCATCCAGGGATTGGGCCCGAGGCAGAGATTCATATTCTCCAATCTCTATCTGAGATAAACTACTTTCCGGTTGAGGTCTAAACAAGGAGTTTACACCGCTGCCATATGCGGGTCCCATCGATACTTTATCGCAATAATCTAAACCGTTCATTTTGTAGGACCCACAGAATTTTTCAACAACATGGATTCTGTCAATACGGAGTAATTTTTAAGTTAAAATGATTCAAGTTGTTGATTTTATAAGCCAAAATTTAATTTTTGATATATCTATCGATATTGGGTCAAACTAATTTTTTTGCATATATATACTACTCTGCGGGCCCTACAAAATAAACGATTCAGATTATTGTGATAAATTGTCGATGGGGCCCATACATGGTGACGGTGTAAACTCCTTGTTTACAACTCAACCGGAAAAAAGTTTCTCTCTTCATATCTACTACCATTAAAGGAAAAAAAAATCACGGGCTTCTTGCATTCTTGCTAGTGAAGAAGTGGTTGTGATTATAGCAGAGGTGGTTGAAGGTGGTGATGGGTTGTAGCCTAGTGCTGAATGGTTTACTCTCGAGTGGTTTGGGTGGTTGAAAGATTCAAGTTATGCAAACGACGCTCCTCAAATCTTAACTTTTTGCAAAGCTCAGCTGTGATTCACTATACCCTGGTAGGACAGTAGAAATCTATGAGTGATTGGTCCCTCAAAGAACCATCGTAGGTACGTCCAGGAGAGGTTGTTATAGCCGGTCTTCCCCACCACCCTTGGATTTAAATTTGATTTCCAAATTCTGTAACTTGATCCCCAATATAAGTATATAACTATTGGTTTCCCTTCCACTCATGGAAACCATAACCCACCCTTCTTTTGCCTTCTCACCTTATTTAATTGGCAGGCAAAAGAGTATAAATTCCATATGAAAAACTGACAAATATAAATTCCCCATAATGTGTATCTTAACTCACTTTATTAGCATTAATTAATCTCCAAAATATGTATTGGACATGACACTCATGAGACACATCTGCGACACGAGAGTTTATGAAACTTAAGACAACCATTTTTAAGACACATGAGACACATCTCAAAATAAAAAATCATTGACACATTTGCGACACGGTGATCTATTGTGAGAGTGACCTGTCCTGTGAAGAGAAAAATAAGTATTTAAAAAATAAGAACCTTTAAAGAACGGGTCCTAAGAGCATCCGCAATGTAATAATCAAAACTAAAAGGTTGCTAAAGTTAACAATGTTTGCTAAAAAAAGTGCTCACATTGTAATAACCAAATTTAGCAATGTCTTAGCAACTCATCAAATTTTGGCCTTTGAATAATCAAAACTAACAACTTTTTGCCAATAATCAAATCTAATAATCCCCACATTTTCTCAATCAAATACACCCATCATTATACAAAACATTCTCTCTCTCAACAATGTTTTCAAAAAATAACTTTTAAAAACTATTTTTTTTAGAAAATTTTATAAGAAATAGTTTTAAAAAAACTGTTATTTTGAAAAACTGTTTTTTTAAAAAAAAAAAACTGTTTTCAAAAACCGTTTTTACACAAAAAAAAAATTGTTTTCTTTTTGAAAGAATTAAAATTTTCCATAAACTCTTTTTTTTCAAAAAAACTATTCAAATTATTATCACAATTGTGATTCTGATTCCATAGTTTTTTTTTTTGTTGATATTATTCTGATTCCATTGTTTGAGATGATTGAGAATGGTGATTTTCCATTGATGAAAGAAAAAAGAATAAATAGGCAAGAATGGCAGTAGGCATGAAAGAATTGGAGGGGACAGGGAAAGAATTGGAGGGATAAACCGGCGGGAATTTTTTTCCGGATGAAATGAAAGGTAAAAGTTTGGAGGGAAGAAAGAGTTGGCAGTGGACCCATTGATTTTGATTATGGGTACAAAATGAACAATGTGAGACTTCATATTGTTAACTTTAACAACCTTCTAAATGAATAATCAAAAGCTGACATGGCAAGTTTTAATTATTCATTTTTGATTATTACATTGTGGATGCTCTAAGAATACAGATATTTATATGTGTGTTTCAGCCCCAAATCAATAATCCGATCAGAATCATCATTCCCCCGTGGAAAGTCACTTTTACACTTCCGCATGCATTTCGTGCTAAAGTCCACTGCTCATCAAAGGCAAAATTGATGGGGATTTTTTTTTAGGCGTGTTGGTTTCACATCAACAAAATTTGGCAGCAAAACTAACAAGTGGGCATGTTCAGCCAATGTGAAGAAAGTCAAGAAAAAAGGGAACTTTTCCTCATGGCATCAAACGTTTTCCACCAGACAAGAGAGAAAAATATGACCACTGAACAGAAAGGAGAAAAAAAGAAGAGGAGGATATTTGGATAAACTTTCTTAAGTGGAGACAAAAGTGAAGTCTAATCCTACCTTTGATGACCTCTAATCCTTACCACCATCATGGTGGTAGACGAGATAGCAAAAAAGTACAGATAAACTCAACTGTCTGCTCTTCCGACGTAGTCCGTTGGGTCGATTCTGCTTGCGGTGGTGCTCTTGTGAACCAAACCCGTGTAAGAGAGACTTTGTTCTACTCGAGCCTTGGCGGGAGGATAGAAACTTATCGGTGACTCATCTGTTTCAGGACTCATTGCAGGTCTGAAGTCCTTAATGGTCACCTTTTTGTCTGAGCCAAAGAGAAACCTCTAATCCTTTGCTTGATTCATACAAAAATGATGTTCCTATGTCCCAATGCAATCTAACATTCGTCCAACAGAGGAGCAAGGGATGTGGGTACAAAGGATCTTGTGCACAAAAGGACTTGTCACCTGTTTGAACCAGTTTTCCTGGATATTCCAAAGCCAGAAGGGTTCATGATTTCTCCTACCCTCAACCACTACACCCTCTTAACTTCACAAACCATAGAAATTTTTATTAAAACATCATCAAATACAACCCATTTAGGCCACATGTGGATTTGGTGACAAATTAGCCAAAGAAAACAAGCTCAATCACATTTTTGCATTCCAAATTTATTGTTTGTCTCCGATGCGACAAAAAGGTAGCATACACGTTGTTATGGTGGCCATTGATATGTTAATCCAGCATATGAAGTTTGCAAACGTAGCAAGCGGATTTTGGCAACAAATAAAGATTGTGTGAACTTCCAATAGCACCTAAAGGATTTGACCTACCGTTGAGGAAAAGGTCAAAACAGACACATCGAAGTAAAATCGATAAGTCTGAAGATGATCAGATAAATTAATCGAAAGAGACTCTCCTTCGTTGAAGAGATAGTCATAGATTACCTCGAACAATGAAGAAAACAAGACCCAGAAACAAAAGAGGGAAACAAAAAAAAAAGAGCTGTATTTTCACAGCCATCAAATTACAAAGGGAGATTTCATTTTCACAAGTCATTAAACAGCAATATATCATAAAAGAATATACCAAATTAGAAACTTTCGATTATCCCAAGTAAGAAGAAATGCCTACATATTCCTAGTATACAGCACCAAAGCATTGTCTATATCTGAATCAAAGTCAATCGACGCTATTTCCGTACCAAAGAAAAAAGAAACCTGAAATAGTATTGCTTTGCTTTACAGTTATACTGACCTCTTTGCAATTCAAACAGAAAATTTGCTCTATGGAGAGCTGGCAGTTAACGATATTGTTCTCTTATACCCTCTGTTCAAACTCCATCAAGCCATGAAACAACTTGATCAATCGAAGGTCTCCGCCTTGGGTCATGGTCTAAGCATTTACAAGCAACACCTAACACTTCCAGAAGCTGCTTCTCATAGTTCTTGTTCCATATCAACGAATCGAAAATCTCCTCCTCCCTCTTCTCATTTTTCATCTGAAACACCCACGACACTAAGTCCCTGCAATTCTTCCCCTTGCAAACCTCCACGGGCCTCCTACCCGTAAGAAGCTCAAGAATAACAACTCCAAAGCTGTAAACATCACCCTTGAAAGTAGCTGTCAATGTTTGACTATATTCAGGAGGAATGTACCCTAAAGTTCCCACCAAATCTGTGGTTACATGGGTATCGCAGGGACGAAGTAGTCTTGATAGACCAAAATCGGCTAAATGAGCTTCGAATTTCTCGTCCAAAAGAATGTTGCTAGTTTTTATGTCTCTGTGAATTATATTAGGCTCCATGTGTAAGTAAGCCAACCCATATGCAGCTCCTTGAACAATCTTGAGTCTTGTATCCCACCTGAGAAGTGAACCCCCATCAACCCTTTCATGTAGCCAATAATCCAAGCTACCATTCTCCATGTATGAGTAGATTAATAACCGTTCATTTCCATGTTGACAATATCCCTGAAGAGAAACAAGGTTCTTGTGCTGAGCTCTTGAGAGAGCTTCCACTTCGGCTTGGAATTCACGTTCCATTTGCCCACAATCCCCAGAAAGCCTCTTGACTGCTGCTTTTACACCATTGGGAAGGTTGGCTTTGTAAACTAGACCAAATCCTCCACATCCAATTATGTTTTCCTGGTTAAAATTGCTAGTAGATTTCAACAAGTCCGCAACTGTAATATCCTTACAGTACGAATTCTGAAAAAACACCAACTTTGAACACCCATGTGCTTCAGATAACCTGTGTGGCCTCCCAATATCTCCCCCCAAATCTTCAGTCGGATTTCCAATTTTCCTCCTTGACATCTTGAGCAGAACAATGGCCATGAGCAATGCAAAGCCAACTCCTACACCAACTGCAATTCCAAGAATGCTGCTTCGACCAAGTTTATGATTTGAACCAGAAGGGATAGTTGGTCGAAGGCCTGTATTGTCAACACTACAAGGGGTGTCTATTGTCCCACAGAGTCCAGGATTACCCTCGAAACTCGATTTGGGAAAGCTTAGAAACTGGCCCCCAGTTGGAATTGTTCCCTGTAAATGATTATTGGCCACACTAAACTTTGACAGGAATGTCAGCTTATTAAATGATGCAGGAATCGATCCGTAAAGATCATTGCATGACAAATCCAAAACTTCCAAGTTACTCATACCAGATATGGAACTAGGGATGGTTCCAGTTACATTGTTCCTGCTCAAATCCAAGACATGGAGCTGTTTTAACTGCCCAATTTCAGGCCAAATCGTCCCGTTTAGTTTGTTATTGCTCAGGTAGATTGATGGAGGGAAACTTGAAGCCTGCTTGTATTGCAGACTATTAGAACTCTGGTTTCGCTTAACATACAATGGGATCCCAGTGGAAGTGGTAAGGTTGGATGAACTGTTGCTCGCGTAAATAAGGCTCCTGAGTTCTGTCAAACTTAGAGGAATTTCTCCCGTGAGAGAGTTATTCGAGAAGTCCAGGTAAAACAAACTATCCATCTCACCAATCCAAGGAGGGATGCTACCATTCAAAAGGTTCCATGAAAGATCAAGGACTTCCAAATTAGGACAATTTAGAAGCCAAATTGGGATTTGCCCATTAAGAGCACAATTACCAAGTGCAAAAATCATTAAGCTTTCAAATCCAATCTCAATTTCTGGGATTTCTTCTCCATGAAAGTTTTCAGTTAGGATTAGAGTGGTGAGATTATTGCAATGCTGCAACACTGACAGTGCGCTGGATAAGTTTGCAATACTGTTGTTCGACAAAGATACATACTCAAGGGAACTGAGGTTCGCATAGTTTTCAGGAATTTGGCCAGTCAAATTATTTTTGGCAAGACTCAATGTTTTCAATTTGCGACAACTAGAAAGTGAATTTGGCAGGGGACCAGAGAAATGATTTGTTGCAAGGTCAAGTGTACAGAGATAAGGCAATCCGGTGAAATCAAGATTGATAAGGCCAGATAGAGAATTGTTTCGAAGAACAAGCACCCTTAGATTAGAGCAAAGTGCCAAGGTAGAAGGCAATGATCCAGAAAATGAGTTGGAATCTGCAGTTAACTGTTTTAGTTGTGATAGGTTCCCAAATACATTTGGAAGGGGACCTGAGAATCGGTTTCCATTAATAATCAAGGTCTTGAGGTTTGAAAGCTCACCGAGTTTTTGGCTTAGTTGGCCAGACAAATTGTTGGCAGAGATTGAAAGCTGCTCCAGAGATGATATTGAATACAATGAGTCTGGAATTTGGCCTGAGAGTGAATTTCCATCCAAATGCAACTTCTGTAGAGATTTGCTGCAATTGCCTATGCTGTCGATCCTGCCTGCCAATTGGTTCATTGATAAATCAAGAATCTGAATCTTCATAGAAGAATTGCATATTTGAGAACTCAATCCACCAGCAAATAAATTGCTGCTGATATTGAGTACAGCAATGTTTGGAAATCCTCCGATAAAATCGACCAACTCCCCGGTGAACGAATTGCAAGATATATTCAGTGATTGAATGGAGTTCAATCCACCAAGGGAACCCGACACAGATCCTGTTAGCAGGTTATGGCTCAAATCAAGAACTTCAAGCTTCGTCAAATTCGAAAACTCTGCCGGTAATCCACCTTCTAGATGATTCCATGAAAGATTAAGCAGTTTCAACTGATCCAAACTGCCTAAAGAGCCTGAAATCACCCCTGTCAAGCCTTTTGTGGATAAATTCAACATAATCACTTTATTTGCAGATGATCCATTACCACATTCAATACCGTCCCATTCACAACAAATGGATTCATTAGACCATGAGGAGATAATGGACGCATTTGTGAGGTTCCCTGCAAATTCCTTCAGAGCTAGCAAATCATTGGGATCGCAGGTTTGGCTAGGGGTTCCAAGATCCAAACATGAGCAGATGAAACAAGCCAAGAATACCCAGTGGAGGAAAGTCACTGGAATAAACCCCAGCCCCACCATTACTGAAACCAAAGGAGATATTAACCCAACTCAAACCAAAGCCAAAAAAAACTTGGTTCAGTTTGAAAGATAAGGAGTGGACTGCTCTTGAGAAGTGAGAAGGAACTGAAATGAAGAGGCTTTGCCAACCCTATACCCCATAACTCAGGAGCCAGAAAAGGTCCAAATAACCACTTGCAAGTGAAGCAACAATAATTACAGCTGAGGCCAATTGAGATCCCCAACACCCACTTGAAATCAAATCCCTAGACCGTAAATGAAGGGCTTAGTTCAATCAGAAAAAAGAAAAAAACCACTCCCCCATACAGTAAGAAAGAAGAAACTCCAGACCCAGAACCCAAAAAACACATGAGAAGTCCACAAAAAGGACCCCAAGTCCAACCAATCAACAACTTGCAAGTGAAGCAATCAGCACCAGGAAAAACGGAATGAGATCTGCAGTCCCCACATGAAACCGAGTACCCTAGACCGCAGACATCAAGGACTCCAAAACACTAGTTTCACACTGCTGTGTTGGACTAGCACTTCAAATTTTAGAAAGAAAGAAGAAACCACGAAGGAAAAAGATTCAAAACCCACATCCCAAAACACCTCAGAAATCGAAGTAAGGTACCCACCCGGTGACTTCAAAACGAAGCAAACGCTAAAACCACTGAGATTATAGGTGTTTGTCGAATACCCAGATCAGATGATAGAGAACTCAATGCCGTGAACAACGAAAAAGATAGGATTCTTTTTGTCAACTCCCATCACTTACAAGTGAAGAAAGAGTGGGCTGGAACCCAATAGCAGAAAAGCCTCAATATCAACAGTGCGCCACTGAGACTTTTCGACAAATGGTTGTTGCGAGATTTCAAACCCTGACGTCTCTTGCTCTCTCTTTCAATTTCTTGCACACAAACAAGGACATTAATCTTGATAGGGAAACCCAACAGAGGGGGGAAAAGAAGAAGAAGGAAAAGGAAAGCAGAAGAAAAGAGATTTCAAATCAAATCAAATACTCCGAGAGGGAACCAAACATAGCACTTCAGGACAGGGAAAAAGGAAAGGTTTTTCCTTCTGGGAAATCTCTATTGATTTTTGCTACGGACAAGACAACTGGGTGCGTTGATTTGAAAGAGCTGACTTTTTTGGGCAAATTTCTTTAAATTTCTTTTTCCTCCATCACAGTAATCAAAGACCACAACAAGTCTGACTCATCGTCAATACCTACATTTGTCGCTTTGTCTTCTCCCTAATCATCCGCTTTAAGAAAATAGTTTAAGATTACGCATTTTATTAGTGGAGGTGGAGGAGATTTGATGGTCTCGGTGGGGTTGGCCTTGTTTGGTTTGGTGCTGTCTAACGAGGATTAGGGAGTGCGGATCAAAAAAAACGAGGATTAGGGAGTGCGGATCAAAAAAAACGAGGATTAGGGAGT
>BPLS01000324.1:234223-248374 GCA_019656275.1 Rhododendron kiyosumense
ACTACTACCACGTGAATATATGGCGCGTGGAATGTACACTTCAGAAGCAAAACGCCATTGTGCTAACATGTCACGAGTACGGGTGGGGATGCCTCACACGAAAAACAAAATAAATTCATATAATTGAGCTAAAAACAAATATTTTTATGGGTAATTTTATACATTAGACATTAATTTGATGAACTGTCAATCAAAAAAATAAAAATTTAGCGAAAAGTAGGACTTTTTGACATAATAACATGACCCAAATATGACACGAAAGATTTGATGAGTTGAAAAATGTTGTGGGATTTCATAAATAAGATTTTGATACATTACCCGAAAAATGACACGAAATTACCTGTTGCCCACCCCTAGTGTGACATGAAATAGAAACTACAACAGTGTCACTTGACGATTTGACTCGTTTATTTTATAAATGTGACCCTCATGCACGGTGAAGTAGGGTCTACAACGGTGTCACTTGACGATGTGAATTGTTATTTAATTTTATAAGTTTTGGTGTGTTCATTATTCATGCAATACATCGTATTGGTCCGGCATCACCATCAACACGAACAAAATCATAACTTTCGCGAAAATAAGTGGATGGTTAGCATTAGGTCATCAATATGTGTTATGACACAAACAACTCGATCGAGATCTTATCAACATCTGATCAACTTTAATTTTTGTATGCATGATACTAAGGCCCCGTTCCAGAACACATTCTTAAAAAATATGTATTTATTTTATATTTTCAAACTCAAAAATAATGTAAATGAAAAATAATTTTTCAATTTTTTTTGCACCGTATTAAAGATCTCAATGAGATCTATCTAATAAGATCCATATTGATAGAAAAATTATTTGCGTAAGCGCATGATTTTTGAGCTTGAAATTGCCTTCTTAAAAAATAAGTACTTATTTGGCTTTCCGGAACGGAGCCTAATTTCTAAATGAACGACTTGAGTCGTTAAAGAAGATTATGGTAAATCTTTTTATGCCATGAATAAGGTTGCAAATGAACCGAGCAGCTCGTTAACACTCGGTTCGACTCGTTCAATAAAATCTCGACTCGTTAAGAAAGATTCGGCTAGATTAAAAAGGGCTCGTTTAGTAAATGGCTAAGCTCGACAGTAAGGCTCGAACTCGACAAAGTTTTGGCTCAGCTCGTTTGTAGCCCTAGTCAGCGCACGAGTGGATATCACACTTGATATAAGTGCAATTGGTGATGAGTCGGAAGTTGTTAGTATATGTATGTACACACGAGCTGGATTAGCGCGTGTGGCTTTGTAGAGGGATCGGAGCCCAAGTGGTCAATAGGGCGAGATAATGGATGACCGGATATAGCCGGTCGGTTTCAGCGGCGCGGTAGGCGGACGTCACGGGGGACTGTGAGTAAATTGAGTAATGGGTGGTGGCGATATCCATTCTTTTTAGAGAGCTGTTACTGGTACAGCAGCACGCGTACAGATAATGCATACAACGCATCTTTTGGCTCGTTTCGAGTTCAACAAAAATAATTGGAACCTCTCATTTTGTTCAATATATTTTGTTTAAGGTCCCCATAAAAAATCAGCTCTATTCGATATCGACAAAGGCATTTACGAAATGTCCAAAATCCACTTCAGAATTTAGCTTAACTTCTGAAGCGATTTTGGACGTTTTTGAAACGCCCTTATCGATGTCTGATGGAGCTTATTTTTTATGGGAACTTTAAACAAAATATATTGAACAAAATAAGCGGTTCCGATTATCTTTCTTGAACTTGAGACATTGAGACAGGCCAAAAAGCGCGTTGTACGTGTTGTCTGTCCGCGTTCTACCAGTAGTTTTCTGTTCTTATTATTGGGTTGTCGGGTCAACCACTTCAAACCTACCCTTTCCTTTGCCTTTTTCACGTGAAACCCACCAAATCCATTACTAGTACTATACTTTTGATTCTCTCAATTTAGAGTGCTATTATGGTAATCGAAGATCAAGAGGTAAGATTTTTCGAGATAAATTCTAAAAGTATTGGAGAGATATAAAAGTTAAAAGATACAACGGAGTCGTGCTTGAAAGTGCGATTTAAAACATAGATTTCAAATGTGAATTCGATGTAATCACAATTCTAATGTTTTATTAGGAGCTGATAGGTTATAGTAGTGGCAGTTAACGGCGACACCGACGATTGTTGGTTTGAGACCGGTGGCAGGGGTGACGGTAGTAAAAGCAAAATGAAAATTCTATAGAAGGTAAAGGGTAAAACTAATTATAAAGTCTCAGCCCATAAGCAAGACAAGAATTTTTTTTTAAAAAATGATTCTATTTGTTTTTTACAATTTTTTTTTTTTGCATGAATTATGCATGTTCATTTTGAATGATATGTGATAGATAATCCAGAATCTACCGAAAATAATATGTGCCAACTGCCAAACACCCTTCGAGTAATAACTTGGTCAAGATTAATTTGAATATTGAATGAGTCATCAATCTTTAATTACTTTAATTGTTTACATTTATTAAACTTTAAACTCACATTAAATTAAATGTATTTCAATAGAGTCCATTATGAGGCCAGTAAAAGGCAATCTGGAGGCAGGCAGGTTTATCATGCTGAAACTCCTTGGTCAATTTCCAGTTTGAGAAAAGGCATGATGAGTTTTGGAACCCATCATGCTATTTTGGCAAAGTCACTAATGACCTTTTATTATTTCTTCTTACTTTTGCTATCTTTCTCTTAAACTTCCTCGGCAAGCTTATACTACCTTTTACATAATCTATATGGGATTGCTCACAAAGAACCCATCAATGATGACAATTTGCTCCCTTTTTTCGCCCCCAAACTTTAGATTTAAGAAGGCAGGGGAATATCAAGATGCAATGGTTAGAAGATCAGCCAACTGGTTAATAGAAAGTTACAATCCCCACCACGGAACAGTGCACCTACACGTCTTCGTCGACGTTGTTTTTTGACCGAAAGAGCGAGAGCTAACCATCGAGACTTTGGACTATCCGGACACATACTTCGTGAAATAGTTCACGCATGTTTGTTGGATCAAGTTGGTAAAGATTAAAATATCCCTTCATTTCTATAATCATCAATCATAGAGGGCCCCTTGACTATGTCTGTATAAATGGTTTATAACTCAGTTGGTCAGGACATTTGTATTTTATTAAGAAGTTAGGAGCTCGAGTTTTTTCACTTGCGTGTGGATGTTTTTCCTTTGTATTTGTTAGAGTTGTTTCTTTCCTTAATGGTGCTTGCAGTTAAGTTGGGCTTATAATGATTGTGGTCTCTTTGATGGGCTTATTTATCCTGTTGGTTCTGTAGTTGGCTTGATTATCTCTTGGACTCTCACACACATAAACATAGTGTCCCGTAGTTTATACTTAATTTATACTTTATACATGATATAATTATATTTCCTACCGATTGAAAGGAAAAAAAATATTAAAAGGTAGCCCGCCATATGGCTTCTCTGGCAGGAAGAGAAAAGCTTGCTCAAAACTGGATGTCCACTGAAAAGCAATTTTCTTTTTCTTTATTACAGCAGTTAGCTTGCTTTGTTCAGATGTAATGTCTGTCTTTTTTGTAGCCCTTTGGGCAATTTTGTCCCATCAAAAAAAGATAAAAAAGAGATTCTTGACATTTTTAACTTTTCAAAATTAAAATAAGTCCGGTACATGGTTACCGTACTCATAATATTTGATTAGAGTTCATAGAGTTTTAATATTTGTCATAGAAAATAGTAAAAAAAATCATAATAATATAAAACAAAAAATAATACAGCGGTTTATAGGGATAAAACAAGGGTGTAGTGATAATGCCAAAATTATTTTTGTTGGTGTCAAAACTCCGGTGTATAAAAGTCTTATTCCATGCACACGGTACAAACCTTTCGTGTATTACAGTTTTTGCACCAACAAATACATTTTTGACATTATCACTTCCCTAAAAGCAAAACAAACAAGCGAACTAAAGGATAGTCAGATAGAATTAAGAGATGAACCATGAGTGATTATTTGATTGTCCCGAAACACCACAGCCAAAAACATTGGTGCTCCCGTTCATATGTTTGGTTTCACAAATTTTACGGGTTGGTCCGGTGCTCTGATTCTTAAAACCATAGTTTACGGTTTAGTTTTTTATTTTATTTTATGAAATTGGACCAATCCGATTCATGCTCGTCCGTAATCAAACACACCGCAATATCCATGATTTGAAATGAGAGTTTCTTCCAAAAGCGGACATTGGTTATATGCTGGGGGACTGGTCCAGTATGGTTGGTGGTTCAATACTAGTTCGAGTCCACCCGGAAGGGGGGCTGGCCTTTTGGGCTGGACCAAGAAAATTCATGTGCTTCAATTCAACTCAATGGTCCCAATATGTAGCAACGATCATATCAGAGCAAGTGCGCCAGTGGGTGCCAAAGTCATATTTTGTGACTCGTTACTGTATTAAAAGGTCAAATGTTAACAATATTAATTTTGTTGCACTTTTTTAGTTTCATTTTCATACAACCTCAAATTCATATAGTTCGATTTTATATATACCCATATATATATATATATCCTTTTTCAATGCAGATCCAATGGTCTCAAAATCAAATTTACTGTCAAAAAATTTGACACCAATTATGAGGTTTTTACTTTCGACAGCGAATTAGCTTTACGCATGGAGCACCACCTTTTCTTTTTACATGTATTTTGCTAAATTTTAACGTTAAAACAGTCTAAATGGCTCATAGGTAGGTTGGGGTTTGCCATTTATATCATAAATATAAGTCAATAAGCCAATTTTTTCGTCTTTATTAAAAAAAAGATTTCGATAATAATTTTTTATCTTTTAGATTCCTCTCGTTATGACAATCCAATAATCTCCAAAAAATTGACGAAAAACTAACAAATATAAAAAAAAATTTAATAAAGACAAAAAAAATAAGTCAGTTGGCTTATTTAGCCCAATGGAGCCATATGGTACAATCACCACATCCCTTTGGCCATACAATTAGACAATTTAATATTATTTTTTAATTAATGCAATTTAGTTTTTCATCAATAAAATAACTACTATATCTTTTGGTTGCCATCTTTCTTTTTGTTTTTCACCTAAGTAATTTTTCTTCTACACAAGTGACATTTCTAGTAAATATAACATTTTTTTTTCTTTTATGCAACTGTAAAAAAATGGAACACATGGGTGGGTTTGAACAGATAACCTTATTTCTTAGTATAATAAAGAGTATAGATTTGAATAAATAACTAAATCTGTTGATTTTATTACGATTATACATAGTACAGAATTTGCAGAGATAACATTATCTATTGGTCTTTTTGGAAAAAATTGATAGTATGAATTTAGACAGATAATATTATTTGTCAGTCTTTTGGGGGTAATAAAGAGTATAGATTTTGATAAATAACCATATCAATTGATTTTGTTTGTGATTATATAGAGTACATAATTCGCAAAGATAATCATATTTGTTGATCTTTTTTTAAACAATATATAACATAAATTTGAACTGGTAACCATATCTATTGGTTTTACTATAATAATACATATAATGTTATATATGTTTTCGTTTGGAGCCACTCATAAAAAAAATTATAAGATTATCTGTGTTCTTTGTGTTATGCATATAGCTTTGTTTATGGGTTTGCTTATTTTGTTATTAAGATGACAAAATAACACCTTATAAGATTATTTGTATGTGTTACTTTGTCACACAACTAACATAAATAAACACATATTGAAAACATTATATGTGTGGCAAAAAAAACCACATAACCTTATATGTGTTTTACTTTTCCATCCTAATAAACAAAAAACGCACACAACTAAAGTTATTTGTTTTTTATGTGCATGCCACCAAACTAAAACACAATAATGGACAAGTGTCAAATACAATGTTATCTTTTATTTTAAAAAGAATAACAAACCACAAAAAAGATGTCAAACTCTCAGATAATGTTATGTGAAAAATAAAAGATAATATTATCTGTTCCAATATATTCGTTTTTTGGTTTCAAAATAAAGTAGTACATAATGTTATATGTGCCAATCTATTCTCTCTAGGGAAATATTAAAGAAATGTCCAAAAAGTAAATAATTTATCATTTTTTTGTCTTCATTTAATTTTTTTTCGTATTTGTTAATTTTTCGTCAAATTTTTGTGACTTATTATTCAACTTGACGAAAAAAAATAAAAAAAGTAAAAGAATTTGATCAAGACTTATACCACTAATTTTTTTTTATATAAAAGACAGAAAATAATAAAAAATGAGTTTGGAAAGTGTATTTAAAAGCAGCCCTAGATTATTGTGATCCGTTTCAGTTTCTTAGAAAATGAATTTTTAGAAAAAAAGGTAATTTTAAGTTCAAAAATCATGTATTTACGCAAATAATTTTCCTACTGATATGGATCTTATTTGATAGATTTCATTGAAATCTTTTAAATGATGAAAAAAATGAAAAATTATTTTTTATTTTGATTAAATTTAAATTTAAAATTACTTTTCTTTTAAAAAAAATTTAAAAAGAAACCGTAACGACACATGCTAATCTAGAATCCAAGCATGGGAAATAGAGCTTCATGGTCAAAATAGTGTTGGGCCATATTGCACTTGAATTTATGGTCACAGGAAGGACTAGGCCCACACTTGACTTGAATTTGTAGCTATGCATAGTAGAGAGAGAGAGAGAGAGAGAGAGAGAGAGAGAGAGAGAGAGCGGGGGGGGGGGGGGGGACAAATGCATGCATAGTATAGCACTATAGCGAGACAAGACGAGACAAAATGACAAATAAAGATCAGAGAGGCGCCGGAGGGAGAGAAAGGCACCCGCGGGCGAGGAAACAAAACGGCTTAAAGAACTTATGTTTGGTTGTATGGAATCAAAGTTGAAATAGAATAGTCATTTCAATGACTTATTTATTTTAATGTTTGGTTCACCATTAAATAATGGAATAATGATTCCAAATGGAAAAATTATTCACCTTAGTAAAGGAATTGTCATTCCATCTAAAAAACTAAGTAATTGTTATTCCATTTCTTTGTCACACCAAAATTACTAGTGCCACTCCAACATTCACTATTGCCACACTAATAATTACTATTGCCACTCCAAAAAATGTTATTGCCACTCCAAAAATTGCTATTGCCACACTATTCTATTGGAGATGAGAATGACTATTCCTAAACACAACCAAACATGAGAATGAGAATGATTATTCCATTCTCAATTCCTCCAATTCTATTCCATTCTTAATTATATTTCTATTCACATTCCATTCCATCCAACCAAACGCCGGCTCAGAATGTGTTTTGATAATTAATACCTACTAAGAACATTTTCAATATTAACAAATATTCTCAGCTTATCTTTGACGAATATTAATTATTAAAACACGTCATTGACCGTTATTTTCCAAAGAACCTACGACTGTAGCACTTTAAAAACAAAACAAAGAATCCGGAACAAAATGAAGACCTACTCTGGATTACTGGCCCAATAGGCCACCTATTTCAACCTGGGGAAGCTGCTGTGCAGCTTCGTGCTGCACAGCGTGCTGCGCACCCGCCGGCGCGCCTTGCCGGCATCGGTCCAGCGATCGGAGACGTTCAACGCGTAGAGCTCGTCGAGTTTAACGTGTGCACCAAAAATCAGCTCGATCAAATATTGTTAAGTGCCTCATCCGAACACATATAACTTGAAAAAAATGAAATCCAAATGGATACAAAACACTGGATTAAAACCACTGAATCCATTTTTTTCAAGTTATATGTGTTCAGATGAGGCACTTATCGATATTTGATCGAGCTGATTTTTGGTACTCACATAAAACTCGACGAGTTCTATGCGTTGAACGTCTCCGATCGCCGGACCGATGCCGGAAAGGCGCACCAACAGGTGCGCAGCACGCTGTGCAGCACGAAGCTGCACAGCAGCTTCCCCCAGTCCCACCTATTTTGAACTCTAGCCCAATTTTCTGGTTAACTGACTTGGGCACAGTGGATAAGTACGAGCTGGATAGATAAGTACGTGCGATCTAACACTACAATAAAGTACTCGGCGCGAAATTGTGGAGGACTGATTGATCATGATGACGGCGGAGATAAAGATCATCGGAGTGGTTGGTGCCGGCCAAATGGGCTCCGGAATAGCCCTCCTCGCTGCCGCACGTGGAATCGACGTTTGGCTCCACGACACCGATCCTAACGCCCTCTCCCGAAGCCGGAAATACGTCTCCGGTTTCGTCCAAACCCTCGTTTCCAAAGGTCACCTCTCCCAGGTTCTCTCTCTCTCTCTCTCTCTCTCTCTCTGTACTAAAATTCAGAAGAAAGACTGCTCAGCTTGTGTTTCGTGATGCGTCGTAGGGGGCCCGAATCGGGCAAATTTCATTTTTGATGTTCTTATTGATCAGCATTAGATGTACATGTGAAGGGGGTTTGATTGACCGGACTAGTAACCAATGATATCGAATTCCAGAGGATGAGTAACCAATTCTTGACGTGGTCCCTTCACCAATTCTTGCATTCAAACTTGTGTTTCTAATCCAATCTCATGTCTAATCCAGTCGCTCAAAGCAGGTCCATATATTTTGTACTCTCTCTTTGGAAAGCCAACTATTTAGGATACATCATTGTTACAATTCGAAAAGTACAAATTACCAAACTTGCCTGTTATTTCGAATATGGGGAGCTACTAATCACTTCCAAAAAAAAAAAAAAGAGAAAAGGCAATAGAGATAACTTACCAAACATTACAGAACTCTGCTTCGGCAGAGTGGTAACCTTGTAAGATGGAGACAGTGTTGATGGCGTTCGATTTCCCCTACCTACATTTTTACCCCCCTACGTACATTTTTATGTGCCAAAAAAAAAAAAAACTTACCAAACATTTGACATTGGCTTGTCAAAGTGGACATGAATCATGGGACATCCAAAACTGGAATAGTCGACCAAAATTGTGGGACAGACGGGGTATGTGCTACTTTCTAGTATATATGTACAAGTTGCATCTTTAAGCTGATAGCCCAGGGGAACAGGTTCAAACTTTGTATTGTGGTAGTGAAGGCGTATAGAAATCGCAGTTGAACCGGGCTGGATTGGTTGAGTGATATTGTTATGTGTTCTTTTTGGTTTAGTAACTCAAATAGAATTGGACCACATGACAAGAGAGTTTTTTGATTGCTTGTTTGGTTCACTTGATAAAAGGGCGATATCTGATCTCCATACATAAATCATTTGCCAATATTCTTTTCTGACTAACAAATTCTACGTTTGTCAGCAAATTACCTAAGTTATCAATTTTCACCATTGAGCCTTATTAAATTTTTTCTATGTTTTCATTCTGCGCTTATTAGGATGCAGGCAGTGATGCTCTGGTGCACCTACATTGTACCTCAAACTTGGAAGACCTTCATTCTGCTGACGTTATTATTGAAGCCATTGTTGAATCTGAGGATGTGAAGAGAAAGTTATTTTTTGAACTAGATAAGATTGCAAAAGCTTCATGCATTTTAGCATCTAATACAAGTTCTATCTCCATAACTCGTTTAGCATCTGCAACAAACCGGCCACAACAGGTTCTCTCCAGGAACTTTATGATAGCTCTGATATGTATTTAAACTAGGGCAAAGTCCACTTTGACCCCATGTGGTTATCGCCATGTCCATTGTGCGGATACCTCTTTCATGGTTTAAAACTGACCACATAACCTACCTGTGATTTTGAAAATGTGCGGATAGACTCCATGCCGTCATGCTTTCCATCCATATTAATGGACACAACATTAAAAAACCGATATACCATCATCATGTCCCTTGATTTTTTTTCTTTTTTAAATCTAGTCACACCATCCCTTACACCAAAAATTGAATTCAAACCGTTGATATTGTAAATTTTGACGAGTACTACATCTATGCCAAAATTCAAGTCCATCAAAAAATGAAAAGCTCATGGTCAAATCGATTTTGTTATGAAATTAAATTTTCAATTTTGAATTTACTAAAAACTAGATCACTGGGTTATTGATGCTTGATCGAGATGATTTTTTACCGATATACTCTATTCTTTATTTAATACATTATGAACGACTTAGATTACATTCTAGAGGTGTGTGAGATATACCTCCGTTAATATGGATGGAAAACATGACAGCATGGGATCTATCCGCACATTTCAAAACCATAGGTAGGTTATTTGGTCAATTTTGAACTATGAGGGGGGTATCCGCATATGGCGATAACTGCAGGGGGTTAAAGTGGACTTTGCCCTTTAAACTATTGTTGTTTTTTAGCTTCTTAATCTGTTGTCTCAGTTTACTTCTAATGATTGACTATGTTTGCTGATTGGGAAAGTTTTAGTTGCATACTGAAAATGTATAAATTGAGTTCTTGCACAAATTTCACCTGTGATTCTCTCTATTAGTTTTATCTTTGTGTAACCTGGCAAAAGTGATCTGAATAATCTCCTAATACAATGACTGTAATTTCTGGTCCTTGTTTGATTATAGTTAGTGATTGTGCATTTGACTTTCCATCTGGGGACTTATTGCGTTATTCTGTTGAACTTCAATATGTTTCTTTATCACGATCTTTATGTAACAAGATACTAGCCCTAGCATTTCTTCTTGTTGAGAACTGTTCCACACTTCCACTGCATCTTGTATTTCACTTGGCTATGTCATGATTACTTTACACAGTCTCTTGTATTCCACTCGGCTATGTCATGATTACTTTACACAGTCTCCTATTGCAGAACTTTGTTGCTGACTGTAACTTTAATCAGATTGATCATGCATTCTTCTACGCCTTCCTATTTAAGCGGAAAAGGATCTTATCATTTGCAGGTGATTGGCATGCATTTTATGAACCCTCCTCCTATAATGAGACTAGTTGAGATTGTAAGAGGTGCTGACACATCAGACGCTTCGTTCAGTGCTACAAAATCCTTGGCAGAGAGGTCTTTAGAGGAATACATACCCTTTTGGTTTGAATTAGTTTCTTTTATCTTCGTCACGTGTGGCTGTCCCCTCCTCCCTCTCTCTCTCTCTCAACGACTTTATTTACCTCCATATCTGCATTCTGCATTTTGGAAACCTGTTACTGCACAAGGGTGTATTATATTTCGCTTAAGCCTGTCATTTACTTGTGCCTCTGGAATTTTCAGGTTTGGCAAAACAGTTATTTGCTCTCAGGATTATCCTGGTTTCATTGTAAACCGAATATTGATGCCAATGATAAATGAAGCGTTTTACACACTCTACACTGGAGTGGCATCCAAGGAGGACATCGATACAGGAATGAAGCTGGGAACAAATCATCCAATGGGCCCTCTAGAACTTGCTGATTTCATTGGACTAGATGTGTGCTTGTCGATAATGAAAATCCTGCATGGCGGCCTCGGAGATGGCAGATATGCTCCGTGCCCTCTTCTTGTGCAGTATGTTGATGCTGGTCGCCTTGGAAGAAAACGAGGCATTGGTGTGTATAACTATCATAAAGCAGTCAAGGAAACTAGTCTATCAGGTCGACTCTGAATGAAGTCGTCTTCACGTGGAGTTGGTGAGGGGATAAAATTATGTATCAGATGAGGAATTTGATATTCCTCAAGAGTTACGTATTCAACAAGAAGCATGAGGGAAGCAACCTCGAGCAAAACTTAATTTCAATGCCGAACAGAATATATATTTAAATGGAAGAACTCTCTGACCTGGGTTCAAGGGTTGTTATCGCAACATTATAATTGGCATTGTGCATCATGTTCTACTTGTGTAGCTGCACATTTAATTCCATCACGAATATTTTACGTGCCGGTAGCTAACCTTTGCGAGAGGTTTGTGTCCAGTTTAGCATGGAATCCTGGTCAATTTCATGGAGTTATCAATATGGGTAAGCATCTTCTAAAGTGAAAAGTGATTGAAATGGGATCCAAAGAAATATGAGTGAAAAGAAGGTAGAGTGACTGAATAAAGCTCAACTTTTCGGAGTGTTGGTTTCTGAACAATAGTATAGCTTGGGGATCAGCTAAGAGGAGAGCAATGAAGTTCTTGTTCCGGTGTTCCAGCTGCTCCTGTTTCTGCTTCATGAAGCCGAAAAAGGGCAAACCAAAGAAGAAAGAAGCTGAGAAAGATTGATGAAATCAGGCAACAAACAATGCGATTCCTTCTCGACATTTTTAGTTTTCTCCTCATTGTATGATCCACCCGGCCTGCAATGAGCAAGTCTCTCTGACAGTTTTATGATGCTTCTGCTTTCAAATGCTTTGTAAGGAGATTACAAGCAAAGTTGGTTGGTTCCAAAACCTAGTTTCTGAGTTCTAGATTTGTTGCAAGTGCCGTTAAACGGCGAGGTTTGCGAGTTTCCTAGTGAACCCAAGGTTGGCGCAGTGTTTCACTTGGCAACCACAGGCCTCAAAAAGTCTATGGTTTTGGGTTTGACTTTTGCTTGCTTGTTATCAATGCTTATATTGAGCATCGCATTAGTGGACATTGATATTGAGAATTAGTCGATTTTATTAGGTTGGATACTGAGTTATAAAATAATGGAAAAAAAAGTTTCAAGATAAATGCCCCATTTTTGGGCCAACTGGGCAAAGAGAAATTGAGTCATCATCAATTGGGTACCGTAATTGTAGCGTGTGATAATGTACTTGAGAGCTTTCAACAAAGAAAAATAATTTTTGAGCTATATTTTCATAGAAATTCATTTTGAAATTTATATTTTAATACTTAGAGCCCGTTTATTGGCGGAATTAGCTTTGTGGGACTAAATAAGAAGGCTGGGTAAGAGGAAGGTATGGCAGAAGGAGAAATTAATTAAGAAGGTGAGATAATTTTATACTTGGGTTGGTGGTTTGTGGGGGGTGTATAGAATTTATGGTGGGTGATTAAAAAAGGTATCAGGTCACTTACCTGGCATGCTTTCCAAGTTTCTTTTAACATGCAAGTTTTAAGGTGGGGAGGGGGTAAACAACTTGTTTGTTTTGGGTATTTTGGATTTTGATTTATAGGTAATGAATATTAAAAAAAATAGAATAATGATTTGGGAGAGATAGAGAGAAAAATGAAAGTAATAGTAATTGGAGATAGGGGTAATGAGTGGAGAGAAAAATAGGATAATAATTAAAAATTCAAAACAAAAATACCCAACCGTACGGTGAAGGAGGACTAAGGCTCCGTTTGGAACTAAAACAAAGGTAAAGAAAAGAGAAGGGAAATGGGAGAGAAATTTTACCATTCACTAAATTTGGAATTTTTATTTTCTTCTCTCTTTCTTTTTCTCTTTCAATCAAACAATAGAAGAAATTTTTTTTTTTCATTTTCCTTTCTTTTCCTTGAGTTCCAAACAGAGACTAAGTATTGACAGAATTGAGAGTGACTATAAATAGTCCGGTTGTAGAAGGACTATTTAGTCCTGAAAACAAAATAGTCGCGGAGTGTGTCTATCAAATATGAGATTAAACTAATCTTGGATTAATTAGTTTGGATAAATAGTCAATACATAGAAATGGTCCAGTTAACAAATAGGCTCTAAATTACTATGGATCGATTGGAGTACAGTCGTAGGCTCTGTTTCGTTAAGGTTTTTGTTTTATAAGTTACTATGGATCGATTGGAATATAGTCGTAGGCCCCGTTTCTTTAAAATTTTTATTTTTTAAATACTACTTATTTTCTGATTTATGACACAGATCAGTCTCTCATAATACATCACTTTTAATTTTTAAAATAAGTACTCCATTTACTTGACGCATATGATACGGGTGCAATGCATTACTTACTTACAACCGTCACTGATGACAAATGTGTACCACAGAAGGAAAGTTTCAAGCTGCACATTGATGACAAATGTGTAATGACCAGAAAATCATCAATCTACACTCACGAGTCACCACACAGGTCCTATGTGGGCCCACAATGGACCCCACAAAAATTAATTTTTTCTAGGAATGACAAAGGGATAGGGCGGATTTTGGTATAAGCCGACTCCGATCCAAAAATTATGGCACGGCCCCAAACTCGCCCCGAACCCGATCGGATTATTTGTGGGTGTCCCCGTTCCCGTCCCGTTCAAGGGTTAGGTTTACCCGCCCTTCAAAAAATAAGAAAAAATTCAAAACTAAAGGAAAAAAAGAAGAAAATAGTTATATATGTAAGGTGTTATCTTATTATAATGAT
>BPLS01000325.1:0-78773 GCA_019656275.1 Rhododendron kiyosumense
GATATTCAATAATAGTTAGTAAAAATATAAGTTGATATTACGAGTTTCGTAAAAGAAAAAGAAAAACTATATCTTTTAAGATAATGATTTTATTCAAATCGCCATATACTTATTTTGACTTATTGTATCTATAAAAAAAATTTAGAATTTTGTTATTCCATGTGTTGAACTTATTATGTCAGATACAATGTGATGTTGTAATTTGTGAGGTTTTTTTTTAATTTTGGATGATGCTGATTGTTTCGTGGATTATTATAACTTGAATTGCTATGTGAACATAGAAACTGGACAATAGGTACCCTGGGTGGTATTTGAGGCCAGATTTAATTGGTTAGATGTTAACAAGTGTAACAAAAGTGATCCGGGATTATGCATTGTATGTGAGTTCTCGAGGAGTATTGTTGTTTGTGCATCCTCATGCACTGTATGTGCATCCCGAGGAGTGTTGCTGTATGTGCATCCTCATGTGCTGTATGTGCATCAATTTGAGGGAATTGTGTTGTATGTGCAATGTCCTAAGGGGGGAGAATGAGTTGATACAAGAGATGGTATATGAGATGGTACACGAGATGATATCGGATATGAGATTGGGTTTCTAGTTATGACAGTCATGATTAATTTCAGTGGAACCTTTACCTCTTGCCATGGAAATAAGTGAGTCCGCTAAGTAAATAACTTAGATGCACTCACTTAGGACCCCGTTGCCGGACAACAAGAGGGAATTTAATCATCGGACGGTCATGGGTGAAAATATTGGGAGGAAAAGACTCTTAATGGAGGAGAATCGTAGAAACTATTTAAATACAAGATAAATTCATAAAAGGCTACTTGTGATTGTGTATTGTAATGGATGTGTAATTTTGTGTTATTTCATTGAAATTGCAAATTGTGGTATTGGGTTTTAGGATTTCTACTCACTACTACAAAATGGTATAAAGATCACAATCCAAAAACTAAAAAAATCTCACTTTTTATAAAAGCTTAATAAAATATTATGGACTATAGTTTTAATCTCAATTATATGAAAAAACTGAGATGGAAAGATTTTTTAATCTCAGTAATCTAAAAAGTGAGATTGTAACTTGAAGAATAAATCCCATTCTCAAAAAACTAAGATTATATATGAAAGAATATATCTCATTTCGAAAAAACTGAGATGAAAAGATTTTTTAATATCAATAATCTAAAAGTGAGATTGTAACTTAAAAATAGATCTCGTTTTTGAAAAACCAAGATTGTATATGAAAGAATATACTTCATTTCAGAAAAATTGAGATAAAAAGAACATTTAATCTCAATCATCTAGAAATTAAGATCATAAGTTAGAGAATACATCACTTTTTTTTTTTAGAATTGAGATGAAAGCTCTTATATAGGAAAAGTTGAAAGTCACTTACCCCTTAATCGACTCCGCGCGCAATGCCCCTAAATAATTGTCACTCTCAACCATTCTACAAAAAAATATTTCGTCAAAAAATGGGGTACTTTCGGCAATGAAAATATATATCGTCACCAAATAGGTACATTTGGTGGCAAAATTTATGAAGGTTGCGTTTCGTCACCAAATGTATTTTAAGTATAACTCTATGCTCAAAACTCCATTAATTGAGATAATTCAAATTGGGTCTGAACAACAACACAAAGGGCTACAACTTTTATGTTTATCAAAATTTCTAATTTTAATACTTAAAGGTTCAAAATGATGTTCGAAATATATTTTAATGTTAAACACATATGTTATTTATTAAATATTTTAATTATATATTGAAAAGTGAGTGTGGTGCAGTTGATTGAAGCTTCTATGCAAAACTCAAGAGACTTAGGTTCAAAATGATGTTCGAAATATATTTTAATGTTAAACGCATATGTTATATATTAAATATTTCAATTATATATTAAAAAGTGTGTGTAGTGCAGTTGGTTGAAGTTTCTATGCAAAACTCAAGAGATTTAGGTTCAAAACTCAACAAGATAAATAAAGTGAGATTTTTTCCCTTAGGAAATCGCCACTTTTAATCTCGGTTTTTTCAAAAATTGAGATTATTACTCTCTAAACTACCACGGTTTTATAATGAAATTGAGATGTTAAGCTATTAAAGGTCACGGTTTTGTTATTTTTAATCACAGTTTTTATGTTTTTAGTCATGGTTTTAATCACGGTTTTTATCCTGTGGTTAAAAGATATGGACTTTTAGTTACATCTTGATAGACCACGATTTTGAATGCGAGATTAAAAGTGAATGTCACACCAAATGACTGAGAGGTCTTTATCTATTTTTGTATAGTAGTAGTGACTTGGTGAATTATCACTCAGAATACATTTGTATCCTGGCAAATCGTTTGCTTCGGCGATCAATTTTCCAGAGGGTACAGGATTCAACAATCGAGCAGTTGATGCATGTGGGACTTCAGAGACGAATACCGGGCCCATCATGCTCGGGAGTCATGACTGGACTATAAGTCGCTCTGGAGTTCTTTTTAAATAAAATTTAGATTTTTGTATTATTTTGAGATGTAAAATTTTGCATAGAGACAAATAGGGGCCTAGGAGCTTATACAATTCAGTATATTTTAGGGTTAATGTTTCTGAATATTTAGGGCGTTACACTACCATTACGGAGCCATTGGGTGGCTTGGCAAGGGCACTCACATACCCTAAATCCGCCCGTACTTGCTGAGTTGTTGGGGAGGCTTGAAGAGCTTGGGGGTTTGGAATGAAGTGCGCGAGACCGAGAAGTCGTCCGTTCGCGCCAATCATCTTTGAACAAGGAGATAAGGAGAAAGGGAGAAGGGGTACAAGGAGAAAGGGTTCACCACTAGATCTGAGTCAGAAGTTTGTTCCCCAACAGAGTCGCCAATTGTGGCGCAGCGCTTTCTCCAGTTGAACCCTCTTGAATGGTGGCTTGGTTGGTGTATCTTGTGCATGGTTGAGACGACCTACACACTTAGCACCCACGTTTGTGCCCAAATTCGGATCGTGGGAAGTACGGGATAGGCACTCCGATTGTCAAGTTAGAAAGAGGGAAGGGAAGCTTTTTAGGTTATATTTAGGGTTTCGGAGAAAGAATCAATCACCCTATTCTAAAGGTGGAATACTCTTTTTATAGACAAATGTAACTTGGACCCCAACCCACGCATATACACCACGCGCTCTGTGATTGGTCCCTACTTGGTTCGCTAAATGAGGCCCACAATCAAAGGATTATCACGAGCTCCACAATCCATTCATTCAATAGGGGAAATCGTGTCACGCCACCTGCCACACCTACCCGACTCTACCTAACTTCCTCTCCAAGTCAGGCAGCAGGGGGTGGCTCGGTGGTTGACGGTTCTGCTGATCGATATAGCCTGACTGTGTTCAGTGTTCGGGCTTCTATTGAGTGGTCCGGCGGGACGCTGCCGAACATAAAGATATAATCGACCGGACAGAAAGATATAATCGACTAACCCGTATCTAGGTCCATGGTTCCTTCGCTGATGAATTAACTTGGCCCGGCGAGACAAGTTTGGCAGAGGCATATTGAACACTGTGCACCACCTGTCCATCCAACCCTTTAGCCCACGAGTCTGACTAGTCGTCATCGTGATGCGGCCATCACCCGGGTCACTTCGCCGAGCCACCACAGTGTTATAGCCGAAATGATCGGTTGAGAGAGAGAGAGACGACTGGATGCTGAGATGGAGAGGAAGATGAACTGGTGGTCGTTGATTACAAGAGAGGAGAGAAAATTATATAGTGTGACACATGTTCAATACACACCTTCTCAAACATGGATCCAAAAAAAAAAATACATTCTCAAACTATGGGCGATTAAAGTATGAGGGTAATTAAGTCTTTTGATAACTTATTCCATCATATCGACCTTTCATATCTTCCTCCTCAAAAAATTATCCAAATACCTCATTATAAATTCACCATTCTTAAGAGGTGAGACCACAATTCTTAACATATTACCTATCATTACATATCCACCTTCGCTCTATATCCACCCATAATATATCCTCCATCCAAACGGATCGTAAGGTTCTCATGATCAAAACCTTTCAGATGCTATGAACTCATTGGGGATAGTTGATAAAAGGCTTTATCCTGGCTTTAATTGAGCCCTCCCTTTTTCTTTTTCTTTTTTTTTTTACAAAATGGAGAATATTATATTAATAATAGTCCTGCAACACTTGCATACTGGAATTCATTACAAATATCTTGGACAAAGTTAAATTCATAATCTAACTGTTGTAAAATGAGAAAAATTCAAAATTAATTTAAATTTGTGTAATGTGTCCCGGACACCCTCGTTAATTATAAAAAAAAACGGCGGTGTTAGAAATCTCAGTATCAAAGGCATGGAACATGGCCGCACCTACAGCCTTTGTCTGCTTTAGGAATACATGTTAACAACTTTGAAGTATAAAGTTGTACCTCGTTCATCCTTGCTAAAATGTTAGTTCATGATGGCAAATCATTTTTTTTTTTTTGGGAAAAAAAGTATGAAATTTCATTACGCGTTCCTAAATTAAAAATTTAAGTTAATGTGCAGGAAAATATCAAAAAAATTTACATGAAAATGGTTTATTTTTATACGAAAATCTCACACCCAAACAATTCGGGACGGTGAGTGCTTTTCAGTTTTTCTTGCCACCATTAAGGATTTGTTGACCAAAGAAGTATTCCATGACAATGGCACAGAATAATTTGTTTTTTTTTTTTGTTAATTATTTATCGACCAGTTTCGTTTAGCGTGGGTTGTGGGTGCCATTCCAACAGCCAATCTCATTAATTGGAATGTGGTCCTCCCACTTTTGATGGGTTTTTTGTTTTTGTTTTTTTTTAATCCTGACCGCTTATCGCTAACCAATACTATTTCTCTGGGCCGTTGGACATTCCTCGATCTAGAGGACCTTTTGTATAATACTCCGTATATAATAGAAGGAGCATTTACAATTACACTTTACTAGTGGGGTGTAATTATCTATCTATCTATCTATCGTGTCAATCAAGAATAAGATCGAATTCAGCAGATAACGATACGGGATACAACAAAAAGACACTGAGCAGGGGAGCAGGTAGATTATGGAGAGAGTTGATCTGTGAGCGTGGGACTGAAAACTCAGTTCAATTCAGTTATGGAATTTGAATAGAACGTGGGATCAGGCGGGTTGATCAGGAATCACGTTGCCAAATTTTCACCAACAGTTAATGAAAAAATCAAAAAATTGTGAGCAGCGAAACAACACAACTGCAAAAGGCAACTAGTAAATGAAAACTATACACAATCTCGAAAAAAGAGGACACCAAGCTTTAATTAATTTGTTCTCCCATCCTATAATGGAATATAGATGATTTTTTGTTTCCCAACTCTTTTATTTATCTCTCTTTTTTTCTTCTAATTTTTGGTAGGATCCTATTGTCAAGGAATATCCGGCACTCTTAAGGCTCACAAATCTACAGTGCTTCTTTACCTGTATACAATCATCAATTTGGGCTGTGGCAATGGAGAGAAGACCATCATCATGGAACCTTGGTTGGGGTCTCAACCTTATTTCTGTTGCATATTGTGTAAGTATTTAAATTACGGTGTCCGGTACAAGCAAACTTATAATTAAGCCCATTACTTCACAATGTCGGAAACAAGTCATATCAAAAAAGTATACTTCATATTTAGAAGAGGTGTGAATCATAGTAGATAGAATTACTCGTGTAGGGCTCACGGCTTAGTGAGCATAAATTAGATTTTCCATATAAATTGCCAGCATCCATATCACCACTGTTGCATTTTGAGTCTTTGGGAGCCTACTTGTAGGACACCTTTTCTCAGAACTCATTTCACCATTTTGAGATTTAGAGGCTAAGCGAGAAGTTGGTCCGGAGGTCATTTTTCCATTTTTGCATTTTCCCCTTTTTGGTTCAGTTCCCCAAATTGCCCTACTGAAGAATAGGTATTACCAGTGCATGCTGTGGAATAGACATTTGTTGAGTCATACCAATTCTGTCAATGAAGAACATTAATGAACCGTTTTTTCATTTGTCTTCAGTGTAAAAAGAAACAACTTCTGCGAGACAAGCCTTAAAGCAGTCGGAAAAAAATTTATTTATAACTAATTAAACTCGTTCCATGATTAAATAATTAAACAAATTTGGAGTTTTTATTGTTGTTTTTATTATGATTTAAGGGAATGGTTAAATGAAGTTAATGGTTTTCTTATTTCAAATACTACTTACATGGTAATATTCTTAATTACCAAATTAAAATATTGATAACTTGAAGTTATTTTTTAAGCGCAATACGGAGAAAATTAAATTATTTAAATATTAACTTAAATAAATGAATAAACATTATTCATATATCTTTTAATACAATAATAAAGAACCAAAGGCAATTTGGTAAAAAATCAACCCATAATTCATTTCATCATTTATCTACCAAACACTAATATTGTTTCAAAATATATTTTGCATGTATCTTCTAAACATTTCTACCATATTCAAAACACATTCTGACCATAATCCAAAAAGTCATAATGACAAATCTGAAAATAAAAAGTCAAAAAGTAGGCTCTCAAATAGTCCCGGAGAAACATTGTACAAAATTGCTCCTAGATATTTGTTTTTATATTTTATCTAATTAAGAGTTTGATAAAAATGGCAGGGTGTAGTTGTCACTGCCGTAACTTACTGGCTGAGAATTTGGGTTGTGGAGAAAAAGGGGCCAGTTTTCGTAGCTGCATTTACTCCAATGGCACTCCTCTTTACAGCCATCTTCTCAGCAATTATGTGGAAGGAGACTTTCCACTGGGGAAGGTAAATTTTACACTTTTTTTGTGAGATTTCAATGCATCAAAATCAAAATTAGATTCTGCACGATTAAGTTAGGGCTACAAACGAGTCGAACAGAGTCGAGTTTCGCATTGCTCAAACTTGGCTTTGTGAAAATTTGGTCAGCTTGAGCTCAAGGCGATCTAAAAAATGTTCGGCTCGAGCTCGGCTCAAAGTCTATGACTTGGCTTTTGCTTGGTCCGACATGGCTCAGTTAGGAGTAGATCTTGAGGCAGGAGTTTGTGAGGATATGGGCTCTCTACTTATTACTTATATATACCTTTCATTGAGTTGTCTTGAGTTTTCGACGAGGGACTAAAGATTGGAGGTTTCCTTCGGACATTGGCTCTTGTGACACATGAAGAGGGAAGAGGTGGTGGGCAAAGTGCTTCCTCTGCTAACCTTCTGTGGGCACACATTTTGGTGAAACTTGGCAAATTTTTGAAGCCCTGATTTGTGTATTATTAAAACAAAAATCGTAAATATAAAACAGCATTTGATCCGAAGGACTGGACTTTAGCCCCCATGTCTTCTTTCATTCTTTTGATTCCGAACTAAACGTTTAGTACGAGTAGGATGAATCTGTTTGGAATGGGAAATCCTGCGGTGTAGCTTCCACACTGCAAGGGCTGTAGGGTGGCCGATTCCATGGTCGATTTTGATGTTGATAACTCGGATTTAATCCGAGTTCCTATTAATTCGAGTCTCTATTATTCGGATAAAAATTCGAACCGTCCATCATAGAAATATTGGACAGTCAAATCGGCCGCACAAGAATGCACTGCAGGATCCCCTATTCCAAAACTGTATATTAATATTTACATACGACATGGATACTAAAACGAACCTTGCTATTGATACCAACGAGGTGAAAACCGATGGGGTACCAACAAGCACGCAGGGCCCACTTCTGATCCCGCATGAATGATCCGAGACATTCAATAATTTAAAAACAAAATATTGAGTGGGCATATGACAAATCAGCTCAATCTGATATGCGAATATACTCGATCCAATCTTCCATTTTTTTCATTCAGATTTTGGATCCAAAAATCGGAATGAAAAATGGAAAATTGAATCGAGCACTTGCATATATCAGATTGAGCTAATTCCTTGTGGGGGCCCACTCATTTTTTTTTAAATTATTGTATAGCTCGGATCATTTGTGCAGGACCCGAAATGGGCCCCGCATGCCTATTGGTACCCTATCAGTTTCCACCTCGTTGGTCCCTTTAGCTTTATCAATTCATAAAACGCACCCCTTTTAAAGTGACATAAGCTAGGTTTCCTCTTGACCCATGCACTCATTTCGACTAATTTTGAGGGACCAATTCCACTATTTACTACAGAGGGTTCAACTAAAGTTGAAACAAAACTCTATATGAACTGGCCCTATAGAAACTAATAGCGCCTAAAAGGTTTCAAATTTGATACATTAAGAGGAAGTGATCGAGCTCCTATATCTCATGTCTTTGATCATTGAACCAAAAAGTTAGCGAGTACCAAGTTTAGAGCACAATTGGTGGAAACACATGAAGCATTGAGCCTGTGGAACCATACTTAATATTACTAAATCATCCTGTAAAACGGGATAACCAATCGGGATAAAGACCCAAATAACTTCTTTACCATCAGAACGACGTTTTAGAGTTCAAAAAAAAAGCTAATAATTGTCGTGTTTGTGAGTGGTTGTACAAATTTTTTGGAACTCCAAAAGATACTTTCATTTATTCTGAGGAGCTTTTAATTTGAAATGTGAATTATCTGACAGTCATACAGATTAATTTTTGTGTGTCCGTGGTCTCAAGAAAATGACATGCTTGTGTTTTTATATTTTTTATATTCCATTTTGACAGTGCCGGTGGAGCTGTACTGTTAGTGGGCGGTCTTTACGCCGTCTTGTGGGGAAAGCACGTAGAAGGAAAATCAGAACTAAAATCAGAATCAGAAGATACGGAAGACGAAAGCAAATCCAAAGAAGAAACTGCCTAGCACTACGTATGCATTGAAACATCAATCCCAATTGAAACAAGGAACGTGTTGATCGTTTGCTTTTATTTGGACATATATAACCATGTATTTGTGTTTGTGGACACGCCAAACTTCTACATTGTTACGGACAAAATAAGATTTTGCCGTATTTGTTACTCCACGGCAGAACTCATCTATTGTCATTAATAAATCTCAATGATTACAGTATATTTCAACTTAATTACCTCAAGTATATAAATCAAAGTAAATATTATAGAAATTATCTCAAATGAATGGGTTTACACTTTACACATATAGGACTTAGGCGTGGATATCTCACTATTATCATCTCCGATCCTTGACTTCAAATTGGAGGTGCCAAATTTTTTTTTAAAGGCTTATGTGGCACTTTTAGCATTTCCAATTTGACATCAAAATCTCCTCTCCAACTCTTATGCCAAATTCTATTTATTTGATATCAAGATATCCCTCTCCAATCCTTATGTCAATTTATATTGTTTGTTCAAGTCTACATTTATAGGGGAAAAAAAGAGCTCAAACTTTTAAAAGAAAAAAGAAAATTCAAGCGGTCACTTTTCAAAATCGTAACAATCAATTTTGAAATTTGGCATGGGAGGAGTTGGCTGTCAAAGTTGGCAGGTTTGGGCTTCCCTTCAAAGCCACGTAGGGTTTGGCATGGTAGAAAACACCTGGGTTGCATTGTGAATTGGTGTCAAATATTATCGTTACAAGTTCCACATCAAATTTGGCATCTCCCGTTGGAGATGAGCTTCAAGCCATTTTAATTGTTGATGGTAAAACTTGAGCCGCCAATGTAGCAAAGCTACTTGATCATGTGGCATATCTCCTTCAGAATATATAATAGCCCAATTTATATAGTTTGACTCGAATTACCATGCACTAAATTAGAACCCAAAGCTCCACCAACAATTATATAGATATACAAAATATGGAGCTAGGAATACAAGAAACTCTCGATCACCAGCCATTGGATCTCAGAGTTAGGCTTTCTAAGTATGCGTGGGTATATAGATGAGGATAAGAGAGAACACAATAATAGAGATAAAACTAGGCACATAATTGACCACTCACTAATGTGGCTGGAAAAAAACCCGTGCAATAGGACACATGCCAACAAGTTGCATATATATGTATAGGCGCGGTAGAGAAGTGAGTCAAACGGAGATTTGAGCAGGAAACATGTAACAACCCAATTTTTCGGCAATTTTTTTGAATCAAATTAAACATTTTATTATAATTCCTTTACTTAATTGCCAAATCAAAGTGATTGTTTCTATTAAAATCTAATCCTAGCTATCAAAACCTTAACAAAGATTCACCTCTACCTCTTTAAACCCAAATCTTGTACTTCAAGATTATTCTTCAATTCTTCTCCAAGTGTACAAAACTCTAGGATTTCTTTGTACAATCTAGATCCCTTAAATCTAGGGAGATTATGTAGTGGGCTGAAATATTCAAAGGTCCAAAAGGGTTAAAAGGGTAATATTGTACATGGTCCCATCGTTCAGTCGTCTCAGTTCATCTGCAAGCGCAAGTAGAGTTGTACCCTAATGCCCTACAACTTTCGTTTTCCGAAGGATTAGAGAATCTGGGATGTTCTGCCGAGCTTCAGGGTCTTTTCCGAGTGTCATGGAGCTCGTTTCGCTCGGCCATTAACTATATCGCTCGGCGACATTTTCTACCTCCGGCTACATCCATGCTCGGTAAGATTGACCATGTTTGGAGACTGTCATTCCAGAACCTTCACTACAACAAAATGGAGATTTAGGGGCACTTTTGAAAGGGCATTTTTCTAAAAATGTCTTATCAAGTTATTAATGCGGCACCACTTTCTAAAGTGCCCCATTTGATTCTTCCTATTGCGGCATTCAGCATTGATCCCATATTAGGGCACTTTTGAAAGGGCATTTTTCTAAGATTGACCATATTAGGGCAGTTTTGACTGCCCTAAAAAGCCATTTTTGTTGTAGTGCTTCTAAAAGTTTCCAATGATATGTGGGTTGTCTTCTTTGATAACCGAAGTGACATATCTTATTGATGTGACCTATCTGACACTAACAAACGCGGCTCAACAGTCCCCAAGAAGTGGCGTTCATTAAATGTCTCTGACTCAAGACGTCATCTGAACGTGGCCAACCACGTGAGTGGCAGAACCAACCTGTTGAGCATCCAAACATCTTCGTCTATAAATAGATGAGAACCCCTCCTAGAAAGAGGTTCATATTTTCTCAACTGCACTACTTTCTCCCCTAGCATATTTTTTATTAAACTTCTTCCTCCATCTCCACTTATTGACTAGTTCGTCGGAGCTTCTTCCCGAAGGTACACTCCCCTCCGGTTCTGTAGGTACACGAAGATCACCATCGCGCCACCCTAGTACATCGGACATAAGAAGAGGTTCAAGAAGGCCACAGAGAAATCAGCCCCCCACAATTGGCGACTCTGCTGGGGAGCCTTTGTGTACGTTTTCCTAGCAAACAGTGGATCTGATTCTCTCAGTTTGTGTTCTTCCCTCTTCTGTTTTCTTCTAAGCGGAACACATGTCTCAACGTATTCCTCCTCCTGGTTCGAAAAACTTTACCCTCAGGCTGTCAAGGTACGGATCTCTTAATATCGAGCCCGAAAAGATAGCAAGGACTGTTCCACCAGTTTCTCGACCGCTTACGTTCCCACAAACCAAGTTAGATATTGCCTTGGCGGAGCAAAAATGCCAAGCGGCAGTCATCGCCATGCTACAACAACGTCTTGAAGAGCGAGATGGAGGCATGGTTATTACGCTGGTGCATGACCATCCGGCAGAGCCAAGTCAACTGAAGAGGATTCATAAGCGTAGCTGGAAGTCACGCCCTACACAAACAACTGAATTAGCTACATCTGAGCGTCGAACTGTTTTCGAGCGTCTCGAACGGGCCCCTTGACCACAACCAACAAGCTCTCGTCCTTGTTTGGCAAGTCTTATCCGAGCAGAAAGTTTGAGGTCTTCTGGCTAAAAATTGATTAATGAGAGAATCAAACATTTTGCAAAATGCTTGAATAGAGATCAATTTGCGGATTGGACGAGAGTGGTGCCTTGAAACCCTTCCCCTCTCATGACTTGGCTCCTGAACTTCAGATATCAAGGTGACGACAGACTAGTCTACAAAACCTTTTCCAATCAAAACGTAGCAAGCGTTTCAAGTTCTGTTCCTTGGGTGGTTTATCGCAAAAACCCGAATGGCGACTCCAAATCGAAGCGTTTCGCCGCGCTTTCCAAAAGGGTGCACCCAATTTTCATACAGATTTTAGGGGCGTGTACCAACAATTTATTAAATTAACGTTTCCAAAATTCGGGGCATTACAAAACAAAATTCTTGGTTATCGCGATTGGATTTTTTGATCTCAAATCCTTTCCATTTGCCTTTCTCTTTTTTTTTTTGAGTGATTTTCACACTCCCTATTTTACTAACCACATTTCCCTATATATTTTATAATTTTTCTGTTCAAATATATATATTTTATAATTTTTATTAAACATTGGTGTGCTTGACCGGGTCAAGTTTTGTTTGGGAACTCAAATTTGACTGGGGCCAATTCATTAAAAATAAAGTCCTCCGTTGCCAAACCAAGTCCAGTCAGACCGAATTACATATTAAACGTTGAAATCGTTCTCTTCTTGCGCTGAGACATCCATACTATATTGTGAAATTCCCACACATGTACGTGAGAGAAGTATGGTTGTGGTGTGACATATTGATGTATCTCTAATATTTTCCATTTACTAAGCACACGTAATTTTTAAAAAATAAAATCAAGCTCTCTTTAATTTTTCTCTCATATGTGGCATCCTCCTAATAAAATTTATTTTCATCTTTTCTTCCCCTACACTTTTCAAAATACCAAAAGTTAAATATAAAAAGTTAAAACAAAAGCTTTCAAACTTCTTTTCCTACTCAAACATTCTCTCATTAAAACTTTTTAATTTGATGTAAAATTATTTAGCAAAACTTTATAAATACCTTTAAAAAGTTAGGAAAAAAAGCTTCCAAACTTCATTTGGTGCTCAAACATTATCACATTAAAATTGTAACACACAAATTCGAGTACTGGAATAAAGAACACGAAAAAAATGCACAAAATACGATTTTATTGATTTTGAATTAAATAAAGGGTACAATTCTTTATAATATGCTCTTTTACAAGAAAAAGAACAAAATCATCTGATTCGATCTCCAATTAATGAAGTCGCAATCCAACGGCCGTAGAAGCTTGTTGTTGAATTGAACTGCTTGATGATTTCTTCAAGTCTTCTAGTCAAGAAGCTTAACGAAAGTGAGTTTAGTCGAGGGCTTGAATCGCTTGATCTCGACCAAATTTTTTTTAAATCTCTTGAAAGAGTATTAAACTTGAGAGCTCTGAGAGTCTTGAGATGTAGAGCGTGCATGTTGTGAAACTCGTAGAAGAATCGGCACGTCATTTTAGTGCTTGATGATTTTCTACAAGCTCAAGAATGCTTGAACTCTTGAAGGTGCTTGAGAGCTCGTACAAAGTGTTGGTGGAGGGCTTGAATTATTGAGGGTGCTTGAGAGCAGGCCAAGGGTCCCTTCTTCTTAATGAGAGCCTCTATTTATAGGTTCAAGGAGAGAGATCCTAATTTTGAAAAATCTTCATTGATTGATTTACTTTCCAAGTGAGGATAAATTATCATCTCTTTATAGCAATGAAATTAGGTGTGTGTGTGTGTATATTCACATATATACAAATTTAAATGTTTTTTTATATATATTCTTAATTTTGTCCCAAGGAAAATTTGACTAGGCATGTATATTTGGATTAACGCAATTTCATTTTGGCTAGTTAAGTCAACCCATCTTTTTTTGATCTTGCCCACTTCTTTTAAATGGTTGAGCCCATACTTTGGCGAGCCCAATATTTACTTGCTAGTTTTGACTAAAATTTGATTTTAATTAATTGAGATTATTTGTTCATCTCAATTAATCAAATGGCGATTAAGCTATGCCGAAATTTTAGTGTCTACATAAACTTTTCAATTTGATAAATATTAAGGAATGAATAACATAACTAAACTTTACGAATAACTATAAATAACATGTTTACCCAAAAAAAAACTATAAATAACATTAAACATGATATAATTCTTCCTTTGCTCTCGCGCATCGCACAGGTAAAAGGCTTATTCTCCACCTATTAAAAAGTCCCTTTTTCTTTTCTAAAGAAAGATAAAAATTCCCAAAAAATATTTGTCATTAAAAGTTAGGTGAAAGTACGTGAAAACCCCCTCAATTATATAAAACAAAAAATTGGATAACTCTAACGGAATGAGAAAAAAAGACAATTCTATCCATTAAAAATCATCTACACTGACCCTCTCATCTATAGGTTTGTTGAAGACCGTGCACAAAGAGAAAATTTGAGTTTAAGAGCATCCGCAATAATTAAAACCAATAACCAAAATGTGTCACGTCAGTATTTAATTATTCATTTAGTTCATAATCAAACTTAACAACATCTACTTCCACATCAATTATTTTTGCATTCCTAATAAAAATAAAAAAAAACCCCCACAATACACAATGCACGTCTATCTAATCGCAAACGAATTCCAATCACACACCAGACCACATCAAATTATTTGTCTTAATGAAACGATTCCAAAATTGAAAAGTCAGTCGCCGAAAACATCTTCACGCATTGCCTAAAAAGGCTGCGCGTGATATCGCGCGTGACGCACCTTTACTCGATTTGGCGCGTTCGGTGCGTGATGCGAGTAGATCTCACACGCACCATCTTTAGGCAACACGTAAAGAGGTTTACGACGACCGACCTTTCAGTTTTGAAATCTTATTGTCGAGACGAGTAATTTGGTATGGTCGGGTGCGTGAGTGAAACTCATTTACGAAAAATCCGAATTTGGTTATTTTGGTTATTGATAAAAGTTGTTAAGTTTAGTTATGGAATAGGTGGAATTTGGTTATTTGCTAAAAGACTTGTAATTTTGCTTATTACAATGTGGGGTATTTTTTGAGTATTGTAGTTAAGTTTATTTATTCACACCCATTTACTTATCACAATGTGGATGCTCTAAGTTTCTATGGACTTGTTTATCTTTCTAAAAAACGATCAAGCTCATAGAGACTTAAACTCATAAGAGCATCCACAGTGGAATAATCAAAAGTTGCAACATCATCTTTTAATTATTTATTTAAGGGGTTGCTAAGGTTAGAAATGCAGAGGTACACAATGGTACAATCAAAATTAAATAACCAAAATTTGACACATCATCTTTTAACTTATAAAAATCTAGAAATTGTGACATAGAAAACAATTTTTTTAAAATAGTTTTCAAACTAATAAAAAAAGGTTATTAGAAAAAGAGAAAATAGTTTTTTTAAAACTTTGATTAAAAAAAACAACTTTTGGGAAAAAGTTAAAAAAAAAAACAGTTTTTGAATAGAAAAAGTATTTTTTTTCAAAAGAACAGTTTTTGAAAAAAAATGTTTTCATAAAAAAACTGTTTTGAAATAAAACTGTTTAAAAAAAATTTGGGAAAAATAGTTTTAATAAAAAAACGTGTAAAAAAACTATTTTTGCAAAAAAATAAAAACTGTTTTTAAAAGTATTTTTGTTATAAATATGTTGAAAATGGAAGAAAGAAGATTTTTGTATAATGATGATGTACTTGATTGAGAAAATATGAAGACAATTAAATTTGATTATTGGCAAAAGATTCGTAGTTTTGATCATCTAAGGTCCAAAATTTGATGAGTTGCTAAGATATTTTTAAGTTTGGTTATTCCAATGTGAGCTTTTTTTGAGCAAATCTTGCTAACCTTATAAACCTTTTTATTTTAATTATATCACTGTGGATACTCTAACGTTGTCTTGGGAAAGAGAGTACTTACCACATCCTGTATTACGTAGATTAATCACTTTATTAATTTTCATACTAGAAATTCTATAGTTAAGATCATAACTGAAACATAAATATTACCCCCGAAGAATTAAGTGCTTCACCTAGAAAATCCAGCTCTATAGGTAGATTCCCCCTACGTTTTAATACTGAGGTCTGATGTAGAACCCACACCAATAATTTCCGGAAAAAGTTGCCCGCTTTTAAAGGGCACTATTGGATCACTAAAGTTAATGACAAACAGCTAGTCATACGAAAATGTACGAGGACCTCAAAACTTAATAATAGTATATCTCATTTTTGGAAAAATTTCATAAAATTTTTGAATTGTTCAAAATATTTTTAGACGGTCACGATTAGTTGCTATTGTAAAGAACATGTTTACAGTGGAGTTATGAATAAGTTTTTTTTAAAATTTTCTCCGGAAATTTTTTCTTAATATCTGAACCGTCCAAACACTTTTTGATGATAGCGATTAGTTTTATAAATAACTATTTAAGAAGATTTTTTTTGTTAAATATTACATGCGTGTTACATGAGTTTGGTCAACTACTATATTTCATTATAATTTTCCTACAAAATGAGGTACATCGAAACCAAGTATTCAAAATATCCTATTGATTTCAAAACTCAACAGTGGCAGGCTGGTGACCAACAGAGCAGTCTTCTCCCCTCTCTCTCTCTCTCTCTCTCTCTCTCTCTAAATGGTTTTGGTTGTTGAGATCGATAAAGAATTTCCTCTTCCCCTATAAATACTGAAAGCAACGCACAAACAACTCCCTCTCCGTTGGCTCAGTTGAAGAAATAGCACTTCTATGACAATACCGTGAAGGCAAAGGGAAAATTGAAACGCTCCGGTTCCAGCTCTCTCCCTCTCGCTCGCCTTTTAGAGACTCAGTAACAGAGTACGTTGGGCGTGAAGAACTTTCTTTGACCCCCCCTCCCTCAGGTGTGTATATCTATCTAATTTTAACATTCAAAAGTGTATGTTCGTATAGAATACAGTATCTGCAGGCAGATTCTTCCTAGCTCGATCTCTGTCATCGATTGAATTTTGATTATCATAGGACATCAATGTTGATCAGTCACCGAATTTTTTTTTTCCTCGATGGAATATGATTTTTAGCTTAAGAGCTAGCGTGCATAGATTTTGAAGTTTTATCCGAAGAGCATAGCCTAGCCTATACGATGTAGGATTAAAAAAACCGGCCGCTAGGTGGTGGGTTGGCTGGTTCTCATAAGATTTCAAAGGGGGCCGGCCGGTTGGCCCGGTTCAGACGAGATTTTGCCGGAGTATTATATAGCGGTCAGTTCCCAATACGTAGACATGTGTAAAGGTCTTTTTAGCAAGGTGTTTTTTTTTTTTTTTGGAAACATGTGAGAAACTGAGAATTTCGTGTATATACCGGCCCGGTGGCCTTTTTAATTTGGTCCGCAGAAAATGATGAAGATCCTTCACCGTGGGTGGGGTGGGCCTATGTGCTCTGTGGCTTATTTGGGGCTGAGTCACTCTGCCTAACAGCCATCGGTGGGAACACAAGTTATTTCTGAGCGTGATACGGACAGGAAGTAATGTATGTACAAAACTTCTACAATGCTCCCTTTCAGTACGGGAATACGATGCTTTCATTAAATATAGACCCTTAGATTGAAAAATATATACTTACAGCCTTTAAATCAATCATTCACAAAAAAAAAAAAAAAGAGATGATTTTAAGAATTTTTTATCCAAAAAAAAATGTAATAATACCTACCACAAGTACATGTTTTATATATTATTTTTAGAGTAACACATACTATGTTACATGGATACATTTCCTTAAGAAACACTTACTATATTTATTTGACATACTTATTGACAACACTTACCATAATAAGAGAAAAATGACTTGGGAGTATAATGCTCTCAAACCACTTTGGAGCATTATAGCTGGAGGCCTGGAGCCATTTATTGTAAGGATCCCCCACCCAAGAAGCCTTAACCAAGGTCATCAAACAAGCTCCGTTTGTTTTGATATAAGATATTTTAAGAAATGATTTTTACATTCTCTTTTTTTATTATGGCATTCTTTTTCTTGTCTTTATTTTACAGAAGCTTTTGTATATATTTTTTTGACTAAAAGACAAGAAAATGAGTTTTATAATCAAAAAAGAAAACTGAAAATAATTTTTCAATATTTTTGGCAAGATTAATTTCCCAATTTCTGGTGTTTGGATGCACAATATTGGAGTAAAACGTTTTCCCTCGTAAATGATTTTACAGAAAATAGCGTAAATTAACTTTTCAACCCCGTTCCGCTTTCTCAAATAAATAATTAAAAAATAAGGACTTATTTTCAAACTTAAAAACAATGGACTTACAAAAATAATTTTTTTAGTTTTTTTCAGAATTTGATAGATCTCATCGAAATCTATCAAATAAAATCCATATTACATTTTTTTTTAATTCCAGTAAGCCTACTATTTTTAAACTTAAAAATTACAAATAATTACTTATTTTAAAGGACCAAATCCGAAACGGCCTGTTCCAAATTCTCAAATAAGTACTTAAAAAATAATGACATATTTTCAAACTTAAAAATAATAGGCTTACAAAAACAATTTTTTTTTCAGGGTTTGATAGATCTCATCTCTATCAAATAAGATCCATATTGCATATTTTTTTATTTTAGTAAACCTATTATTTTTAAACTTGAAAATTACAAATAAATCCTTATTTTTTAAGGGGGTAAAACGGAATGGGCACTATAATAAGTACCAGATGGACTCTTTCCATCTTGGGTGTTTGAGTGCTGATTCCAATTGAACAACCCAACCCCCTCCAGTTAAAGCCACAGGCCCCACAACTTGTTTTCACTCGTTTACTGTTTTTCTAAACTTATTTTCTGGGTGAATTTTTTTCCGTGTATAATATTTTGCATTGAAACAAACATAGCCTTAGAATGAGTCCTTGATTGGTTTGTGTCCGCATAAGAGGAAAAATGGAAAACGTGCGCTCCTCCAATTTTAGATTGTTTGTCTTGAGCAAAACTATTATGACCATATCTGAGTATTTCATTTTTTATGTCATATAAATAACGTTGCAGATTGTTTTCTTGTCCCACTTGTGTATTTCGCAGTGGATTTTCTTGGTCGTGGATGTAGGCTTAAGCCAAACCATGTAATTCGTTGTCTCATTACCTTCTTTCGTTGCTGCATCATCTTATTTGACACTTCCTTCCATTGTTTTCTTGTCCCACTTGTATATTTCACAGTGGATTTTCTTGCTCGTGGATGTAGGCTTAAGCCGAACCACGTAATTCGTTGTCTCATTATTTTCGTTCGGTGTGTGCATCATCTTGTTTGACGCTTCATTCCATTGTATGTGGTGCAATTTCGAAATTCCACCGTGTTATGCATATCGGGTGTTAAATTTGATAGTGGTGGGGCGAGGCGAGGTTTTGTTAATACGCGTGAAGACTTGGACTTTTTAGACATGCAAAGGGCACACGTGCGGGGTTTGCACTTTGAAATGCGTGGGCATTACTCGATTTTTGTCATTGCCGTCTCCCCTGGTAACCTCTATTGTCTGGTCCAAGCCACATTTTTCTAAATTCTTAAGCTCTGAAATAGCATTGGTCAAAATTGCCAGGTCCAAGTCATTGTGCTATAATGCTTTCAAAAGAATAACATCGGTCAAAATATGCCAATGTAAATCCAAGTAGAGGAAGAAAAATGCGCCCACATCATTATGGCCCACCTTAAGTATGAACTCAAAATATGCCCATGTATTCCGAAAACTGTTATCGTCATCAATGCAACCAAAAAAAAAAAAAAAACACCCTCTTTGTTGTTATTATTATTATTTTTTATCAAAAGTGAGAAAATTGTATTTATAAACGTCCAGCGGCACTTACAAAACAGAGAACATTACAAAAAATTTGGACAAAGTCAAACTAATCATCTAACAAATAAAAACGACTAAATCACAAGGCAATCGATATTTTTCATCATAACCTAGGCATGACCTAATGCGAAAGCAATACTTTTAAACTGCCTAACATCTAATTAGGAGTCTCAACCGAAAAAAAGTGCAAGTTAAGGATAAAGACACTAAATACCCAGACGATCAGATGCACTCTAACCAAGGATGAACGCACCAATAAACTCCCAAGAACTATAGATGCCACAAGTTGCCCTGCCAAAAACATCATGTAAGGATAGAGCGCTGAAACACAGATATCGTTATGAAGTAACCTCGATTGAGAGAACCCGATCTGTAGACAAATTTCGTCTAAAGACGAAACTAACAACTCTCATAAAACGAGAGATAAAACTCTCATAAAATGAGAGGCAAAACTCATACAGATCAGACGACAAATCATTGATCTAGAGAGACGGAAGGAAAAACAAAACAAGTCTGTGTTATTTTCAAATAGGTATTTTGTTGAATAGTTTCATAAAAATAAAAAAAAATTGGGTAAACTTTGCTAAGCTCTCCTAAGGTTTCTGAAATGCCAATGTCCTCTCTTACTTTATCTGACAACGTCTCAATACCCCCTTCCGTTTATTATCCCACAAACGGCGTTAAAAGTAGTGCTTAGATTACCAAAACATCCTCAATTTATTACCCAGTTGTTCAAGGTATTCGGACGGGGGGGCCCTTGTTCAAGGTATTCGGACGCGGGGGGCTGCTGTCCCCAAGGGGACAGTAGCGTGCTGCTGTCCCAATTTTGGGGCCCACCCCGGTCTCGCTCTGATAATCAGAATCGTTTACTTTGTAGAGCTCGTCGAGTAGAACAATTATACAAAAAATAAGTTTTATTGAATATCATTAAGTGCCTAATCAAAACTCATATAACTCTCAGTCCATGGGTTACAGTGGATTTGATCCAGTGTTTCGGATCCATTCTTTTCAAGATAAAAAGGTTCCGATCAAGCACTTAATGATATCCAATTAAGCTGATTTTTTTTATAGTTGTTCTACTCGACGAGTTTTACAAAGTAAACGATTCCGATCATCGAAGTGAGACCGGAATGGGCCCCAAAATGGGACACAACAGCATGCCTCCCTCCAAGGTATTCTTACTTTCCACATTCAAACCCGCCTTGAACAAGAACGGCCAACACCACCTAGAATACCAGATCTGCCCACATTGACACCTCTCTCTCTCTCTCACACACACACACAAACTCACATATGTATGTGGATCGAAACATACATGTACAGAAACACTAAATGGACAATGGAATTGCCTATTTTGCGGCTACGTCGATCTATGGTTGACTGATTCGAGATTCCCCTTCGATGCCGGTTGGTTTTTGATGGACGATATTTGGTAATCTTTTTGGTTTGGGTATTTGATCGGCTCAATTTAGATTATTTCTTCACAAGTGGTTTAGTAATCGATTGAACACCGAGGTAATGTGTTTTCAGTAACTTCTTTCCTTTTTTTTGAATTTGATTTTTGTTGGCTAGTGGTGGAATGGATTTTGCTTTGTTTTTTTTTTTTTTTTCTCATTTGGACGGTGCTTTGTATTTGAATATCACTTTCTTGCATTGCTGAGAGAGAGAAGCCAATGTCTCAGAATTCTTTCAGATTTGGTTTTCACTTCTGGGTTCACCTTTGGGAGAAAATAACAGAATTTTAATTGTTTAATGAGACTGAAAAAAAAGGGTTTTAATTCATCATAGTTTGGTTGGAATGGGAGATGGGGCTTGATACAAATGGGTTTTTATCACGTATATAAAAAAAAAAATTAGTTGCAGCTTTGTTGGCGTAGAAACGAGGAAAGAGAAAAGAAGACTTAATTAGAGAAACTAGGAGAGAAAGGGAAAAGATCGGAGAAAGGAGAGTAAGTAGGGGTAATTTTGGCATTTCGATGATTAGATGTATGAAATTAGCTGATTCTGTTGAAGTTTTTGACGGTAAGATGATGGAAGGGATTTAGACATTGTCAAATAAAGTAAGGGAGGGCAATGATATTTGAGAAATCTCAGGGGGGTGACTGCTTTTGTCAAAAGCCTCAGGGGAGGTCAATGAAATTTACCAAAAAAAAAAAAGAAGCTACGATATACACTCTTATTAGATTGTGCATATACAGTATTGGGGGTGATTCCGGTTCGATTCGATTCAGGGTGAAATTTTCGAAAACCGATTCGGTTCGGTCCAAATATTTCCAGGATCAATCCCGATCGAAGTTGAGTTCGATTTGGTTCGGTGTAAGATCGGTTCAATCAGGGATTTCGGTCGGCCCAAAATATAAAATTTCCATTTAATTTAAAGTGTGTGTGTGTATATATATATATATATATGTAAATTATATATATAGTAATATTTTATATATTTTAATAATATATATGTATATATAATATAATATAAAATATGTAGTCGATCGATTCAGTCCGGCCCGGTCCAGAAAAATTCCGCCATCACCCCGACCGAAAACCAAACCGATCGGTCGATTTTTTCAGTCCGTTGAGTTTTATAACACCCCTATACAGTATGCACTTTGGAATCATATTTTTTATTTTAACATTTGCCGAAAAAGTTTCAATAAAGTATCGATATTGTCTTGAAACAAACAAAAGATCGTCACACTAAATTGGAACTCAGTTATCTAAAGATAAACTTGTTGTGATCAAGTATCGATTAATATCTGATTTAACTTCACTTCTTACTCTGCTAATTTACCCGACGAACTTTAAAACCTGAATGTTACCGATCATAAAAGTGAGTCTAGTAAGGGCCCACAAAGTTCTCCACCAGAATCGTAGTCACCTTGAAGAATCCGAGATGATCCCGCCCCAATAGTACTGTGCAAATATTCCTGGCTTTTATCACAAAAAAAAAATGAGCTATACTGACAAAAAAGTAGTCACTAACTCCAAAATAGTTGTCACTGAAAATTTGTAGCTAAATGTATTTATTGACATTTTTTCACATATATGACACAATGTCTATTAGGTGAAAAACTCACCAGATACTTTTAGCTATAAAAAAAATTTTAGTGACAACTCACTGACCAATTTTTTATTTTTTTTGGTCATTATCGCTCTGTTTTATGTAGTGTATAGTTGATTGTTTGTTGAGGGCTAATGGTTTTGTAAATTACTCTTTTGTGTTGTCGGTAGTACTTGATCAGTAATTCTTCACTCGGAGAAGTGCATTCCCACTAACAGTATATTGTTTTTCCTTATTGTTAATTTTGGTACCATGTGAATGAAGTCAACGACTGCGACTGTATCCAGTTTTCGTTGAAAATTTTACTCTCTCTGTTCTTATTTAATTATTTGTTACAGTTTTGTGTACATTTTTAACAGTTTATATCTCTCGACGTATATTATATTTTATATTTTTAAAATCATTGTCTTATAGAAAAAATTAAGATCAATCAAACAAATTCATATTACTTATTTTTAGCAATAAAATTATTGTCTTATAGAAAAAATTGAGATCTATCAAATAAGATCCATATTGCATATTTTTAGCAATATACGTCAAGAGATATAAGCCATTGAAAATGCACGCAAAATTGTAGTCGACTAGGGACAGAGGGAGTAAGATTTTGAAAAATTCGAATGGCAGTTTTTGAAGAGTTATTTTTAAGTTCTAGCAGATATAGGATCATGCTAAAAGAAAATTGCAAAATTACTGATTTCCTACTGTACCTCTGTACGATATCATGTCTGTATATATACATGCATATTGATGGTATCATATATTTTTTCAATCACACAGATAGATAAATTGGGACAAGACTGTATAGGTTTACAAGGCTTGACAAGACACTAAGAAAACGTCATGATAGAGTGTTTCGTAAGTTGTAATGGCCATGAATGAACTGCCATGACTTGGCCCTTGGTCCATCTTTCTAAAAACCGACTAAATATATGTATCAATGGGCACATATAACATTGTATGTGTACATATATGTTCCAACAATTTGGCTTGTTATAATGGTGGTCGAGTTTTGTAAGTTGCACGGACATGAATGAACCGCCGGCACGACTTATCCCATGGTTCATCTTTCTAAAAACCAATTAAATATATGTAGCAATGGGCTCATATAACATGTATGGACATATGTTTTAACGGTTTGGCTGGTTAGAATGGTGTGTCCATTTTTCTGTTTAAACCAATCGTCTTTCCCAAACCCAATACTTGAAGCAACAGATAAACAAAACACTATGTCAAAGAAAGACATCACAATAGCAAGACAACAAAACATTTAAAAAAAAAGACCCACATTTAGAGACTAAGAGCAGACCTAGCACCTAAGGCTCTGCAAAAACCTTACGGGAGATGTTTGCCAGACAGAGATTCTAGTTATTGGGTAATGGCATACCTCTTGACATTCCTCCAAGAGCTCGCATAGTATCTAGATCAATCACAATCTTGAGCAAAATAGTAATCACATGTTCCCTCCTATGTTGAAAGATATCCTCGCATTCCTTTCTCTCCAAGTATGGAAAAGGATAGCTGTGAGGGATAGCTTCTATAGGAGATGTGGCAGAATCCCCATTTTATTCTGATAAATCCATATATAGCAACTCATGAGACAACCCTTTAGGGATTCTAAAAACATTGGCCTTTCTCCTTATTTGTCCCCACAATGGGAAGAGAATGGACAAACAAAGAACAAATACTCAGGGCTTTCAGGACCGCTATCACGCAAAATACACCTGTTGTCAAAACCAACCACCAATTCTGAGTTCTATCCATTGGATGATGGCCCAACTTGGAACATGATTGCTTAAACCAACTAATAAGATTGCACCACGAAACTTTAGCCAGATGGTACGTAAGGCCTTGCCAAGCTGATTGAATGGAGTATTCACCAGTACCCGTTAAGGCCTTGCTCAAGGCCTATAGTTATTGATGCCTAGAAAATGCAGGGGGATAAACTCTATTCTCAAAGTCAAAGAAATTCTTTACGGTTTCATCTCATCCTGAAAAGCCAACTCAATTTTTATAAATGATAAACTAATGCACAATGCAAACCAATACCTGACTAGCAGGCCCATCATCCAAGCTCGCAACCTCAAATACTTTCAATCTCACAACCTTTTTTTCCGCCAACTATCGACTCCATGTCATTATCACATGTATACTTCACTACATATTGGACATCTGTTAGAACTCTGAAACTTTATCTTCATGGTCTTTGCAAGTTTCACCACCGAACCAATATCATTGTTTCTGATAAGAAAGCACAAATTTGCATTTCATTGAGAATAGCTGTCTATTATCTTGGGTAGAGTGTTACTCCAGTTTGCTTCTTTGCCATCCTACTTTCTTTCTGCTCTTGGTTATATATATTTTGAGTTTCTTAGATAATTTATGTATGGGGAACTAACCATCGATCATCTCATGACTTACAAATCATGTAGCTAAAGGTTCTTTAGTTTCTTCCATTTCACAGATTCCATGTATTCAGTCCCTTTCTTTCGGAGGAAGAACTCTAAAAATCAGGATATTGATTCCTTACACGATGCAAAGGTACAGACATGGCACAACCTTTCAAGCAAATACTTGGTAGCCACTACGTAAAAAGGAATTAATCAATTTAATAGATAACGATAGATCTTATATTGTACGCTTAGCTAAAAAGATAGCCTAAATATTTCACTTTGCAAGCACAGGTTAATGAACTCAGAGCTGCTCTTGGACCTCTATCTGGGCGAAGCTTGCAGTACTGCACTGATGCATGCCTAAGGAGATATTTGGAAGCTCGAAATTGGAATGTTGAGAAAGCAAAGAAAATGTTGGAGGAGACCCTCCAATGGAGGTCTACCTATAAACCAGAGCAAATCTGTTGGGTAAGTCTATAGATTATATATGTTGCAATGTTCTCTCTCTCCATGATTTTCTTGATGCAACTTACAATCGGTGTTCACTTGTCATTCTCTCATCCTTCATATTACAAGTGGTTGCTTGTCAACGTTACATTTTTTTCAAAAAAAGAAGAAGAAAGATTTCAATAGTTAGAAACAGTTACATTGTATCATAAATAGTGATCATTAACCTGGATTAGCTTGCTTAAAAGGCTTAAAAAAGTTGAGAAATGAAGTTTGCACATATTCATAACATTTGTGTTCGACATCACTTAAGCGAGTTTATTATTGTTGCTTCCGCTGACAATTTTCCTTACAATTCTTGTTCTAATAAAGTCACGTAAACTCATCTTTTTCGAACGAACATTTCTTTGAAACCTTACAAATGTGTACACTTGATTCCATTATGGCACATCCTAAAAAATTAACTCAGATGTAAATAGCAAGGAAAGTTAAGTACAACCAGATAGAAACACACACATAACATCAAACAATCATCAAATAGAAATTATTTGTACCTTGCAACGCAGAAATGACTTTTGTGAAAGTGAAACAATATTGTCATATCGTGTATTCTTTTTGTCTAGTTTCAAAATCACAATCTTTGCGTTTCATGTCCATGATTTCCTGTTCAAAACGGTTATCTTCTTCTATTGAACATGTTCTAATGTATGATCACTTGTGTATCATTATCAGCATGAAGTAGCAGACGTAGGTAAGAATGGCCTAATTTCAAGAGCAGATTTTCATGATCGATTTGGGAGGATTGTCCTTATCATGAGGCCAGGAATGCAGGTTAGTCTAAGTATCCTTGTTATGTATGTTTTCCTAAATTGTTAGGTTCTTGATAATTTATTTTTCTACCTTGTTATCAAAGCTGAAGTATTTAGGCCCTGCAGATCCACCAAGCACATAGTATAATCACCTCCCTCAGCAATAACCAAATAATTAATTCCAATTAATTATAGGAAAATTTTATAAATGGCCCCTCTAGTTTGCACGAGTTCTCATTTTTGTCCCTCTAATATTAATTGTATCAATTTTAACCCTATAGTTTTCATTCCATCTCAATTTCGTCTCTTTCCCTGACGCCGTCAATGAAACAAACGGAATTGAAGGCAAAATTGTCATTTTCTCTCATAGAGGGACTAAATTGAGATTTTATGTAAACCAGAGGGACTATTTTTAAAATTTTACATTTTACTTTCGTTTTTTGCAAATAATGCAAATAAAATAAAAAGGACCATAAGTAATGTATTTGACAACTGAATTATTTTTTATTGGGTAATCAAACTATATTGAAAAATTTATATTTCATTACACATTACAAAAATATTAGAAAATGCACAAATCAACCCCTTAGCTAATGTCTTTGTATCATGTTCTTATAATCTTCTTATTTTTTCACCCAATAAAAAAAATGTTCAAAATCCATGTTTATTTGTTATGTGAGTGATCTTATGAGTAAGTCCCAAAATAAATACACATATACCCATATTTTAATGTATTTGATCTCTTAATATTCATTAGTGTTTCATTGCTTAATTAAACACAATTACAAGATTTCTAAATACTACTGAACAACTTTTTCTTTTTAATCATGTGACAAAGAAAATAGCGAGAGTGAAAATTCAATTGAAAAAAAATACAACACCAAGACATTTAAGATATGGGTTGTTTTTTGAATTTTCTCATATTTTTTGTGATATATATAATAAAAGCTTTAAAAAAATTTCAACATATTTTGATTATTCAATAAAAATGAGATAAGAAATATATTACATATGAGTATTTTAAATTTATTTACAAAAACAAAAGTAAAAATAAAATTGTAGAAATAGTCCCTATAGTTTGCATGAAAGCTCAATTTAGTCCCTCTGTGAGGAGAAATGACAATTTTGTCCTCCAATTCCGTTTGTTTCATTAACACTGTAAGCGAGAGGGACGAAATTAGACATAATGCAAATTATAGGGCTAAAAGTAACACAATTGATACTAGAGGGACGAAAATGAGAATTCATGCAAACCAGAGGGACCATTTGTAAAATTTAGCCATTAATTATTACATGGTCCTCACGCTTATATTCTTCATATTACTTTGGTACCCAAGCGATATGGGATTTCGCTTCACATTAATCTCCATCATGGTCGTCATCACCATCAGCTCAATTCTCGCTACTGCCTTCGCTAAACTATAGTTCACTCCGAGTCTCTCCCATCCCGGCTTCCGTGGTTCTTTCGCACTGATATCTTAACTATTATCTAGCACTGCCACAACAACTCCATCATTGCTGCAATTTTTTCTATATGTCTTGGTCCTATGTTTTTCTTCACATTTTGGCTCCTGGTTTCTCCTAGCTTTTCCAAGCTTAAGTTGATAAACCTACTTGAGTTTGAAGGGAAATGTTAGCATGATATTAACAAATATAACCCTAAAAAATTTTACTATTATGTTTCCTTTTTTGTCAAGGTTATTATTCATGTTTCCTACTCAGTAAAATAGTATATATGCTAGCACATGGTTTGCATTATGTTGCTTTAGCTTAAATGATAGTATTTGTTTGTTATATGACCAATCTTTTGCTCTTTTTATTGGTTGCAGAAAACAACTGCAGGAGAAGGTAATCTTCGTCATCTCGTATACCTTGTGGAGAATGCTATACTTAGCCTTCCAGAAGGCCAAGAACAAATGACATGGTTGATAGACTTTACGGGATGGTCACTGAACACTAACGTCCCTATTAAAGTAGCCCGAGATATCATATACGTTTTGCAAAATCACTACCCTGAGAGACTCGCTTTAATTGCCCTTTATGATCCACCAAGAATCTTTCAGGCATTTTGGAAGGTACTACGATGCTAGCTCCTCCTGTATACACCCTTGTTTATGTTTATTATGGCTTATAAACGGTTTACCAATATTTCTCTTCCACTTATTAGGTTTTTTACAAATTTTATTTTGCTGTATCATTCTTCATACTAATTAAAGGGTGTTTTGTTCTTCTATCGAATGGAAATCTGTTGGTTTGTTGCTTACTTTCTTGTGGGACAATATCCTGAAGATGAGAATAGAAAAAAGGGTTCAATTCATGAGTCTAGCTCGATCATTTCTTACTATTAAAGGATGACCTTTCTCATTTTCTGACTTTCGATTTCTATCGATCTTCTGATTCACTTGAATCATTGGTTTTTAGAGGGGAAAAATACATAGGGACAAGAAACCTAAATGTTTAAGAAATCCTTTTGCTTACCGTTTCCTTCCAAAACTTCCTTTGGCTCTATATGGATTAGCTATGAACAAGAACATGGAAATTGATACTTAAAGGATCTTACGGTCCCTGCTAGATCTAACAATAGTTGCTAGATCCTTTATGTATTTTCTTTCCCTTTTGTACAAATTATTTAGCCAAACACAATCAGCATAAATCCTAGAATCAAACACCCATCGATCGGACATCTACATTCGTAGTCGACTTAAGATAGATACATTGCTTGTGCTCTATTGGACATGATATTCACGTACACATACTTATTTCTTGATACTAGTATATATTGCGGCTGCTATATTGGTGATATACTTCCAGCAACTGTTTGTTCCACTTATTAATTTCATCTACTTCAATCACTTTAGGTTGTGAGTTACTTCGTCGATGCTAAATCGTTTCATAAGGTACAATTCCTTTACCCAGTGCGCAAAGAAAGTGAGGAGATCATGAAGTCGTATTTTGATGCTGAAAACCTTCCAACAGAGTTTGGGGGGAAAAAAAGCTTGAAATATGATCATGAAGAATTTTCAAGATTGATGGCACTTGAAGATGAGAAAACTGCTAAGTTTTGGGGATTCGATTACAAACCGAGCAACCATGTTTCCAAGCTACACTTACGAGAAGAGGTGGTTCCAGAACCACTAGTTGAGTAATTTAAAGGAGAACACAAATGAATTGTACGTAGACACATTTGGATTTAACCAATGGTACGCAAGTGGAAATGATTTCCATTTGTTGTTGAGATAAACGAGGAGCTAGACAACGTGTTGTCTTTTCCTCTCCGTGTGTCTGCTCTTCTTTGTACGGCCTTCCAAAATCATATAGTACTTCCTAGCTAGTATATGTGCATCATTGTTTGTGGTTTTCCTTGAATCTATCCTCTGTTTTAGATTTCACAAGGATTCAACCAGCTCTTATATATATTTTCATGATTATATATATATGAGCATGAGTAACATCTTACAAAACCAATCCCCTCGTCATTCTTTGAATATTCGTAACTGCATTTGCGCGCATCTTGTAAATTTGACGTCTTTCCTAAGTTTTTCGATAGACATGATCGTGTAGAGGCGAGTTGTTCTATAACTTTCACAGATTAATTGCGTAAACAAAACCGTAGCATTTATTTTATAAATTAAAACTCTTTCTTGGATCATTTTTCATCAAACGAAAAATAATAAATAAATAAATCGAGTGGATCTACCACTAGAGAAATGAGCTATATATGACAATACAGAAAAAGGCCATGCATGCACATATATACAAATGTAAATAACACATGGATTATAGTATGCATTGAAGAGTAGTTTTTGTTAGGATTTATATTCACAAGTATGATTTTACCACAAGAATTATTGCTACATATAAACATAGAAACACAACAAGTAAATATGATAGTATGAAAATAATGAAAGTAGGAAAGATGTTACATGTGAGATTGAGAGTCGTATAGTCAGTGTCTTAAGGCTAATATTCCTTCCCTCGTGAAAGTTCCACAGAAGTGTACTAGCCCCAAGATTAAACCCAATTGTGCTTACAAGCATTCCCCATCCGATGTTCATGACCATTGAGAAGTTTGAACGAGTCATGAACCGATAGAGTTGCCCAATCAACATAGAAAATATAAAAAATAGAATGTGAACTCTCACACAAACATGTTTGTATTTCTCTTTATGTACATCTCTATAAACATGTGTTTGTATCTTCTCCTCTCATCTTTTTTTTCTCCATAGATAGATACTTAAATAGTTATAGGTGTTTGCATTACTCCTCCTTCATTGTAATTATAACGCCCCTAATTTTAGGAATATTAAATAAACATTTTTATTAAAAACTTAAATAGAGTCTGACTCATTATTACATCATAACTCTCATGAGAGTACTTTATTACATAAGGGAAGGGAAATTAAGGTTCCTAACTACAGCTATGTCTACTCCCCCATTCTTGCCAGCTCTTCGGCTCCGAAAGCCTCCAAGGTATACAACTCACCCTGATCATCTACAAAGTCTCATACATTATACCAACGTCGCCCCCAATATATTATGTCAGGGTCACCAAAGGTAACACCATGAGATTCAGGAGCTCAATAGAATAATTCATACCTACTAACTCTTAACTTACAAACAATAGATCATAAAATTAACGATTTCCACATAGTACATGCTTATTTAACAAAATAGTTTAACAATAACGCATCCACATTCACTATTCAAATGTTCGTTGGTGTGTGCGATATCTATGTTTTTCCTACATGACTCATTGTAGACCGTATCTCATTTTCATTTACCAAATCAACATTTTCAAAAGCACTTTGTAAACATGTTACCAATGAAGCTACCACGTCCGGCTCCATTGGCAACACACATACAATGGGCTACCAGATCCAGCCACATTACGGTTTTCAAATCTATACACACAATGGGCTACCACGTCTGGCCATATTGCGGTTTTCATAATTCACACAATGGGCTACCACGTCCGGCTATATTGCGGTTTTTCTTGACTCCTCTCCACAGATAACCAAGACACACCTCCAATGAGACTACCACGTCCGGTCCCATTGGCAACACACACCACACAATGAGCTACCACGTCCGGTTACATTGCGGTTTCAAAACACGTCTTTCATTAACCACACTCTAGGTGTCATATTTTTCTAACTTTCTCAATTTCTATGACTCGTTTGCATGGATAGACTCCATGACAGGACTTTTTATGTAAGTACACATAAATCATTCATTGTAATCTTGAAACTAAACTAGCAAGATCATCCAACTCTATATTACTTATCATGCTCATATTATCCCATAGTCATGCTCAAACATTTAGCACACGATATAAAGCATAGTGTCACATAGACGGACACCTTTGGAGTGCATACCACTTATGCTTTATCACTCATCAAATAAGTAATCCAAGTAATCACGTATACATGCTCATAACCATCCTAAGATCAAAATACAAATACTTTCGATCAAGTTTTTATTTCAAAAATCCGTTCTTTCTTCCTTTTAGGGAAGTTCAAAACAACATATGTTTTTCCGGAAAATAAAGTCGATATATTCAACATACTCCCCTTGCTGTTCAAAACATTAATAAACACATTTCAAGTTCTCATGCATTTTCACATATCGACAATATACACATTTCTATATTTAGAGATAGTAGGTACGGGAGAATCTACGTATACTTAGAGTAAGTAAGTAGAGGTATTCTACTTATACTTAGAGATAGTGAGTAAGGATAAACTACGTATACTTAGAGTAAGTAAGTAGAGATATTCTACCGTTCTTCATGGCGGTAGGGCGGCTATGGAAAAAAAATAAGTACATCAGCTATCGAACGGAATGACCTTCTACGGTAAGCTTACGGTAGCTTCGAAAGAGAAAAGGTTTCTCTCGAAACTAGTTCTTGACTAAATTAATAAACTTTTTGGATCGATAGGGTGGTCGAGTGGTGATTTAGTGGCGGTCTTGGATGAGTTTCTTGAAGAACTTAAGAACACCAAGAACAAGAAAGAACAAAGTAAGAACACATGAATTTCTAGAGAGAGAAGTTGAAAGCTTGAAGGTGTGAGTTGAATACTTGGACAAGGGTCCTATTTATAGCAAAAGATTGGCTCTCTCCCTCCCCTCTCATAGCCGAATTCTCTCTCTCTCTTTCTCTCTCTCTTTCCCATGAATTTGCTTCCTTATTTGGTCAAATCAAGCATGCCAAGCATTCTCTCACTTGTCATTTCTACTTTAAGCCATAACCTAGGTTATCATGAAGTGTTTTTGGTCTTATCTTGTCCTAGAAAGGTTTCTTGCAAGAAAGAATAAAATGATTGGCTAGTTTTATATTTAAAGAAGAAATAGGTTGTCACATTGTACTTAGGCTTGAGTGTGAAGTTGGCTAAGAGGTCACTTGTGGGAGTGTCCAAAACATAAGCACACACTCACCTCTCTCCCTCTCACTCTCTCGGCCTCCCTTTCAATCTCTCCTCTCAACCTTCTCTCTCTCTCTCTCTCTCTCTCTCTCTCTCTCTCCCCTTCTAGTACGATGTGTGTATGTGTGTGTGTGTGTGTGTGTGTGTGTGTATATATATATATGTATGTCTAGAGGAAAATCTAAGAAAGTAAGCCTTGGAGGGTAATTATTAGGTTTAGGACTATTAGTCTTAGGGTTGCATGCATGGCAAGGCTAAGTTTGCTTCTTTTGAAAGTAAAATGATGGCTTCCTTTGGTCCAAGGGTTCTTAAATGACTTGTCTTGTCAAATCTATGTACTCATTAGCAAGTCTAATTTCTATTATCCAATGGATAAAAATTTCCCTTAGAACTATTATCCAATGGGTAGAGAGGTAATGATGAAAAGTAAGGTCTTGAAATGACTAGTCATGGGAGTATAATGATTACATCCCTATGTCTAAAAGGTTCGAAGAGGGTTGAAAGGGTTCATCTAGGTTTAGGAGAATGTAACTAAGTAAAATGGTAATTAGGTTTCTCTAACTAATTGGTTGGAAGCTAATTTTACTTGCCATGTAGGATTTCTAGCCAAGAAATATAATTTTAAGACTTTATCTCACTTATTAATAAAATATACAAGTGCTTCTACAAGCATATTTGTTTTTAGAAAATGACTGGATTGTTTGGTGCGAAAATATATATTTTTATAAATCTCAAATCTAATTATGACAGATTATTAGAAATTAAAAAGAAATTTATAAGGCAAATCAAGTAATTAAAATAAAATTCAAACATTTAACGAAATTTTTATTTAATAAAAACCGGAGTTGTTACAGTAATAATAACAAATATTAATGTTATTAACTTTTGTAATGGACAACCACAGCTTGATGCAGTTGGTAAGTTTCTGCCTTCCCTTTGTGAAAGGTCTTGGATTTGAGCCCCACAGGGGGCAGGCCCTTTGAGAGCTAGGTCTATGGATAGCCTCTGGACCCCGTGCTAACACTAACACCCCTTACTAACCCCCGCTAATGTATATCGTCTGACAAAAAAATAAAAAAAAACTTTGTAACAGAAATGCTTTCAATATGCCGTTAGGTTTGTAACGGAAAATTCATGATAGCAAATAATAATAATTTATTTTTATTAAAAAGTTCGAACAGTTTTATCAAATTAAGCAAAAATTAAACGGTCCTGCTAACAAGCGCCCCTGGAGCATAAGTTTAGTGCATTAGTTTGGTAACCATAAATGATGGGGAAATGATTTTGCCACTTCCGTTTTGGTTAACACCACTCCCTTATAAGTCTATTTTTGCACCAAAAATACACTTACAAAAAATACACTTATAGGGGAGTGGCGTTAACAAAAAAGAGAGTGGCAAAACCAGCGACCTAAATGATGTGCTTATCCTTAATGTGCTTTGTATTGATTGTCTTCTCAGGAGTAATGCTAATCAATCTTGTATTTAATACACTCGACATTAATGGTATAATCAACAACAATATTAGTTTGGGATAATAAACAACCTTAAATGCGCATGCGATTGAAATTCTGAGGAGTAGTTTCTAGTAGTACCCCTATACTCAAATATAATTTGTTCCATTCTAGTTTTTTACAGGAAGATAAACTAAAAAAATAGAGAAAAACAAAAACAAGCCATCTATAATTAGAGAATAGCATATTTCAGGAAGAGAGAGAGGGAGGGAGGGAGAGAGAGAGATGAGCGCTACCCCTTGTCATCCTCCTCAACCTTACAAAATGGATTTTTTTTTGTTCTTATTCAATTTTTTTGGCATTTTTTTGTTTTTCTTTATTTTTTGTGAATTATTATAACGAGAGAAATCTAAAAAGTTTAAAATTACTATCGAAACTCTTTTTTTTTAATAAAAACAAAAGTAAGTCAATGAGTAGCTTGTTTTCGTCTTTATTTAAAAAAAAGATCGGGTTTCGATGTTAATTTTTTTACTTTATAGATTCCTCTCATCATAACAAAGTAATAATTCACAAAAAATTGATACAAAACTAACAATTGCAGAAAAAAATGGAACAAGGACAAAAAAAAAAAATCTATTTGGATCATTTGGCCAAAATAGCCAAACAAGTAAGGAGCTCAATAAAAAAACAAACTCATTAAAGAACAAATTGTTACAAACAATTGCCCACCAATACTAACCCGTTCTTATTTATCCAAGAAAATTTCAGTCATTTATTATGTGGATATGTGAATATATAGCAAACATAAACCTTGAGTTTAATTTTTGAAACAAAGAACGGGGTAGATTTGTCACTATCACCAGTTCATACAACTACATTTAATACAAGTAGTTGAAGAACTCTTTATTAACCAATGCAATTAATTATCCTTACAAGTTAAAATGGTGTTTACCAACATTAATTTTGCTCATTTTAATATGATTTTTCTTGAGTCCCAGGACAACCGTTAGCATTTGCCAAAACTAAAAGCCAAACAAACGGGTGGCTTATAATCGGGACACCAATGCTTCATTGAAAGGACGATCGAGAAAGGGATATATTTTCAACGTTATCCCGTTGATTAATTAATTAGTTCCATCTAGCTAGTATGGGGTGGCCGGTTGGGCATAGCTGGCCCCCACTATATAGCAATGAATGGCAATAAACACAAAACGTACTTGCAAGGAAAACAGCAGATGAGTATAGAGGAAAAAAGTTGCTTTACGACAGGGAATGATGTGATTGATTGGTATATCACATCAAATTCTAATTATATTTTATATTATTTATATTCGTAATTAAAATATGGATATTAGATTTAAATAAAATATTATCTAAATAATTAGTGACTATTCATGAAAAAGTTTGGTGACTATTTGTGAATAGATATGGTGACTATTTATGAATTGGTTTAGTGAGCGTTCATATATAAGATTGCAACTATTACTTGTTTGCTGGAAGAAATTATGAAGGGTTGTGTCCATTGAGAAAGGGTCCCGATCTATCTATATAAAAACTTATGATTACCATCAAGTTACATGTGTGAAGAACATTTACATAGATTAGATTGAAAATCCTACCCATTGCTCTCCAAAATCAATTAGTGGGAGTTTGTGTTGGTGGATCATATTGGTTCAAGATCGAAACGGTTTCTGGATTTCTAAAGACTTAAACACCATGGCAGAAGGAAAGTAATTTTCCGCTGCATATTTATTTTGATTCTTCCATATAGGTTTATCATTTGGTATCAGAGCAAACCTTTATGTTATTGTGTTTAGTATGAAATTGTTTGTTAAAAACTTAAATCTGTCCGAACCCATCCACTTCGAAATGTTTCTGAAAGGAAAACACTTTTATGTTTCAGTGTTGATTTTGGCCTTCGTGGGTTTACCTATTAAGTCAATAGGAGCATTTCTTTTAATTACCGTGATCTTCGACATTGTTGTCGATTTTCCGTTCTTAGTCCCAGACCTCGGCCATTCACAACTTTTATTAAGAGTATTATAATATTGTTTCCCTACTATGGAGAAGTAATTTGTTGTGTATGTCTAGTATGGCCAATTGGGCATTTTTCAAAAATTCAGAGGATAGAAACTGTTGATATCAACGTGTCTTATATACGATCCTGGCCCTGGTGTGGGATTGTTGGTTCTTCATTTTATTTAATCCATTCATATGGGAAACTGGAAGAATTGTGGGAGTTTATTTTTTCCTGGAATGGTACATTGATATACGTTGTGTGCACTCTAGTACGGAATGAGAGATGCTGTGCGAAGCGGTGTCGATCGTCTGGTACATGGTTTTATATGCTCTCTGTTCATAACTTAAATTTTTTTTTTTTTTACATTGTTATGTTCTCCTAATTAATATTCTACGGGAATGGGATTGGGTCTAGTGTCGTTCACATGCATAATGATGATGACGATATGTAACTTTCTTTTGCATGACAAAAACTTGGTAGAAAAAAAAACCCCATGTCTGCAAGTTTTATTTTTACTACTGGAACTATATGACAAAAGAGTGGGTTAAGAGTACCTTGTGCCTAGGTGACAAATTATTAAGATTCATGCCACATGAAGTGTATGTCTTTTGAGGTGACTTGAACGTCGTAATATTTTGATATTAACCACAACATCTTGAAATATTATGATCTTCCATATCAAGTTTAGTCACACACGGAATAGTCATTCGACTATGTGTTTGTGTTCCTTGCTATTTAATATTATATTAAGTTTTAATAAGTAAAATTAATTATTTTTGCCCATAGGAAAATAATTAGTTCTATTAATTCGTTTGGGAAAATTTCTACATTCATATGTTATGGAATTTTCATTTTGAAGTTCGAATTCGCTAGTCTTGTTGTAGTGAAATAAATTCAGTGCGTATTGCAGCCTTTGACCACAGGGAGGTTTGAGTTTACTTTATTTCAGGTATAGATTAGCATAAAAGTTGAAATTAAATTTAAGTTGAGTGAGATAATCATTTGAAAGTCGAGGATAAATTTTTCCTATGCCCACCAGTATGGAGTGTAGACACTCTAATATGGGCTTCCAGATTAGTTTACATACGGTATTTGATTCCCCAATAATGAAATGGATCAAGAACATCCCGGGAATGATAAGTGCTTGAGTTTTGAATGTTTGAAAAACTCTTGAACCTAACCAAATCCTAAGCCACTTCAAAAAGCCAAAAACCCAATTAGCACGCATTATTTGAGAACCAACGCACGCGGGTCAAATTGACAAGTATTGGTCAACAATCAAAGTTTGGCCTTTGACCAACACGTGTGTTGATTTGACTCGCACGCGCGAGTTTAGGAACTGCGTGCGTTGGTCAAATTGCCAGGTGTGGTCAATGGTCAAAGCCTGACCATTAACCCACGCGCGCCAGGGCGCACCAGACTGACTCCATCGCGCGCCGGAGCGCAATACCACCAACTTTTCTTGAGGAGGAAACCTGGCCACCAATGCAACCTCAGCCAGCCTCGTGGACTGGCTGAATTCCTCTCTTTGCAGCTCCAACCTACCTCCACTCCCCCCATATATACCCCCCTTTGTTCATCCTTTTAAAGGGTTCCAAAAAAAAAAGAGATTCAAAAATGTTACAAAAATTCATTTCAAGGTTCATCAAAACTCATACACCTTGGTTACAAAGCCAAACAACAAGCACCCAAGAACATAGCTTGTTCTTCCACCATTCAAACACCTCAATCAAACCTCAAAATTCAAATACTCTTTCAAACTCAAAAACCAAAGGTATAGCTTACATTTGTTCTGCTTTCAGTTCTGATCCCTGAGGCGGGCTGGCAGGGCCAAGGCTGGTAATCAATACCAGTCCTGGTCCTAAACCTGGCAAAGTTTCAAAAATCATGTAGCTAGTATACCTGCGCGCGATGGAACCAATCACGCGCCCGACTGTCCCAGTTTGCGCGCGACGGTCCTCGTGGGGATATGATGCTAGTTATTTTATGTTTTTCTTAGTATTATAGGCCACTATTAAGCATGATAATAACCAGTTTACTGCTTTCCTTTCTTAGAAATTGTTAGCTATAGTTCAATATGCATATCTGCTGTTTTAGAGTACCCCTGGGATCATTTTGGATATGTTCTAGAACCTAAAAATCTATAAACCAAACACTGGTTAAATGGCTTAAACAAGCGCGCGCCAGGGAGAAACCCTCACACACCAGAGCGCAACCCTCGCGCGGCAGAGCGCCATAAGCGCGCGCCAGTCTAACTCTGAACAGTGAGTGGCCTTGCACGGGTAACTTGGTTTTAGGCCATTATTTTATCCCTATATTGTTTATGGGGTGTTTTGTCAATTTGTAGGGCTTTTTCAGCCTTAGAATTGTATAGTAACTGCCTATAAACTGCTTGGTTTGTCCTGGGTGTGCACTGGTCATTTTCAAAGCCCAGAATAGGGTAAAAATAGAGGCTATGAGCAATGCAAACTCATGCGTGCTTGTGTGGGATTCATACGCACATGAGTGAATCATATGCAGTGATCCGTGTGAACTGGATCAGTGCATGTTGATTCTTTCTTGTGCACGTCAATTCAATACAGTGCATCGGGTTTACTCTGTTAAACAGAACCTGGCCTCTACCCTATTTACTGCTTTTTGTATCCATGCCATCTATCACATCTTGCAAACTGTTATAGTTTTAATCCCCATTAAACTATTCCCCTACCCCTAATTGGCTAAAAAATTGATTAATCAAACAGAATCGCAAATAAATATTTTCACAAATGCCTAAGTAGAGACCGATCTCCGGATTGGGTGAAAGGGGTGCCTTACAACCCTTTCCCTCTCGTAACCTGGCTCCCGAACCCAGATATGGTTATGATGGACTGGTGCCTTCAATTCTTCAAATCAAACAGCATGGCAGGTGCTTCGAAATACGATTTTTTGGGTGTCGGACCTTCAAACCCGAGTGACGACTCTCTGTATTTTGCAAGCACTTGTCATCCCGCTTAGTGCTCTCTCGACCCGGCTTCGAGGAAATGGAACGGAATCCTTTTCCCTCCTGAAAGGGCACGCTGCCCACAGTGGCGACTCTACTAAAGGTCAAACCAATATTGGTCTATACTTAGATTTTAACATGCTTGAGAACAATCCCACAAAAGCCTTTCAAAATAGTGAGCTTCGCGCTACTAAAGAAAGGATTGGTGATTTAACAGGACCTCATGTTTGGCCATCCTGACTGAGGGTTATCCGATTGTTCTCTTGTATAGTTTCTCCTAAGTATTGATTAATAAAGAGAGCCAAAATTGAAATGGCATTTGCGAATTTGCGATTCTATTTCATTAATCAATTTATTTGGCATCTTCATTTGCATCGATGTTGAATAGTTGCGATGGAGCGTTTTGGCAAGCTGGCACGGTTTACCGGAGCCCAGGGACCCTGAATGCTCGACAACCTTTGACGATGATAAGTCATTCTACCGTTCGACTGTTGCTCTGCGGTTACGGATGCAGCGGGAGGTATATCTTGGCTTTAGTTCGATGAACCCCCTTAAACCAAAACCGGCCTTTGCATATACAAAGCATTAGAACTCTCTAAACTAGGACAGGTACATACAGGGTAAGATTACTTGCATCTAATCCCATGTACTGTCTATGTGTTACTGCTTTCCCTATCGCATGCACTGTACATACATACCGTTTTGTGTAGGAGCATGTTTAGAGCGGCTTCTAGGTTGTCTCTCTTTCGATTCTGTCTTATGCCTATTAGGACGCTGCTAGGCTCGATGAAGAGTCATGCATCTTGATGGTGCATGTTATCAATTTTCAAAGTCCTTAGATCAACAAGACTTTGGGAAATCAAGACTTTCTAAGTTCTTGTCTAAATGTCCGATTGAGGTTTCAAACAGAAAACAAGGAACAACGGAGAGAATGTTGTGATGCTTATACCACCTTGGTTATCGTGCGCAGCACTTACACCGTTTAGGCTATGGCGTTGTGTTGCCTAAGCCGCCCCGGTTCTGGTATCACGTCATCAACACCTAGTTGTTCTGACTCCAAAGTTGAAACTTCGAGAATGGTATAATCAAAGGCTTAGACTATTTTCACATCTCCTAGTCTTAGTCGATTCAAATAAGAATACACCCTCGAAAAAGAAATCCGATGATTTTGGCAGCATTCAAACGTCATGAGACAGACTTGTCTGTAGTTATAGAGTCTAAGAGGACACTGTCGACAATGACATGTGTATTGCATTTCATTTTGCAATGAACAACTGCTGCAGGGAGGTCACTGAGCTTTCAATTACTTTACTATAAAGTTTGGAACTATTCACTGAACAAGAGAATACTGAAAGAAAGAGCCAAACCTACTTGGGAACGTCTTCAGAATCCGGTTCAAAGGCTTGTCAGACTAGATTCCCTGTTAGTCGCAACGAAGGCTTCTCCAAGTTCACTGTTGGCCGCCCTATAGTTGGGTTCGCCATCGATATTGCAAAAAGCCATGTCGCGCGGCTTCCCCATCTTCAGCTTCTTCATCAAGCTCCACTGAAAAATCTGTCGTGTCAGATCAGCCGCAACCGCTCACTCTGGAAACCATGCTCATGAACCTCCAAAACAGTATCACTGCTGTGCAGCAAAAGGCTACTCAAACTAATGCCTCCATCATTCATTTAAATGACCTTATCAACACTCGTCTTCCTCCAGTGTTGGAAGAGGAGGACGAGGACGATGAGGATGTTCATGCAAAACCTGTCTTTTTCGAGGATCCAAACCATGCAGGGCGTTTCATTGTTCAGCCCATCTCTAGAAAGGCTCGTGTGCTTACTCCAAACCCCAACTTTGCTGCTGTTAGGCCTATTCAAAACCCTGACATTGGTGCTCTCATGGCTAAGATGGCTAAATTGGAAGATGCTGTCACAAAATCCGAGAAGATCAGTGTAGGGGAAATTGACCTAGATTGCCTCTGTTTATACCCTAATGCTAGGCTTTCTGATAGATTCAAAATGGCTGATTTGGTTAAGTTCGACGAGAGCGGTGATCCCAAGACTCATCTCTTTGGCTATCATGCTGTTATGAAGCTGTTAAGGGTGGAAAGTAAGGCTATGTCTCAGTTGTTCCCACAGACTCTCTCTGGGCCTACTTTCCATTGGTTCATGTCGCTTGACATCTCCAAAAAAAGAACTTGAGAGGACATTGGGGCTGCTTTTGTTGCACAGTACAACTACCACTCTCAGCTCAAAATGACTACTCGTGAGTTAGAATCCACTAAAATGGAAGCAAATGAGTCATTTGCGGATTTTGTTAAGAGGTGGAGATCCAAAGCCGCATTGATGACTGATCGCCCGAGCAAGAGCGATCAACTCCACATCATTTCCCGAAACCTGCAGCCCGACTTTGCCAAGCACCTAGTTCTTGTTTAGGCATTTACTAACTTTGAAACCTTCTTTGAGTCTGGTTTGGCCATTGAAGATGCACTGCAAAAGTGGGATTCTGCCTTGGGAAGAGTCCTCCTCACAGAAAGCGAAGCCATGACCCTATTTTGGAAATAGTATCACACTGTTTAGTAACAGTAACAACTCCAATACAGCTACAAGTGGGAGCGATGCTCCGGCTTTCAACTCCAATCGCGTTGCCGATGTCAATCAGGTTCAAAACGCCCAAAGCTACCGGGCCCGAACCCAACCTCGAAGCTTCTCTGTCTTCGAGGCACCTCTGTCTACAGTGATGGAAAAACTCGTCAAGTCTGGGCATCTCAAACCCTTAACCCCAGCTTCCCCGCCAAAAGTCCAACCTTCCGGTTACAAGCCTCACCACTTCTGTGCCTTCCACTAAATGCCTAGTCATCCCTCTAATGCATGCTATCATCTTCAACATGAGATTCAAGATCTCATTAACAATGGCACAGTTCAAGTTCCACCAAAGCCCAACGTCATTTCCAACTCCTTGCCTCAACACAACTCTAATCCTCTGGTTGGTCAGATATCTATCTCTTCCACTCAAATCAACCTTAGCTCCACCAAATTCAATCCTAGCCACAATATCGTCCCAGAAAGCCAACCCAAACTAATCGTGTCCATTCCATTCGAACCGGAGATTAACATAATGGCTATAGGTTAAGCAATTGATGTCTTCACTGCCGACACCTGGATTGACAAATGAGCGGACTAACGAACTGAGTTCTATTGTTCAAGAGAGCACCAAGTAGGTTTGGTTAAAGAAGCTGAGGAAACCAAAGTGTTGTTGTTTAGGCCTGACGTCCTCAGGATTCTACCTCTCTGTGAGGAAGTCAATGGTAGCTATAAAAGTTGCATTTTCAAACCGTGTCTAGTTTGCATTGACACTTTTGAGTCTGAGTCTGACACAGCGTCTGTCAAGTCGTCTAAAGTCTAGCTCTGAGTTGGAGGTTGTGCCTCTTGGCCCTCCACGACGTAGCTTTGGTTTCAAGTTTTGAGTCTGCTGTATTTGGCAACCCCAAGGGGCTTTCTTTATGATATACATTATCTTGCTTTTAAGCACTTTGCTGGCTTTTGAATAATCTGTGTCTACCCTGTCAATGAAGGGATAGATTTCGATGGGATCATCCCCAAGAAAATGTATTCCCTCGCCAAAAGGAAAGATGAAAAGCATGCTTAGCCTATTAATTGAAATAGTAGTTTTCAAATAAACTTGAAAGATGAAATAGACCTCCAAAAGGTTCAAATTGGTTCAATACAGTCCCCAGAGGAGCTTTGCGCTTGGTCAGACATGTTCGAAGAATTCATCAACAGCTTGACATGGTCTCACAAAGACATGACTAACGTTGATCTTGAGAAAAAGAAGCATTGAATCCCTTTCCTTCCAGATGACAAGCCAGAAAGCACAAGCTTAGAATGTCCAGTGCCTCATACCATGTTCAAGTTTGCAGGAACAGCATTCCGCCAAGCATAAGTTAGAAAGTTCAAAATTAGTCTGGAGCGAGGCATGTCAATCGAAGCACTCTGGACCATGTGCTATCAAAACCCATTTTATCTGGGGCTACAGCCAAACATCATCGATCTCGACAACAATAAATTCAAATACCTTGGTCAGCATGGATCAATTTAAAAGCCTTTTCCCTGAGAGAAGCTTGTTGGGCTGAAAATCCCAAGAGTGGGCAGTTTAAAGCAAAAATTAGAGCAGCCTTCTAAACCAAAAACCTATGAAGGATGTCTAAGCAAAAGTAATAGGTATCAATCAAAGCTCGCTAGACCAAAAACCCAAATGTACGGTTCTAGGCAAAAGTTATAACATAAAAGGTGAGGTAAAATACTCGAGTGAACCTTAGCCTGAACAACTTTTTGACCTGATTCCCTAAAATGGGATACGTAGGCAGTCTCTCTTCGAGACTCGGTCACAGTCTATCAATTGGATCCATGGTTAATGTTTCCGTACACACCAAAGGTCGAGAAGGGTCGAGAACAAGACAAGCTTCGTTGGAGCATCAGAAGGGGGAAACCCTTCATCTTTCAATAAGCCTTAAAAGATTTTAAGCATAAACAATAAAATGAAATGCTGGCGAGGCCTAACGGCTCGCAGTTTATTCTAAGTTCAGCGAAGTTTAGTGTAAGCAGTTGTAGCAGACTTGTAGTCATGCGCATTTGTTTGAGGTTCATGCCCGTTTGTTCAAAGTAATGTGCGTTGGTCTCAAACCTGCACGCGCGTATTCAATTCGAGCAGCAATCAGCTACTACCTTCAAGTCCTATTCAAGGGGCTTTTGCCAAGTTTTGTCATGCCATGTAGGTCATGTGAGCCTAATGTGACTGCGCGGGGGTGTCGGTTTCAGTCCGGGCCTATATGTGTCTTTATCTGTGTCTTATGTCCATCTTTGTGGCATTTTTCTAGTTTTTCAATCCATTGTCATTTCGAGATACTTTCCCAATTTCGTCTGTTGTACAGGTCCTTGTACAGCTATTTGACCTTACACAAGTGTCAGTTTCACCTATTTAGGGATATTGCAAGTTTTGGCACGTTAATGCCCAAAATTTCATTATTTTCCATGTGTCTAAGGATCCGCATCGTATCCTAGGGCTTTTTCTCCCTTTGCGTTTGAGCTAGGCGAGTTTGTGCATGTGCGCATGCCTGTCAACTCAGTTCACTTGTCAATGCAAATTAGATATTAGCGCATGGTTTATATGTCAATAAACTAGAAAATGTAATTTTTACATTGCTACCCTAGCATCTGTAACCCACAAGCAATGGAATCTTGTAAAGAGGCAAGGACACATCAGCCCAAGGCCAAACAAAGCATATCTATGGCGCTTGTTTGCCAGAGCATCAAGGAAGGGGCACGCAGGCCCAATGCCACCGCTAAATGTCAACTGAGGCCCGCTGGCCCGCACAAGCGTCTATCTATCTGGGTGCGCATCTCAGAAGCAAAAGACAGTAAAGTAATGGAGTTCAGTGGTAGTCCTTAAGCATCGTTGTACTCTTAGGAGCCGCCTTAGCTAGCATCTACATTTAATATACACATCATTGCGTATTGTATATCAAATGTTTAAAGCAGAAAAATTCTAAGCCAGAATCGCTTCTATGGGATAGTGCAAGTATGGGGGAATGCCACACGCCACTTTCCTTATCTTGTTTGCCATGGTAACCATCAAGCACACAGCCTCGTTGTCCTACTCTGTTGGCGCTTAGAATGCACTTTGGGGGATCAAAATTCAACCCAATCCACAATGGCTCAATCATTTAGACTGATGATCCGCCCATCCAAATCAACGACAGCCAGTCCTGTCCAATGCGCAATGGCTCGATCATTTAGACTGATGATCCGCGCATTCAAATCAAAGACAGTCGGTCCTGTCCAATGCGCAACGGCTCGATCAATTAGATTGATGATCCACCCATCCAAATCAACGACAGCCGGTCCTGTCTAATGCGCAACGGCTCGATCATTTAGACTGATGATCTGCCCATCCAAATCAACGATAGCCGATCCTGTCCAATGCGCAATGGCTCGATCATTTAGACTGATGATCCACCCATCTAAATCAACGACAGTCGGTCCTGTCCAATGCGCAACGGCTCGATCATTTAGATTGATGATCTGCCCATCCAAATCAACGACAGCCGGTCCTGTCAAATTTCTCAACGGCTTGATCATTCTGCACACTGATCTTCCCGTCTCCAAATCAACGACAGCCGGTCCTATCCTATCCACAACGGCATGTTCATCCTAAAGTATGATCAGCTGGTCCTGTCCAATTATCAATGGCACGATCATCCAGAAGCATGGTCAGCCATATCATCAACGACGGTCAGCCATATCTTCCTCCTTAATTCAGCGATGGTCAGCCATATCATCAACGACGGTCATCCATATCGTTCGACTCAGTCATTCCCGATGGTCAACCATATCATCAATGACAATCAACCACATCATCTGTCTCAGTCCATTCAGCGATGACAATCAGCCACACTGTCTGTCTCAGTCCATTCAGTGATGACAATCAGCCACATCGTCTATCTCAGTCCATTCAGTGATGAGAATCAGCCATATTGCCTGTCTCAGTCCATTCAGTGATGACAATCAACCACGTCGTCTGTCTCAGTCCATTCAACGATGACAATCCGCCACATCGTCTGTCTTGGTCCATTCAGCGATGACAATCAACCATGTCGTCTATCTCGATCCGTCAATGACGATCAGCCATATCGTCCGATCAATCCAACAAAGATGATTAAAATGTCGTCCTTTCACTCCCTCAACAACGATCAGAATATGGTTCGATGGTCCACCAATCCGCAACCAATTGTTCCCCAAGAGAATCTGTCTCGGCCTGCCCTGAACAACTACTTCTACTTCCATCCACAGCAATGACGGCTTGTCCCGTCCAAATCTACAACGACAACCAATCCTGTCCAAATTCAATCAACAAGCGGCAATTCACTCGTACACTTCTACTTCCATCCCCAGCAATGGAACGCCTGTCCATTCCACCGATTAGGTTCCTTAAGTTTACAAGTCTACTTTGCTAGTATGTTCTGCTCTAGATTGCCTTAAGGGGTGTCTAGAAATCTTTGACGTTACTTGTACCAAGTCGATTATGCTTCAAGTGCCGTCAAAGAGGGGTTACTGTAGACACCCCAATCTAGGCTTCCAGATTAGTTTACATACGGTATTTGATTCCCCAATGATAAAATGATCAAGAACATCTTGGGAATGATAAGTGCTTGAGCTTTGTGTGTTTGAAAAACCTTTGAACCTAACCAGATCCTAAGCCATTTCAAAAAGCCAAAAACCCTACTGGCACGCGTTGGTTGAGAACCAACTCACGCGGGTCAAATTGACAAGTGTTGGTCAACAGTTAAAGCTTGGCCTTTGACCAACACGTGTGTTGGTTTGACTAGCGCACGCGGGTTTAAGACCTGCACGCGTGTTTACATCCTAAAAAGTGCCACCCAATGAGAAAATTACACGTGGCACCGAACAATGCGTTGTCCATACAAAACATGTCCCAATTGAGTACCAATTACAGAGGATTATGAGAATTAAGGAGGATGCTATTTTAATGATAAACGGTATCGTTTGGATTTGAACCGATGTCGTTTAGGTAACAATTAAGTGACGGTTTAGAAAGGGATTGGGTTCAACCGTCGATTAATCTTTAGGATCATCAAACGGTGTAGTCACTGCCTTAGTTTATAACTGAAATTGGATGCAATTGCAGGGAATCATTTGGGAAGCCAGACGTGTTGCATTAATTCACGTTGCTTAAAAATAGGAACCACGATCCAGAGAGTGGCCATGAACTCCATTATCGAAGCATGAAGGGCGAGAAGAAATGCTGGAAATATCAATGTAACCGTTCGAAACCCCTCTCAACCGATTTATGTGGCAAACATGGGTATGAATCGAAGATGTGGAGATCGACGGCAAGCCTGGCATCTATAAATAGAAGAGTAAAAGAGAGAAGCCACCCACAAAAAATTCATATCATCTGACAATTCATACAAAATGATTGCTCAGAGATCTATCTTAGATTAGTTTTTAGTTTAGAATAGGATCTTTTTTGTAAGTTGAAAACTTATTTGCATGTAAGACTACTTTTGATTAAATTCAAGTTCTCTTATTTTCTTTTAAGTTTTTTCTTACCAAAGAATAGTCGTTTGTAAGTCCACTTTTGATTAAATTCAGTGTGCTTATATTTCTGCATTATTCTTGAGAGAGTCTTAAGAGTGTTTGTATACAAATTTACTTTTGATTAAATTCAAGTTTGTTTGTGTTCAATCATCTTTTCTGATTCGAAGCGCGTCAATCTTTTATTTGGTTGATACCTTAAGAAAAAATCCTCTTAATTGAGGTAATCGAACGGATAACACAATTGCCTAATTTAAATTAGTTGTTTCAAATCAATTTGAAAAGAATAATTTCTTCCTTAAAGTTATTTCTTTCTGACACGCCCACACACAATCATTCGCCATTTGATTGAGCTAATTTAGCCCAAACAATTTTTGGCACGCCCAGTGGGACACAAAGGTGTCAAAATGCCAAGGCTTCGAAAACAAATAGGAACACCCATTGGTGATCTAGCGCCAGAAGAATAGGCAGCAGAACTAGGAACGCCTATAAATCCTGTTTTTCCTCAATTGGCTTTGGAAATCGAAGAGCCTCTTTTTGAAGAGCCTTCCTATGAAATACCTCATGAGGAAGTGCCTCCAAACTTCCAAAGAGGACAAGCCAGTGGCAAAGATCACGATAGAGAGGAAATGTTTAGAAAAATGATGATAGCTTTTTCGAGAGATGGCTCAAACCCAAAGAGCCATGATCAAAAGCATAAGAAATAGGTTGCCTAACATAGAGCAAGCGAGAAATAGTCCAGGGGATATTGGGCTAGATAATCATGCCAACTCTAGCACTCACCAAAGTCCCTTCGAAGGAAGGCTTGGAGAGGATGTTGGTAAGAGTACGATGAAGTCTAGAACAGGTAAGAAAAGATGTATCCAGAGGAAATACCACAATCTTGGTATGAGCCTGTGAAACCTACAAAACCTGTTCTGGAAATTCCAAGGCAATCTCATGGTGTTACCATTGGGATTCAAAGAAACGCTAGGGAAAGGCAGAGTGTTAACCCCCTCTTCGAACCCACGCTTGGGGAATGAGAGGATGACACAGAGCCAGAATTGGTTTATAGGCCCGAGAGAAGGGGTGAAAACCCACAACACTCGCAGCAAAATCTCCCAACCACCAAAAATCCTCTCACAACAGCTTATGGAAGTCATAAGTCTGTTCGAACTAATGATGCATTTGATAAAATGTAACAACCACAGTATGGGAGATTTCCTAAAGAGAAACAAGGGGATTTAAACACGACAAAGGGAGTTTATGAGGATGGTATCATAGGGCCAGAACCTCCCATTGAAAATCACGAGCAAAACTTCCTCATAGGCAACCCAATACTATGAGACCAGGTCATGAGTCTCATACAAGAAGTTTGTGGACCTCGAACTCAGGGGGTACAAGCTCAAATTTATAGAAAGTCATATCCAAAATGGGTAGACACAACATTTCAAATCCCTAGAGAATTTAAAATCCCAGATTTTACTTTGTTCTATGGGGATGGGAGACAGTCCTCTATAGAGCATATAGCTAGGTTTTCTGCCCAATGTAAGAATTTGGCTCAAAATGGCTTCATGAAGTTGAAGCTATTCCCAAATTCTTTGTCTGGGCCAGCTTTTGCATGGTACACTAACTTACCACCAGAGTCAATAACTAATTGGTTTCAGATGGAAGAAGCATTCCATGCACAGTTCTTCAACGCTAAGCCTAAAGTCTCTATGGCAGACTTGGCTAGGCTAAAGCAGAAACCAGATGAGAAAGTAGCTGATTTCATATCTAGGTTCAAAAGAGCAAAAACCAAGTGCAAACTTGATCTGCCAGAGGCAAAATTTGTGAGATTAGCACAGGATGGTTTAGAAAGAGAATTTCGAAAGAGGTTTGATTCTACAGAGTTTAGGGACTTTGCAGATCTAACTTATAAGGTTGCTAGGTATGAATCACTGCTAGAGGATGATATGGACAGACATAATTTCTCCTACCCAACATACTATAGGGACCCCAATTATGAGATAGCTGCTGCAGAAATTATAGAGCATGATCCTTGTGTTTGTGAGCCCTTAATTCAAAAGAATGTGTCTCTAGGGCAGAAGTTCAAACAAAAAGAGATTACTAAAGTATACTCTTTCGATATATCAAAAGCTGATGAGATTTTTGACTTCTTGTTAAGAAAGAAAATCATTAAGCTGCCTTCGAATGTTAAACTACCCACAGTGGAAGAAAAGAACGAAAAGACCTATTGCAAATGGCATGACTCTTGGTCTCATTCAACTAAGTCTTGTAATGTTTTTCGTGACAGGATTCAGGAACAAATCAAGAAGGGGAGAATCAAATTTCCTGAAAAGGCTATGGGAATTGATACAGTGCCTTTTCCAAAGGTAGAAGAAGTCAACACCAATGTGCCCTCCTTACTGGCTCGAACTGTCAAGAAATATTTGCAGGATAAGGAGGCACCAGTAAACATGAACACCGTTCAATATGGAAGAGGTAAGCCATACGCTGGCCACCCTCGAGGCATGGGAATGAGGCCAAATCCCTATAGGCGAGCCAATGATGGTTTTTCTTCACAGAGGTTCCCAGGTAATAATCATTTGCCTATGTTAGAAGCCTCGTTTTTGGAGTGCTTATGTGTGGGATGCAGGGCCAACTATTTGGTTTTTAAGGACTTGGATAGAAAGGGCGTGAGTTTTTTCCCTAAGGAGATGGGAATAAAGAGAATGGCCCCAGTGCAAGCAAAGCCAAGTGACAGCAAGTTTTGGTTGGCATCAAAGAGGGATGTGCCTACTAGCCCTGTCCCAGCTATCCACAGAAGGGAGCTGCCGCCTTCGAAGAAAGCCAACATTGGCCAGACATCAGAGGCGCAAGAAGAAGCCAAACAGGAGGAATTCACTTTGGTGAAAGGAGTCCCTGATTGGTTTCTGAAGCAAGTCAAGCCTGATTTGTTCCAAGGATACAAAAGCTCAAACAGGAATGAGAACAGGACTTTCAAGCCACCAAGTTTGAACTTTGGAAATTGGGTGTTAATTAGGGATCCCAAGTCTCAAATACCACAGATGGTGCCATTACTCTCAAGAACTCAAAAGAGAAAGCTCCAGAGAAAGTATACGCTTTTCCAGTCAGGAGAATCCTCAACGGGGGAAGAATTAGGCAGGGGAGCAAGGCCTAATCCACGGTTTGACAGGGTTAAAAGGGACCCAGAAGAGTTTCGAACCCAGTATCACGAGAGAGAGACTTTGAAGAAAGTAGCATCTGCCATGCTTGAAGAAGATCTTGATCCACCTTCTCCCAATTCATTGGCTAGTTACCAGTCTGGTTTACTTGAAGCCATGTTGGTGGAGCAAGAAGGGATAGAAGGAAGCTCTTCTCCCATCGAAGTATCAGCACAAGAGGTTGAAAGCAAAGAAGTTAAGGAGACCAAAGCACTTAAACCAGTCAAGGAAGCGGCAACAATCCAATTTGGGGGTCAACCAGAAGTACAAGTTAATATGGTGTACCCATGCTCTATGAATTTCTTCAAGAATGGTCAGATATCCAGAGACCAAGGTGATGCTTGGTCAAACTTGGGCAAGCCACACAATTCTGAAGAAACGTTGAGTGATGAGGAATTAAACATCATATGCAACAACTGTGATCTGGAGGAAGTAGCTCAGATCGAGAGATCTGGAGGAAGTAGCTCAGATCGAGATGGACGAGAACCTGATATGTGAAATTGAGCAGAATCAAGAGTTTGGAGGTAAGCTCAAAAGAAAGTGCTTGTTTTGTGCCAGATTCCATGTCCGACGTCGAATACCCCTTGGTAATAAATTTAAATTATGTGGAAATTTCATATCCATTTAAACTACCTACTAATGCAATGAGACAACATTTGCGTCCATTATATATTACTGCATATTTCGATGGAGTCCTACTTAACAAAATTCTGGTGGATAATGGGGTTGCAGGGGATATTTTGCCTTTCCAAACCTTGAAAAAGTTAGGAAAAGGAAAAGCAAAATTGATTCCAACCAGCACATCCATTGCAGGATTTACTGGGGAAAGTCAACATGCCAAGGGAATCATCTCCATTAGATTGGCAGTAGGAGGAATAGAAACTGATACTGCTTTCTTTATAGTTGACACGTATGCTAAATATAATGCTTTATTGGGAAGAGATTGAATTCATGTTAATGGATGTATCCCTTCCTCTATGCATCAGGAATTAATGATTGTTAAGTATGATAAAGGCAAAGAAGTGGGTGTTGAAGGAGTCAAATCTGATTCACATCCATTTAGTGCCACGGCGAATTTTGCTGAAGCAGAAATGTACAAATCAGATGTAGTTCCTTTGAGTGAATTACTTCAAGAAGCCACTTACCCAACCAATGAGATGGAACTGGGAGAATTGGCAGAGCTGAAATCGAAGCTGAAACAAACTGTTGATTATGAATCAGACACCCCAAAAGATGACGCTGCTTGAATGTAAATCCAAAGAAGAGGCAGAGGAAGAGGCCAACTCATTGGCTTTGGTGAGGTATGTTGCTCTGGGGATCGAACAGAAGAATCAAGAAGACAACATATGGGAAGATGTTATGCAGGATAATAAGCCTCATGAGGAGGAAATCCAGATTACTTCTCCAGAACAGGTTGAAGCTCAAGACCTTTTGGAGGAAGTAAGATTGGGGGATGAACAAAACCTCAATCCTGTGTTCATTAATAAACAGCTTGAACCAGGGGTGAAGGCTGGATTAATAGCACTATTGAAAGCAAATAAGGATTGCTTTGCATGGAGTTATAAGGAACTACCTAGATTGGACAGGGAATTGGTGGAGCATAGGTTACCTATCAAGTCACAATTCAAACCTATGAAACAACCAACCAGGAAGATGAGTTCAGAAACTATTGCAGGTGTCAAAAAGGAGATGCAGAGGCTTCTAGATGCAGGTTTCATTAGAACAGTCAGATATGTCGAATGGCTATCTAATGTGGTTCCAGTCCCTAAAAAGAATGGAACTATCAGGATCTGTGTTGACTTTCGAAACCTAAATACTGCAGCCCTTAAGGATGAATACCCGATGCCTAATGTGGATACACTTGTGGACAGTTCAGCTGGGCACAAGGTGTTGTCCATTATAGATTGGCATTCAGGGTATAATCAAATTTGCATAGCAAGGGAAGATGTGCATAAAACAGCATTTGCTTGCCCTGGTAATATTGGTATTTTTGAATGGGTCAAAATGCCATTTGGGTTAAAAAAATGCTAGAGCCACTTACCAGAGGGCTATGAATGCCATTTTTCATAATTTGGTTGGAAGTTTTCTTGAGTGTTACATAGATGATATCATTGTAAAGTCAAATTCTGATGAGGTTCATTTGCAACACTTAGAGAAGGCATTTCAACAAATGAAATATTATCAGTTGAAATTGAATCCAGAAAAGTGTGCTTTTAGAGTGTCAGCTGGAAAATTTCTAAGGTATTTAGTCCACAACAAAGGAATACAAGTTGACAAGAATAAAGCAAAGGCTATTATTGAAACCAAGCCACCTTCTACAAAGAAGGAGTTGCAAAGGTTTCTTGGTCAATTAAATTTCCTTCGAAGGTTTATATCTAATACTACAGGAAAAACTAAAATCTTCTCTTCTTTGTTAAAACTGAAGGAAAGGGAAGAATTCAAGTGGTCCAGAGAGCATGATGAGGCCTTCGAAGCTATCAAGAGGCATCTAGCCAACCCTCCTGTTTTGGTGCCTCCCATCAAAGGAAAGCCAATAAAGTTGTACCTAGCTGCAACACACGACTCAATAGGAGTACTGTTGGCTCAAGACAATGAAGATGGCAAGGAAAGGGCAGTTTATTATCTTAGTAGGTTTTTAAACTCCTGTGAATGCAAGTATGCTGCCGTAGAGAAATTATGTTTAGCTTTATTTTATACTTCTAAAAAACTTAGGCATTATATGTTGCCTAGAGTAACTTATGTTATTTCTCAAACTGATGTAATTAAGCATATGCTTTCGAAGCCAGTGCTTAGTGGAAAGATTGGGAAATGGATAGTATCTTTAATTGAGTTCTGTCTTGAATATGTACCTCAAAAATCAGTAAAAGGCCAGGCATTGACCAACTTTTTGGCTAATCATCCAAATGAGCATGAGACACCAAGAGCATTGGAAGTAACTATGGTTGAATTTAAGTCATGGAAATTATGGTTCGATGGGTCAAGAACTGCTCAAATGGTTGGAGTAGGTATAGTTATTGAATCCCCCCAAGGGTTGAAAACCAAATATGGTTTTCGACTGAATAAGGGGCAATGTTTCAATAATCAGGCAGAATATGAAGCATTGATCATAGGATTAGAAATTTTACTTAACTTGAGAGTTAGTGTTGCTGAAGTCTTTGGAGATTCTCAGTTAGTGATAAATCAACTGAATGGACAGTTTAAATGCACCAGTCCAGCATTGATAATTTATTATCAACATGCTAAGAAGCTGATGAATCAATTCTTTATGCTTACTTTGCCTTATATACCTAGATTCTTCAATGAAGAAGCTGATGAAATAGCTCAAAGGGCATCTGGTTTCAGAGTTTTGTCAGAAAATGAAAAGGAGTTTTGTCAATTAATTTTGAGAAAATCTCTGCCCATGTTGCAAAATAGAATAACTGGTTTCGAAGTATTGGAAATTAATGTCCCTACTAGTCAAAATGTTGATTGGAGGCAAGCATTGATTGAATATTTAACCAAGCCAGACGGTGCTGCAGATAATGCAACCAGATTGAAAGCAATAAACTATATTATGTACAACAATGAGCTATTTAAGAGAGGATGGATGGCCTTCTTTTGAAACGTTTAAGCAAGGTGAATGCATTTAAGGTAATGGCTGTAATACATGAAGGAATCTGTGGAGCACACCATGCTGGCATAAAAATGAGATGGTTAATAAGGAGGTATGGGTATTATTGGCCTACCATCCTCAAAGATTGTATAAATTATGCAAAGGGGTGTCAAGCCTGTCAAAAAACAGGTCCACTCAAGCATTTGCCAGTCACAGGTTTACAATATGTAATAAAACCATGGCCTTTTAGGGGATGGGTTATGGATATAATTGAGATGATTTATCCTCCTTCATTGAAGAAGCATAAATTTATCCTAGTAGCTACTGATTATTTCACGAAATGGGTGGAAGCCCAAGTTTATCAGGAGGTCAAACAAACCCATGTCATTGATTTCATAAAAGGGATCATATACAGGTTTGGAAGCCCTCAAACGATAACAGTGGATAATGGTTCCATATTTGAGGGGAAATTGGAATAGAATTTTGCTAATAACCATGGAATTTCATTAATATATACCAGTACTTATTATGCTCAGTCAAATGGTCAAGTAGAATCAACCAATAAGATTATCAAGAAGGGAATCCAAAGAATGGTGGATCAGAACCCAGAGGTTTGGCATGACCTGTTACTTGACACTTTGTGGGCATATAGAAATACAAAAAGGACTAGCACGGGCACTCCATTTGCATTAACTTATGGACATGATGCTGTGTTGCCTATGGAGATCACTATGAGATCTCAAAGAGTAGCATTTCAAAATAATTTAGACACAGGGTCTTATCATCAAGTCATGCACATGGAATTAGAAGATATTGATGAAGCTAGCATAAAAGCTTTAAATCAAATCATGTTGCAAAAGGCAAGGGTTGCAAGGAGTTATAATAAGAGAGTTGTCCTTCAAAGCTTTGATGAAGGAGATCTTGTGTGGAAGGTTATCCTTCCTATCACGGATAGGAGAGTTAGAACAGATGGATTAGGGAAGTGGGCGCCAACGTGGAATGGGCCTTTTCAAATCCATAGAGTGTTAAAAGGAGGAGCGTATCATTTGAAAAATTTGAGTGGTTATGTTCATCGAAGGAAAATAAATGGAAGACATCTCAAAGTTTATATTCCTTCTATATGGGAATCCTTTCATAAAAGGTAGCTTACGAAGGATGAGTTTTTCATTTATTTGAATGTATTGATGGTTTTGATGGGAAGTTGATTATTTTAGACTAAACCCAAAACAAAACCTGAACTTGAGTTATTGGTTGCACAATGGCAGGATTTTGATTGGTTTGACGTTCAGGAGTTTTTTCTTTGGAGTTCTTTATATGATCATACTCAACCAAGTTACCATACTAGTGTTCGAAGCCATAAAAGGGTCAAGAATCACCAACCAAAGTTCCCATTATATTTATAAAAAAGGGAAAACATAAGAAAATCCAAATGGGTTTGAAACAGATCCAAGAGGATCTGAACAAAAAAGAGCTAGCTAAGACTATAAAAAATGGACACTCTGGCCCAGAAGCAAAAGTGAAGATCATTACCGATCCTCACAGTCCCAAAGGAGAATCTTTAAGAAGATCCTCCCTCCGGGGGACTTTTTGCTTCGTGAGCCAAGAGGACGGTTGAAAGATCATCCCAGGTCCTAGCCAGGCAGAGACGTGAAGCTGTTTCCACGCACACCAACTAGCTTCGAAGCTGGCTGATCTCGCTTCTAAGGGCCTGGAGCTCTGTCTGAACATCCTTTTTTAACTCTGCGATCATATTGGCCATGTTGGCCAACTCACTCATAAGATCAGCAAAGGGAATTGGATGGTGCTCAGTCATGGTTGTTGGGTTGAGAAAAAGGATACAACATTTTATTAACATGCATATGTATTTATAACGCAAAGGCATATGGAAAGTACGCTCCGTTAACTATGAGCCTTAATGAGGGGAAATACGTAAGGCTCAGAAGACGAAGGGTCTAAGAGCGTTGGACGCCATGCATTTTGTTAATTAATGATTTGCAACTCACGAGGAGATGACTGAGAAGCCGCTGGAAGTAAATGAGTTGGTGGGATTAATTTAGACCACATTTGGTTGATTTTCGAAATATCAATGTGTTTCAGAACTTTGATATTCGAAGGTGAGGCCCAATAAGAGCTAAGTAACGGAAAGAATACTTATATAGGGAAATTTCTATTTTCTGTATTCGTTGATTTTCTTCGTGTTCATCACATTCCACAGTAGTATATTTGGTCCTTACAAAGCCACAATGATAAGGAAGGGTTAAATCACCAGTTCATTGGTCAAAGCCACTACAAAATATTGGAAATACGAATGAAAATTTTATTCATCACATTTACACAGAAGATTACAAATAACATAACAGTGAGAAACCTATCTAAGGCTTCATCACATTTACACAGAAGGTTACAAGTAAGGTAACATTGGGAAACCTATCTAAGGCCTAATAGTATCACAGGAGAGGATCTCTAGGGATCAACCAACTGAGATACAAAGACTTGAATCAAGCTTCATTGGAACTTGATCCAAGCTCCATTGGTAGGTAGATAGGCTTCGAAGACCACTCTCGTTTGATTCTTTGGTCTTCGAAGCAACAGCCCAGTATAGACACATCATGAGCGCTGATGTGTCTATACCTAAGGGCTTTAGGGTTTAAGGGAAATATCATGAGGGCTGATGTGGCTATGTTTCGAAGTTTTTCTTCGAAAACATTGGAGGAGGATTCATGACGAGTATTTCTTGAAACCCTACTGGAGAATAGGGTTTGAGCGTTACTGGAGGGGAGGAAAGTTAAGGAAGAAGATAGGTTGTAAGCTTTCTTTCCCCAGAGACCCCTATTTATACCAATAAAACTTGGGAGTAGTCATTTATGACTCTTTAAGATACGGTAGGTGAGCAGTTAACACAGCAAACTGTTTGAGCAGAGGAAAGTAGGAAACAGTTTTTGGATTTAATTACGGGTATACTTACCCAAAATTGAATAAATAATGAAAGAATAAAGTACAAGCTGTGTAAAGTTATAAAAAATGACTTATTACATCACAAATGGTGGTTTGTAGTCCTCGAAGAGAACTGGAGTTAGCGTCCAAAAGCGAAGTATGAGCAGCTCTTCTCCTCTGTTCCTCTCGAAGGGAAGAAAAAGTTGTGGAAGCATTGACTCATCCCTTAATGCCTCACCCTCAAGCTCTGAAAAGCCATTTGAAACCTCAGCTATCTCCTCCCTGACCTTCTTTATTTCTTCTTGTAACCACTGCATCTTCTGTCAAGCTCTGAAAGTTTATCTATTCGAGCTTGATAAAGAGACAGACGAAAGGCAGTCTCGAGTGCTTTGGCCTCCAACTTTTTGGCCTTCTCAATGGTTGTGCCAATACTCTCAGACAAGAAGTGGTTATGAGCAATCAATTCACTAAATTGCTTAAAGTGCTCTTGAAGAGTGGAATTGATTGAAGAAGGAAGTCCTTGGGAGAGAGACAAGGCCTGATAACATACCTCGAAATAGTAGGTTAAACTATGTTCAATCAAAGCAGGAAGTCCTAAATGGTTTAAAGTCCTTAGAAGGCTTTTTAGTATCAGAACTTCTTCCTTTGTAAGAAGATGTTTAATTCTAAAGGAAGGCAAGTCAGAAGGTATGGAGGGGCTCGAAAGCTGTTGAAGGTTTTCCAAAGGGTTCGAAGAAATGAGAGGAGTGGGGTCAGCTATTTTGTTACAAAATTTCCCCAATTAACTTTTGAAAAAAGATATGTCAAAAGCCACTAAAGGCAGATCAATTGGAGAAGAAGATGATGTAGGCTCGTTTCCAGAGATAGGGACCGTTCCTGTCACCTGTATAGAGATCATAATTTGAGATCAAGTAGAATAGGAAACAGGAAAGGAAAAGTATGTTTGGATGGTAAGAATACTTGGTCTGAAGAAGAGAGAGTCAAGTTTGAGTCTTGTTCCCCAACACTTCTGAGAAAATGGCTCTTCGAAGCCATAGTGGAGTCTATCAGCAGAGGCCCCTCCCCTAAAACTGATAAGGGAGTGGGAGGGGAGTCTTTCTTAAAAATTGGAAGTGGCCCTATAGTCTTCGAAGGAGCCAAATTAGCCATAACCTGTGCAAAGGTGGACTCAGTAAGGAATGACAACAGAGTTTGCATGTCAATGTCCTTTCCAACAATGTCTTCCTTTACAGAAAGAGATTGAATAGGGGATTCTTATAAGAACAAAAGGCAAATTAGAGTGAATTCTTTCACAATTCGAAGAGATGAGTATTCAGAGAATACCTTGTAGGGGTCATCTTTTGGCATTTGTTGAGAAGGCTCTACCACTTCTTGTTGAAGGCAAGGAGTAAGGGTTAGGTCCAGTGCCTCGACAAGGAATGCCATTTGAGCCTACAAAGAGATCAACAATGAGTCACAAGCATAAGAGACACATAAATATGTGCATAACCAGAATATACATTGGCTTACCTCCTCTGGGAAAGAGGGATTCCTTGGGGTTTGAGACCTTTTGGGATGCATTTCTTTTCTCTCATAGAAAAAGAGTCTCCTTTGTAGCTGTTCTTGTTGCACCTGGTTCGAACTCGTGAATCAGAATTGCAATGGAGTTCTTTTAAAAGGTACTTATCATGAATGAAGAAGGAATTTACCCCTAGAGATCAAGATTTCTGTGTCAGTCTCTGTTTCTTCATCACTAGAAGAAACTTGAGGACCACTCCTTCTGGTGGTTCTGGTTTTCTTCGAAGCTAAAAGAAAGGGGAAGAGGAAGTGACTCAAATAAATAATGTTAGAGATAAAAGATACTTAAGAGGAAAGAAACCAACCTGGAGGTTCAGCTGAGGGCTCAAGGTAGTGCTTGGTTGGAATCACCTCTTCTGGTTGAGGAACAGATTTGCTCCTTCTCGAAGCACTTTCTGTGGGAGAGGTAGCACCTGCAAGTTTTGTATACAATTAGATTTGGTTTCAAAAAGGGAAGCCACATTCAGAGACAAGTACCTCTTTTTTGAGTAACGCTCAAGGATTGCCTTCTTGGTGGAGAATGAGGGATGATCATTGCGATGGGAGAGGCTTCGACTGGGGTCAATTTTTGCTCAACCTCACCTTCTGCAGTGTCTTCGATCCCTCCAGCCAGTCCAAACTCGTTGTCTGAGGAAAAGGAGGACGAGTCGTTCCGTCTCCTATGTTCGAACTCAGACTTATCAAACCCAATATGGTTCAAGAACTTTTTATAGGGAGTACACCCTAAGAGGAAGGAGTAGTTGGAGTGCCACCAATTGTCAAATGCAGGGGTTGTGCGCACTTCAAGTTCCTTGAACTCCTGGATAATAGCTCTCCTTAATGCATGTCTGGCTTGGGCGAACCACGTCTGGAAATGCTCGATCGAAATGCAGGATCATTCAGACATACAAATATTGGCAGAGCCACAGTATGGGATGTGTATGCCTTGAACGAAATCGAGCTGCCTAGCAAATTGTGCAGGGCAGAATACCTCTGCATGTGCTAGGGATTTGGAGGGGTTCGACGAAGAGATGAAGATCTCTCTACCCGTAAGAATGTTGCTCCATGCTTGGAGGGCTCGAGAAGACTTTCCTTATTTATCCGCCAGAATTTCAAAAAGCCATGATGGCCCAACAAGAGTTGGGAATGGGTTGGGCCATTCCCTATCAGACTCAATACCAGAAAAGAAGCACAAGTAGTACACCAAGGTCTGAGTTGCACCATCCACTGGATAAATATAGTTGTCACCATGGACGTTGGGCGTCTCAGTGGTGCCGACAGGTGACGTGGGTGCTTTGAAGGGGCCCAATTTAGGGAAGTATGCATGGAGCCACAGTTGAACAAACCATTGGGGCCCTCCCTGAGAGTGGTTCAAACCTTTCTGGTAGAAGTCAGAATCGACCTTGTATACGTGGCCGAGAAAGTAGGAGGCGAGGTCAAACTCTTCACCTCTAGATAGTGCCAGTGCTAGCGGTATGAACTCACTCATTACCCTTTTTCCAGAGTGGCAAAGGATGTGCTTGCAAAGGGTATAGAGGATGTAAGCAAAAAACTCAGTATTAGACACCTCCCCTGTTTATTTCCTTTTCCTGTTGTAAAAATGGGAAAAACCTCCGTTTGTAGCAGTCAAGCGGGCGAAGCCCTCGGGAGGAGTGTACTCTTTGGTGGGGTCGAATTGAGGGTCATATTGAATAAGCCCTAGCATCGGAGTGACATCCAGAACTGTGGGTGCCATCATGCCATAGTTGAACCTAAAGAAATTGAAAGATGGGTTCCAAAAGGCCAAAGCGGCCTAAATCAAAGGAGGATTTTGTGGGACCCCCCTTCGAAGGAGGGTAATAATGTTATTCAGACCCATCTTCTCTAGATCACTCGATTTCTTAGTCAACATGCGAGTGGTCCATATCTTCCAATCCTTATCCAACGTGGGCCAACAGGGGAAGGATTTTCTCGTGAAATTTTGCCAGTCGAGGCCTGAACAAGCTCGAATGTCGGCGTCTCCCAATCGAGGGTACTAAAGAGAGAGAGAGGCAGGTATTTCCCCTCTGAGTTGAGGACCCAAAATAAAAGTACCTTCTTCTTTAGGGTTTGGAATAAAGACTCTGGTGTCAAGATAGGAATCTTCAGTCGATCCCTGGGATTTTTCCTGACACGAACCGCCTCAATGCTAGAGAAGGAGTAGGGTGTTCTGTGGCTGGATTGCTAGAAGAAGCTATTGATTCGAGTTGGAGTTGAGCGTTTTCAGAAGGAGAGAAGAAAAGGGTTTGGTTCAGAGGATTTGAGGAGATTTGAATGCTTAGAGCATAAGAGGTGATTTTGAATCATTTCCGCTTTTATACTTCTGCAGGTGGGCCAGCCCTGTAGTGGGCCCATATTTTGGGATCCGCTGGGAGTTTCTTCATTAACTTTAAAGGGAATTGGGATTGTTAGAATTGTTTTTTTTTAAACAATAAGTCCCGAGTCCAGTGTATTGTTGGAAGAGGAAATTTCATTAAAAAAAACTACTAGATTACAGCAATGAAATTTGCGTATTTACAAAAAAAACAAACAAAAGGGAAATGCTAACTCCTAAAAAAAAAAAAAAACAGCAAGTGCAAATTAGGCCTTCGAAGGGCCTGCATGCTGAGGAGTTGCTTTTTTATTCTCAAAGTAATGAGGAAAGGACCAAGTAACAAGGCTGTGAAACTTATTCCAAGCAAATTGGAGAAATTTCAACTTCATTTTCCTCATGTCTTCTTTGGCGTATGATTCCAGTTTTTTCTCCAACAGAGGCCTAAAGCGGAGCACCAAAGCTTTGGCCTTCCTTCGAAGTTGAGCCTCCTTTGTTGGACGCTTCATTTGTTGCCTTTTGAAGCGCTTTCGAAGCTTCTTATCAGCGTGACCAGGCAGTACTTCGAAGGACTCAGCGGTGAAGCTTTGGATTTGGTCATTTAGCTTCTCAATCCTTTCTTTGGCAAGAGTATAGTCTTGAAGGATTTGATCGAAGCAATACGCAGCAGTGTTGGCTTCGAGCCATGACTTAATCACTGGTAGGAAGTCCAGGAAGCAGTGGATTTGATAGGAAACTGTGGAAGGAATGGAACATAGCACCAGTGTCTCACAAGCCCATTTAAAATTGGTTAATGGGACTTGTTCTTCCAGGATGTAAATATCCAGGAAGGAGAAAGCTGCAAGAAGCTGTAGAGCTTTACTCTTGTTAGCAGGGAAGACGGAATAATCATATTGCCATTGGAAGTGAAGGGTGTTGACGGCAAGGTTATTCACCTCATTAAACCAGTCAGGCTCTTCAGGAAGGGGAACCAACTTGTTGGTTTCTTCGAAGTCGGCTGGGAAATGTGGGGTTTGCACCTCTGTGAGCCAGAAGGATTTTTGGGCTTAGGCCATGTGTTTAAAGTCGCAGTAAGGGGCAGGCCCAGGATAATTTTCCTCCTGTTTTAGGAGAGGAGAAAATTTGAGAGAGGAGTAGATGGATTCAAGCATGTCCATGTGAACGGTGTCGTTACCACTCAGGGGCAAGAATTGACTCGCGAACAGAGTTCGAAAGTGATGGAATTTATTGGGTGTAGGGTCAAGTTGGTAGAACTTGACCAGGATGGTACCAGTGTTGGTATTGGCAGGGTTTTCCTCCCATGAGCCCCAGTTGGACCCATCAAATGAATTCGAACGGGTCAAAGAGGAATCCCAACCCGTGGGAGATGGGTTGGGGGTGTAGAACGTTCGGTCAGAAAGAATTTTGCCTACCAATATTCGAGGAGAATTTGGAGGAGAAATTTGAGGAGAGTGGGATTGATGATCAAGACTGTCTAGGATAAGATTGATTTCTGAAAATGAGTCCATAAACATAAGACTTCTTAACAGAGAAAACTCGAATTCGAAGGAGTTTATGAAGGGTAATGTGATACGTTAAACCCTATCATTAACTGTCATGTATAGGAAAATAATTGTAGCTATCTTTGGGAAGCTCAATAGACGTGCATGGGAATACAATCCTATCATGCTTCATGCGTCCGAATTTGAAGGGACATGGGCAGAGAATGTGTGCTATTAACATTTATTTAGCCTAAATAAAATGTTAATGCGGGGGGTGTGTTTACATCCTAAAAAGTGCCACCCAATGAGAAAATTACACGTGGCACCGAACGATGCGTTGTCCATACAAAACATGTCCCAATTGAGTACCAATTACAGAGGATTACGAGAATTAAGGAGGATGCTATTTTAATGATAAATGGTATCGTTTGGATTTGAACCGATGTCGTTTGGGTAACAATTAAGTGACGGTTTAAAAAGGGATTGGGTTCAATCGTCAATTAATCTTTAGGATTATCAAATGGTGTAGTCACTGCCTTAGTTTATAACTGAAATTGGATGCAATTGCAGGGAATCATTTGGGAAGCCAGACGTGTTGCATTAATTCACGTTGCTTAAAAATAGGAACCTCGATCCAGAGAGTGGCCACGAACTCCATTATCGAAGCATGAAGGGAGAGAAGAAATGCTGGAAATATCTATGTAACCGTTCGAAACCCCTCTCAACCGATTTATGTGGCAAACATGGGTATCAATTGAAGACGTGGAGATCGAAGGTAAGCATGGCGTCTATAAATAGAAGAGTACAGCAAAGAGAGAAGCCCCCCACAAAAAATTCATATCATCTGACAATTCATACAAAATGATTGCTCAGAGATCTATCTTATATTAGTTTTTAGTTTAGAATAGGATCTTTTTTGTAAGTTGAAGACTTATTTGCATGTAAAACTACTTTTGATTAAATTCAAATTCTCTTATTTTCTTTTAAATTTTTTCTTACCAAAGAATAGTCGTTTGTAAGTCCACTTTTGATTAAATTCAGTGTGCTTATATTTCTGAATTATTCTTGAAAGAGTCTTAAGAGTATTTGTATACAAATTTACCTTTGATTAAATTCAAGTTTGTTTGTGTTCAATCATCTTTTCTGATTCGAAGCGCGTCAATCTTTTATTTGGTTGATACCTTAAGGAAAAATCCTCTTAATTGAGGTAATCGAACGGATAACACAATTACCTGATTTAAATTAGTTGTTTCAAATCAATTTGAAAAGAACAATTTCTTCCTTGAAGTTATTTTCTTTTCTGGCACGCCCGCACACAATCATTCGCCATTTAATTGAGCTAATTCAGCCCAAACAGCGCGCTGGTCAAACTACAAGGTGCGGTAAATGGTCAAAGCTTGATCATTGACCCACGCGCGCCAGGGTGCACCCACGCGTGCCAGACTGACTCCATTGCGCGCTGGAGTGCAACGCCTGTTCCCTCCAACATTTTTTGAGGAGGAAACCTCGCCACCATTGCAACGTCAGCCAGCCTTGTGGACTGGCTGAATTCCTCTCTTTACAGCTCCAACCTACCTCCACTCCCCCTATATATACCCCCATTTGTTCATCCTTTTAAAGGGTTCCCAAAAAAAAAGAGATTCAAAAAGGTTACAAAATTCCATTTCAAGGTTCATCAAAACTCATACACCTTGGGTTACAAAGTCAAACAACAAGCACACAAGAAATAACTTGTTCTTCCACCATTCAAACACCTTAATCAAACCTCAATGCTCAAATACTCTTTCAAACTCAAAAACCAAAGGTAGAGCTTACTTTTGTTCTACTTTCTGTTCTGATCCTGAAGGGGGCTAGCAGAGCCAAGACTGGTAATCCATACCAGTCCTGGTCCTAAAGCTAGGAAGGTTTCAAAAATCGTGTAGCTAGTATACCTGCACGCGATGGAGCCACTCACGCGCGCGACGGTCCTCGTGGGGATAGGATGCTAGTTATATAATGTTTTTCATTGTATTATAGGCCATTTTTAAGCATGATAATAATCAGTTTACTGCTTTCCTTTCTTAGAAATTGTTAAGCATGATAATATGCATATTTGCTGTTTTGGAGTACCCCTGGGATCATTCTAGATATGTTTCAGAACGCAGAAATCTGTAAACCAAACACTAGTTAAATGGCTTAGACAAGCGCGCGCCAGAACGCCATAAGCACGCGCCAGTCTGACTCTGACCAGTGAGTAGCCTTGCACGGGTAACTTGGCTTTAGACCATTATTTTATCCCCACACTGTTTATGAGGTGTTTTGTCAATTTGTAGGGCTTTTTCAACCTTTAAACTACTTAGAACTGTATAGTAATTGCCTATAAACTGCGTTGTTTGTCCTCAGTGTGCACTGGCCATTTTCAGAGCCAAGAAATAGGGTAAAAACAAAGGTTGTGAGCAAAGCAAACTCACGCGCGCTTGTGTGGGATTCACGCGCACAGGAGTGAATCATATGCAGTGATCCGCGTGAACTGGATCAATGCATCTTGATTCTTTCTTGTGCACGTCAATTCAATACAGTGCGTCAGGTTTGCTCTGTTAAATAGAACCTAGCATTTACCCTAGTTACTACTTTTTGTATCCATGCCATCTATCACATCTTACAAACTGTTACAGTTTTAATCCCCATTAAACTGTTCCCCCGCCCCTAATTAGCTAAAGAATTGATTAATCAAACAGAATTGCAAACAAATATTTTCACAAATGCCTAAGTAGAGACCAATCTCCGGATTGGGCGAGAGGGGTGCCTTAAAACCCTTCCCCTCTCGTAACCTGGCCCCCGAACCCAGATATGATTATGATGGACCGGTGCCTTCACTTTTTTCAAATCAAACAGCACAGCAGGTGCTTCAAAATACGGTTTCTGGGATATGCCATTCGTCACCAACCCGGGGATGCCTTTTGAGGAAGTTGCTGCTCAGGATCCGGCCTTTTGGGAGAGCATGGTGATGAATGATTTGGAATGGGATACAGCTTTGGGGCAAGACGCAGCAGCAACAATAGCATCGGTCAACAAAGGGAAGCGCAAGTTAGAAGAAGTGCCTGCCTATTTCTGGGATTTGTAGACACGTCTGCCTGGTGGGACATTGCAAATGTCACATGGTGTGGTCGAGCCTATCAGCCGCCAAATCTGTCGGCTGGAACCTCGTCTAATCCTGTTGACCAAAGGCTCTCCCCTCCTACCGTTCAAAAGAACACTCCGGTTATTCCTAGTGGAGTACCAAAGGAGGATGTCATCCAGAAGCAACTCAAAAGGATCCTTGCCGCTGTCTCTGTCTGGGGTCTGATATCATCACCAAAGGAGCATCGCGAGAGATTGTCTGCAGCTCTAGCCCAACTCACAGTACTGACAGACATCACCCCCGAAGCCATGATCGCCCTGGTCTTGCCTTTTTTCTCTAAGCATTCTGTCACTTTCACTGAAAAGGATCTGCCTATTGATGGGACTGCTCACAACTGCCCGCTACACATTACCATCAAATGTAGGAGACATTGGGTGCCGACCATGCTGATTGATAATGGATTTGTAATCAATGTCTGCCTGATGAGGGTCGCTTACCGCCTGGTGCTCACCAAGAACAACCTTACACCTTCCAGCTTAGCAGTCAAGGCTTATGACAACACTCGCCGTGTGGTAGAAGGGACCTTAACACTCAAGCTCGATGCTAAGGGCTTTGAAATGGACGTAGAATTTCATGTGGTTGACATCCCTGCTATCTTCAATTTGCTGTTAGGAAGGCCTTGGTTGCACAGGTCAGACATCATGGCGATACCTTCAACGCTGCACCAGAAAGTCATGCTGGGGCTTCCTACTGGGACCTTAACAATCTGCGGAGACTCTGGGATCCGCTCGCTCAAGGATGATGGGATGCCCATTCTAGGTATATGCAAGGAGAATAAGACTCTGATTTCGGAGTGTTCTCTTTTGACACATCCGGTTCAATCCTCGCCGTTGCTGTGGATGACGACTTTATCATCAACTTCGCTGCCCTCGAGATCATGAGGAAAATGTCATTCATGCCTGGCCTAGGACTTGGGATCAACTAGTAAGGGATTGCTGAGTTCCCTAACTTTCCCTTTACCGAAGGCTGTTTTGGTCTGGCATACACTCGCCCTGCCAAAAAGGCCAGATTAGGGAAAGATACGGGAAAACTTTGAATGGTAGCCCTGACAGCTATTTCATCCGTGAAGGAGGGGGCATTGCTTACTTGGGGCGAGTTGAACCGTTTTGGGATCCGGAGACTGGCGCCTGGCTGCCTAGTTTCGAGATCTTCGTTGCAGACACCTGGTCTGACGATGAGGAGGAAACAACAAAGGAAGAGCTGGCTGAGAAGGAATTCATGAAACAGTTGGCCAAGATCAGGGAAAGAGCTGACTGGGTGAAGGCTTTTGATCAGGGGAACTTGGAGATGCTGTTTTCCCAAGTAGGTTTGGTTGGCAAGGAAGAAGAGGCTGAAGTGTTGATGCTTGGGCCCGACTCTCCAAACACTCTCGAGGATCCAACCGCTCTCATCGTGGAAGCAAAGGGTAGTATTAATAACTACATTTTTACTCCCCGTCTGACATGCATTGATGATATATCTAAATCTAACACAAAGTCCGTCGAGTCTAAGTCTAGCTCAGAGTTTGTGCCTCTCGGCCCTCCACGTCATAGCTTTTATTTCGAGTTTGAATCGACTTACTTGGCAACCCTTCTAGGCTTTATGAAATGCATGATCCTACTTCCGATTTCTTTGCTGACTTTTACATAAACTGTGTCGACCCCGATGCTGAAGGAACAGACTTCGACGGGAACATCCTGGCTGAGTTGCGTTCCCTTATCGAAAGGGAAGACGAAAGGCATGCTCAGCCTCTAAAAGAAGAAGTAATTTCAGTAAATTTGAAAGACGAGGATGACCCCCGTATGATGCAAATTGGTTCAAATCTATCCCTGGAAAACCATGCTAGTACGATCGAAATGCTCAAAGAATTCTTCGACGTTTTTGCTTAGTTTCACGCAGATATGCTCGGTATCAATCCTGAGATAGTACAGCATCGAATCCCATTAACACTTGGGGCTGTTCGTATCAAACAGAAACTTCGTAGAATGAGGTCGGACTAGGTTCAGAAGATCAAAGAAGAGGTCACCAAGCAGATTGATGCAGGATTCTTGAGGGTTGCCGAATATCACAAATGGGTTGCTAACATCCTGCCCGTTCCTAAGAAAGACGGGAGAATCCGAGTCTGCGTCGACTTCAGGGATCTCAACAAGGCAAGCCCCAAAGACAATTTTCCCTTGCTACATAACGACGTGGTTGTGGACAACACGATGGGGCATGCTTTGCTCTCTTTTGTCGACGGATTCTCAGGATACAACCAGATCTTTGTGGCACCAGGGGATCAGGAGAAGACAACGTTCGTCATCGAATGGGGGACTTACTGCTATGTGATGATGCTGTTTGGGCTAAAGAATGTCGGATGCACTTTTCAAATGGCCCAAACAACCTTGTTTCATGACTTCATCCATAAGATGGTTAAGGTCTATGTGGACGATATGATTGTGAATTCAAAGGAGCAGAAGGACTACCTTCCCTCACTCAGGCAATTTCTCGAAAGGTTTCGCAAGTACAAAGTGCGTCTCAACCCGCAGAAGTGCACGTTTAGGGTCACGGCAGGCAAAATGTTGGGGTTCCTAATCACCAAAAGAGGGATCGAGGTAGATCCATCCAAAATCAAAGCGATTCTCGAAATGGAGCCCCCGCAGTCTGAGAAGGGTGTGCGGAGTTTTCTGGGCAAAGTTCAGTTCATCAGTAGTTTCATCGCCAAGTTGACTCTGACTTGCAAACCGTTATTTTGATTGCTCAAAAAGGATGTCCCATTCGAATGGAAGGACAAATGCCAAGCTGCTTTCGAGTCCATTCAGAAGCACTTGCAGAACCCTCCGGTACTAATGCCACCAACACCGGGTCGACCTTTAATCTTGTACTTGTCTGTATCTCCAACAGCTATGGGATGTTTGCTGGCATAGGAAGGAGAAAACGGCGTCAAGAAAGCCATCTACTACCTAAGCAAGAAGATGGTAGGGTGTGAGGAACGCTATACCCCTTTAGAAAAGACGTGTTGGGCGTTAGTTTGGGCTACCAAAAAGCTTAGACACTACATGCTAGCCTACTCGGTGAAGCTGATTTCTCAGATGGATCCTATTAAGTATCTATTCAAGAAGCCTGCGCTCACCCATAAGCTAGCACGTTGATTGCTTCTGCTGGCTGAGTTCGATCTCCAACACGTCACGAGGAAGTCTGTGAAGGGTCGTGCTGTGGCAGAATTCTTGGCCGATCACCCTATTGATGGGCCGGAGGATGTGGATTTTACTTTTCCAAACGAGGACATGCTGACAGTAGCCGAGGAAGTGTGGACGCTCTATTTCGATGGGGCTGCTAATCAGAAAGGATTTGGAATTGGAGTATTGCTGATCACGCCTGCCAGTGCTTATATTCCGCTTGCCTTCAAGCTGAATTTTGATGTCACCAACAACCAAGCTAAGTATGAGGTCTGCATTGTCGGAATGGAAGCTACTATTCGTCTGGGGGTCAAGAAACTCGAGGTAATTGGAGACTCAAACTTGGTAGTCTCTCAGGCCAATGGAGATTGGAAGGTTCGTGAGGAAAAGCTAAAGCCTTATCACCAAAAGTTGGAAGAACTGATTCCTCGCTTCAATAAGGTGACTTTCACCCATATTCCACGCTTGAAGAATCAGTTCGCCGACGCTTTAGCGACTTTGTCTTCAATGATCGAACTTCCAGTAGGAGTTAAGCTGCGGCCAATTCTGATTGAACAAAGGGACTTGCCTGCTTACGAATATGTCAACGCCATCGATGATGTCGATGATGGCCTACCATGGTACCACGATACTTGGAACTTTGTGGAGCGCGGAGAGTTCCCCACCGAGGCCGCTAGGAAGGATCGAATCGTTTTGCAACGATTGGCTACTCAGTACATTATTTGTGGAGGGAAACTGTATCGAAGGTCTCATTGCGGGATGCACAAGCTGTGTGTGAACGGGGCTGAAGCGACAAGGATAATGGAGGAGATTCACGAGGGAGTCTGTGGTCCTCATATGAGTGGTGTCATGCTCACAAGGAAGATCCTCAGACAAGGTTACTACTGGTCTACGATGGAATCATAGTGTATCGATTATGTGCGGCGCTGCTACAAATGTCAAATCCATGCCAATTTGTAGCATGTTTCTCCGTCTAAGATATATGGTATGACCTCGCCTTGGCCTTTCTCTGTGTGGGGCATCGATGTTATTGGAATTATCAGACCTTCTGCTTCAAATGGCCACAAGTTCATATTGGTGGCAATTGACTATATCACTAAGTGGGTCGAGGCCAAATCTTACAAAACCCTGACAACGGTGCAAGTTGCGCAGTTCATTCAAAAGAATATCATCTACCGGTATGGTTTTCCACAGGCATTCGTGTCGATAATGGAAATCATTTCAAGGGCAGGGTTTTGGAGCTCTTCGAGGTGTTCAAGATTGAGATCCACCATTTCACGACCTATCGTCCACAAACAAATAGAGCAGTCGAAGCTGCATACAAAAATGTAGAGATGATCATCAAAAAGACCGCTGAATCTGCAAGGAATTGGCACAAGCAGCTACCTCTGGCACTATGGGGGTACCGTACGTCAATTCGCACTTCCACCGGTGCAACTCCGTTTTCACTAGTCTATGGCATGGAAGCAGTACTCTCTATTGTGCTTGAGGTTCCATCACTAAGAGTCATGGCTGAAAGTGGTCTCGAGGAATCTGAGTGGCTGAGTGGAAGGTTTGTCGAGCTCATGATGTTTGATGAGAGAAGGCTCCGTGCACTGTATCATGTTCAAGGGTATCAGTGTCAAATTGCTCGTGCATTTGATAAGAAGGTAAAGTCCAGGGGTTTGGTCGAAGGGGACATGGTTACAAAGGAGATCCGTGCTCCAATGTTTGATCCTCGTGGGAAATTCCGGCCGAAGAGTTCCGAGCCATACATCATCAAGACCACCCTATCCGGGGATGCTGCTAAGCTCATCGATCTCGATGGAAATGAATTCAATACCCTAGTACTTGGATCAGCTCAAGCGTTACTGTCCCTGAGAGATGCTCATTGGATCGAAAACCACAAGGATGGGCGATTCTAGGCAAAAATTAAAGCAGCCTGCTAGACCGGCGATCTAGGCAAAAGTAAATAAGTAAAAAGTCGAAAGCTCGCTAGACCAAAAAACCTGAAAATGCAGTCCTAAGCAAAAGTTAGAGCGTAAAAGGAGAGGTAAAATACATGAGCGAACCTTGGCCTGAACTACGTTTTGACCTGATTCCTTGAAAAGGGATACGTAGGCAGTCTCTCCTTGAGACTCGGTCATATCCCATCAATTCGATCCATGGTTTGACATTTTGGGTCCGCATCAAAGGTCGAGAAGGTTGAAAACAAGTCGAAACTACATTGGAGAATCAGAAGGGGGAAACCCTCCGTCTTTCAGTTTATTGCAAAATTACTATTTCTAATACATAAGCTGAGCATAAAAGCCTTAAAATAATGAAGCATGAAAAACAGAACAAAATTCTTGAGAAGCCTAATGGCTCACAGCTTATTCTAAGTACAGCAGAGTAGTCCGAAGTCAGCCAATATTTTCTCTTGCATGTACATTTGTTCTCAGCCACTGTTTATATCGATTCCTCAACCTCGGGGTAAAATCTGGCACTTCTTCCTGAAGAACCCTAAGGCCCCAGCGCCTTTGATAACCATTGAGCGCTTGAGCGTTGAAATTGGGAACACGGAAATTCCCAGTGCTGATACGGTTGTTCTCTTAAGGAGAGCCCAACTGGCGAAGAATGCAACCAGGAATGTAAAAGGTGAAGTTGGTTAGCCCTGCGATAACCATCCTGTCAAACCCATTAGAGCGGACAGCCATTTCCAGGAGATCCAGCAAAAGGCACCTCCAGACGATCTCGTCGGGCTGCATCTCTTGCATAAACTCATACTAGCCCGCTATATCCAAATCAGGGTATCGCATCTCCCTCTGATGGATTTTCTTTGGGAAGAGATTCCAGCCCGCCACTGGTGGTTGCAGCAAACCCAGCTTGTACGATAGCCACAACTGCATGAGCAAAAAGACAAGTAAGAAGTCAGATAAATCTTGAGTGGAAAAACAAGTAAGGAGCTAGGAAGCAACCTAAGCCAAGCGTCGAGGTAAAATGAGAACGTGCGAAAAACCAGGAAAAGGTGAGCTGAATGAGTTTACCTAGAGTAAAAACGGGCTTCCGCTGAAGACGGTTGACTGGCCCGTGCACACAAGATCGAAACCTAAGAGTGTCTCCGCTAAGACCAGAGGGACCACATTCCTTCGTGTTCCCATCTGAGCAGCTAGGGACTAACCCATCCATTAGTAGGGATAAGCAAGTAGGCAACCAGCAGGAAGATCACCAAGGCAAAGCAACGACGTGCCTGCACCTCGTCGTTGGTCAAATCGCCATCTGGGCTATATCTCCCTATCAGGCGCATGATTTTGACCTGGCCGCCCTCGAGCATCGTGTTGGCCAAACCCCGAGAGATGTTGAGCGAGGTGGCTAGCAGCCCGGGCATGCTCACTTGATATGGCGGAACAACGAGTGTTGGGGATGAGTAGGTTCGAAGGTATGCCTAGAATTCCTCAACGATTGGGCATATTTCGTCATCGCCAAAGTGGAAGACATGGACGTCAGGGTCCCAAAAACGAAGAGCGGCATTTAAGAGCGCTGGACAAAGCGGCACGTGTCAAGGGTAGCGAAATGAAGCGAGACCGTGGTATTGGAAATTTAGCCAATCAACAGACAGGAATTGTACAAGCCAAGGCCTAAGCAAAGTTGGGAGGGGATTTTCCATTGAAAATGCTAAGATATACTAAATATAGGAGAAGCAGTGCAGGAGTGAGTACAACAATGCGTGCATTTTCTCTTTATAGGCAAATGCATTCACTTTGATTTCACGTGCTTCATTCAAAGCCAACCATTAACATCCAAGCAACATTGTAAGAAAGGACTCTACCTTCTGAGAACCCAGAAACCGTGTGCAAACTGTGTAGGGGTAAAAACAAGGTGTCCCCTGAGAAAGGATAATTGGTCAGACAAGTGGATCTGCATCCCAGATAGCTGGCGTACGGCAGTTTCTTACTGGCGTATCCATGCCCCCCCCCCCCCCCCCACAACTGCGTACGGGGCCAAGAACCTGGCGTATGCCAGTTTGGTACACCAGAAAATAGTCTGCAGCAGCTACTGCCTTCAAATGGTCATTTTCAATTCTGGGGCTTGTTTTGACTTCTGTTTGATTTCGACAAGTTACAAATGATGAATGGGACTATGTCAAAGCATTGGATGCCAAAAGCCATGCTCAGTGAAGATTTCGGATCCCCGGCGGCCCGTTTCAAGTTCAAATCGAGATTTAGGGAGGTCAAAACTTGTTTGAGGGACTTTTGCTAGGTTTTGGCATGCCATGCATGTCATATGGACCTAATGTGACTGCGCAGGGGTGTCGGTTTCAGTCCAGGACTATATCGAGTCATCTTTTGCATCTTATGTTCGTTTTTGCGACATTTTTAGCTTTTTATCAGTTTGTTCCTTATACCGGGATATCTTTATCAATTTTAGTGGTTCATACAGGTTATTGTACGTCTATATGGTCTTCCAGTAGTGTCAGTTTCTCTCTCTTTGGGGAATTTTGAGTTTTGGGCTCTTTGATACCCAGAATTTTGTTATTTTTCGTATCTTTGGCCTTATCTCCCTTTTCTTTCGAGCTAAAGCAGTTGTATGTGTTTTTAAGTGTGTGTTGGTTGATTTAGATCATTCATCAATGCATGTTAGGCGCAATTGGATGGTTTATTATTTTCCTATACCAATTCTTATCAAAAAGGGAAATCAATAAACAGAAAATGCAACTATTTAGTATTCGAAAAACAAAAGGTGGAAATGTATCAAAGCGGCGCAACGGCCCAGGCAAAAACCAACATGTACTAAGGCACACTCACCCGAAAGTCAAAGAGGCACGTAGGCCCCAGCTATAACTAAAGTGTCAAGTGTATCAAAGCTAAAAGGCAGTAAAGTAAACTGAGACTCAGTGGTAGCCCTTAGTCGTCAAAAAGGTCCTTGTCGTTGTCGTCCTCCTCACTCTCCTCTATCTCTCTCGGGTCTCTCTTATACCCCGGATCGTCGACAGAGTCATCAATGCCGCTGTTGAAAGGCAAGCACTCCTGCTCCTCCTCCGCTTCCTCTTCCTCCTCGCTCTCGCTCTCTATGGCCCGCGAGGTCGTGTCTCCCTTCCTCTTCTTTTGAGCCAGCCCCTGAGCTGGCCTTTTTTATGCAGGCCTCTTCCTCAGCTCCCAGTGGAACTGCGGCTCGTCGCTAATGGAAACTATCTCCACTCCTCTTTGTGCGCTCTCCGTGGGCCGCTTGGTGCTTGGTGCCCATCTTCTTTTGCGGAGGAGGCCGCACGCTCTTTCTCCTAGGAGCCGCCCCTAGCCTGTCCCTGCATAGTCATTCAATCATTTAGCATATATTGTACATATTGTATATATTGAAATGCTAAATGCAGGAAATGTTGAAAGCAATTCTATCAATAGCAGAATGGAAATGGTCTGTGAAGTCATACCTGGGGTTGTACAGCGGGAACTAGAGCCGGGGTGGATAATGCAGCCGCAGCTAGGCACCACTCGCTGTCTTATGGAACTCCTTCTCCATGGTCATCATCAAGCGCACCGCTTCCTGCACCCATTCCATCGGTGCTAATATTACAATTTTTGTCAAAATCAAGATACAGGCCAGATATATACGTCAAACTTGGTACAAAGGAAAAGACAAAGATGGAAGAACATCATACCTGTCCCGTGATCTTTGCTGGCTCTATCCTAGAAGGCTCAAATTGAATTGTGGCAGCTTCTCCTTCCGCGTCCCGCACCGCCAATGTCCAAGACAGTCGGGGAAGGCCAGTCGCTGTAGCATAATCGCTCTTTTTCCTCGAACGAGCAGCCCGGCCACTCTGACTCCGCCTCTCCTCTCTAGCCTCCAAGGCCTCGCTTTCCACTGCTACGTGCTCCATTACCCCAAGCGGCCTCGCCAAACACTGCCTCTAGCAAACAGCATAATTTCACTTAGGCGGTAAAATTCGCCAGGACGATAAAGCGCTGCTTGTACTGGCCCATGTGTGAAGCATCAGGCGGGAGTGGCCCGGGGGTGACAAACTTACGAGCCAAGGGACTGCCGTGTCACTCGGTCACCCAAGTACCACTACCATCCAAAGGCTAACTCCAGAAGAATGCAGCTCGCAGCCACTACCCTGCTCCTCGCTAGATGCTCAGGCTCGGCCTCTGCATTTCTCCATGGGTCCCATTCAACCTGCAGAACAGACAAAAGGTCAAAACCAAAAGGTATCAACGACAGCATTAAAGCAATTCGAGCGTAAAACTACCAGTGAATGCTTTGTTTACCTAAGTACCCAACAACTCGTCCGAGTACGTCCGGAAAGCAAGGAGGCTCCCTCTGGATTTCTTCTTGTCCTTGTACAAAGGCCCCCAGATCATGGCACGTGGAAGCATCTTCAAGTCCAAGCACTTGTTTTTTCGGAGGGTACATCTTTAGCCTCGTAGGCCCACAATTGCAGGTTATTCAAACAATCAGAGCATCAGAAACACTATATCCAAGATTCAAAGGAAGGCAAATGTATGGAATTTAAGCTACGAGTGTTATTCCTTACCTCCCACACTCTCCAATATCCAGCAGTCACTTTCTTGCCCCGTGAAAATTCACCCATGAAGCCATAGCAAGCTCCCAAGGCTACTCCTCCCCAGTCGTATCTAAAAGCTGCCTACAAGTCTCGGAGGGTCGGCAAGTAAGTCAAGTGCATCGTGGCCCGCTTGTTTGGGTACAGTGTGGCCCCAAACAAGTACATCAAATAGGCTCTCGCCATCTACTCCTCCTCCTGCTCTATAGCCAGAACTCTACCCTTCAAATACCTCTTAAATTGGTCGTGTGGGACCGTCTCTGCACTACCCTCTGGCACCCATCCTAAGAACCACCTCAGCGCCGCGGTGTCTCCGTGGATCCCCGAGTCGAATGGGATAGGCTCTCCTCCTACCCTCAGACCAGTCAAAACTGCAAAGTCCGAAGGGGTCACTGTCATCTCCCCGATCGAGAAGTGGAAAGTGTTAGATGTATCCCACCACCTCTCAGCCAACGCCGTGAGCAGGGCGTGGTCGCTCTTCATCGCTATCAAAGTAAGGATGAATGGCCTGAATCCTGCAACATCAATCAAAACCCTGACCCGCTCGACCAAGTCTCTGTACAGCTCAAGCGAACTCGTAGGACCACCGTGTCCCCGTGTACTAGCCGCACCTCTCTGCACACCACAAAAGCCAACAAAGAAAGACATTCATCAGCATGGTTAGTTCAGAAGCCAACAAGTGGGCGAATCAATAATTTCAAAGCATCGTAGTTACAGTGTTAAGTCAGTTAGCATTTCAAGGCATATCATTGGTCGAGCTAAGTTATCATGGCATTCAAGGCATGTCAGTATGTTCTTCAATCGAATCAAGCAAGTATGGCATTCCACCAGTCGAATTCAAGTTCCACAGCTACATTATCAATCGAGGCAATGCATGGTCGATTCAAGCCCACTATTAACAGTTTCCATCAAGTTCAAAGCATTCTATAGATGGAATCAACTATGTTGAGTTTTCTATCCGTCAAATCAAGTTTCAAGCTATGTTATTTGGTTGGAGCATGCTACTAAGTCTAAGTCAGCAAATCAAGCCCGAAGTTCAAATCACGTATATGGTACAGATTTTAAACATCATGCAGATATGATTCAAAAATGGCAGATAAAGCAAGTTTAGAGGTATACCTGTGCCTAAGTCACGGACAAGTCTCTATCGGGGTCTCTTAGATCGAGCTCCGCATCCTAGCTATCCTGTCGAGGCACATAGCTCTCGACCCCCAACAGTAAAACAAGTGTGGCTCCGGTGGAGTGTAGGTCTCCGCCACAAACTCGGCACAGGGGGCCTGCAGTATGGACTCGGCTAGTATCACTGCACACTTGTGCACCTATCCCCCCTCCTCCTGAGCCCTGTCAGTTGACTCTGTGTCTCTTACAAAGGTCTCCTCCTCAGCTCTAGCCCCCTCGGCCTCGGCTCTCAAACGCTCCTCTTGCTGAGCCCGCTCAACCTGCCTCTGCCTATCTTCCCGGGCCGCTATCACCGCCGCTACTACCCTCGGATTTTCTCGAAGCAACTACCAAGCTCCTATTCCGTCACAAACTCCGCGAAATCTTCGCGTGTAATGGGGACATGTGTTGAAGACCCCACCGCAGGCCTAAATTTAGCCGCCCCTACCGACATCTCTCCAGAAATATCTTCCGCAACCATTGGGTCCTTTCCCCGCGCCGGATCTCCCTGTGGTGACCCTAATCCAACATCACCACCATTGCCGCCGTTACTGGCCCCTGCTGAAGCCAAACCCGTAACCACCAAACCTCTACCTCGCTCCGAGAATCCAACCATCAAACTTGTGGACCCTCTGGTCTCACCGTGGTTGGCGTACGCCGACCACCGCCGTCACTGCTGCTCTTGTTCCGCCATCCTAGCGAGTTCTTCGGCTCTGAACGCTTCCAAAGTGAAGAGTTCGCCCGGTTCATCTATCAAATCTGACATATTATACCGGCGTCGCCATTCATATAATATGCCAGGGTCACCACAAGGTAACACCATGAGCTACGAAGGCTCAATAGTAGAATCCTACTTACTAACCCTTAACTTCTGAACATATATCATAATAAAACATCGATTTCCACATGATACGTATATAAACAGCTATAAAAGACAATAACATGTACAATCGCTTTATAACTAACGTGGTTGTTCATCTACTTTGACTCATCGTAGACCGTGTTGTTATTTCCACTTTTTTCTTAAAAACCCCTCTTTTACTCACCCAACCTCGGCTCCGCCGTTCCGAGTTCCCGAGTGTCCTCACAAGGGTTCTGCCGTACCGGGTTCCCATTGGCACACATTGCATTGGCTCCGTACCGCGGATAACCAAGCTACTCACCCAACCTCGGTTCCGCCGTTCCGGTCTCCTGAGTATCCTCACAATGGTTCCGCCACACCGGGTTCCCATTGGCACACACACACAACTCACATAATACCCTCGAAATGGTCATTATGTAGTGTCAAAAATATTTCCTTCCTTGGAAAACACATCACTTCTTTGTTAAACCACACCCTAGATGCCATGTTTCTACTTTCTCGGTTTTCGTCTCTCGTTACATGCATAAAATCTACGGTAGGACTTTCCACATACACAACAACAATTCATTCATTGTAATCTAACAAGATCATCCAACTCTATTTTATACCACGAGCAATATAAACAATTCATGTATGCATGCTCATAACCATTCAGAATATCAAAACATGAATACTTAAAGTAAATAGGTAAAGATACACTACATATAATTCGGAGTAGTAGATAGGGAGAATCTACCTTTCTTCTTGGCGGTAGTGACGACTACGGAAGGTACATCGGGGATTGGGCGGAATAACTTCCTACAGTAGGCTTCCAGTAGCTTCGAAAGAGAAATGTTTCTCTTGAAACTAATTCTCGACTAATAGTATTAACACTTTTGGATCGGAAGGGTGGTCAAGTGGCAGTTTAGTGGCGGTCTTGGATGAGTTTCTTGAAGAACACAAGAAGAACTCAAGAACATGAAGAACAAAGAACAAACTTAAGAATTCTAGAGAGAGAAGTTGTTAGGTTGGAAGGTGTGAGTTGAATGGCAAGAATGAGGTGCTATTTATAGCAAAAATCTTGGTTATTACCCAAGGGATAAAACTTTCCCTAACAATTATTGTCCAATGGGTAAAAGGGCAATTATGAAAGATATGACTTGGAAAGACTAGATTTTGTACTATGGATTTGATTTGGGTGGATTTTGTGTAAGAAGATCAAGCCCAAGGTACAACCAAATCCCTCCTCTCTCTCTCTCTCTCTCTCTCTCTCTCTCTCTCTCTCTCTCTCTCTCTTGCAGTAGTTTATACACATATATGTATATATGACAATGCAAGAAAACAAATAAAATAATAGTTACTTTTGGTACTCTAGGTAGTTCAACTCCCCATTAAACTAATCTAATTGAGTACAAAACCCCAATATAAAATAATACAAGAGTACTTAGGAAATCTTAGTCTTTTAAATCTCATAATAAAATATTGGTACTAACACCACATGGGATTTTAGAAAAAGACTAGTTTATTACCCAACTATTACCCAATGGATAATAAATTCCCTAATTTTGCTTGTCCAATGGACAATAGTAATTAGGAAACTTTTATATTAAA
>BPLS01000327.1:0-38578 GCA_019656275.1 Rhododendron kiyosumense
GAATAAGCCCAAACCAAACTTCCATTTTCAAATTTTGACATCTTCATCAAACTTTGAGTAGGATATAGAGCAGAACTTCCAAATAAGTCAAGGTTTCATCAGCACTTTCTTGATATAATTAAGAACTTCCTCCACGTTCACCGTCCATGCAACCGAAACAGGGCAATAGCCCGTCCATGGGTTGCTTGAATTCCATCTGTGTATCAGATGTTATTAAGACGCATTAGAAACAATAAAAAAAAATGACTTATATTCACTGCAAGAGTCATTTTATATCAAACCTACATTTTGAGTCCTTGGTCCATGAGCGTGTGCCCTAAACATATCCCCTGTGTCTCAACTCGCACAACCCCTTTCTTGTATGTGAAGAGATCAGGCCGAACTAGTGCCACAAAACTGACTGCGTCATGAGGGAAAATCCCTGAAAATTTCATCATCACACAGTCGTTACAATCAAGTCTACCAATAGACATTGAACCAAAAAGTACCCTTTTAGTACTGTTAAACACATGAAGAGAACTAATTTTAGGAAGGGTCTGAACAGGTGTGCCATAGGCCCCACCACAAGTCTCATATGGATGATCCGAGCCTTTCAATTAGTTAGCTCTGCTATAAAGATCAGTCATGGAAAAAATCATTTAATCGCACATCGTTAGCCATTTGATTTAATCAAATTTGTCATGGATGGTAAGGCGAATGCCACCAATCCTTCTTTCAAGTCAAATGAGATTAGATCAGACACCAACGATATCTGATCAACCTGGGTCCTTGCAAGGATGATCAACTCGGACAGAACTACAAACGAACAGTTCAATTTGCAAAATGGAATCCGTAGTGGACCCCACAGGCCCCAAATGTTTGGTCCAGCCGGAGAACAGAAGAGTAAGATCATTTATGAGCTTACCATAGACTCCATCAGACTTCACATGCCAATCTCTGTAGAACTTGCACATTTTGGATAGAACTTGAGCGTGTCTTCCCTTTGATTGCCTTAACTCCTCTAGGTCAGCATCTAGAACCATAAGATAGCTTTAATAAGAGGGAAATAAACTCCATAAAACATGACACAATAGATTTAGCTGCATAAAGGAAAATTGAGGATGAACGACGATGACCTCCCATTTTGATTTGTGTTGTTATGTTTATGCCAACAACAACAATATCGGCCCCCGACGTAAACACGATATCTGCTGCTTCTGGGTCACCATAGATCTGCAATTTAGAGAGAAGCAATAATATTTGCAATGCACTGGACACCTTTAATTGCAGCTTACGACTAGAGTCCTAAATAGATGTGATGGATATGGAGGTGAAACTATCCTATTGAGAAGTTTGGATTATCGTACTCATAGTTTATCCTATTCATAATTGGCTTATTTTCATTTTTAATGAAATCTTTTTAGTTTTGGTCAAAAATTATATTTACCCATAAGATCTCAATGAAATAAACTGGAAAAGAAAAAAACATGGATTTGCAGAAAGTTCAAATAACACAACAATATGTTTTGGCTTTTTCGTCTTCAGTAACACCCTTTTCAGTTTTTAGTCAAATATGTTGACTTTTCCAAAACCTATGGTCAAGTTGTATGACTAATTGATCATTTCTCCAAGAAAGAGACGATACGCCACTCACTCTAAATCTACAAGTTATATGCTTTCCGTAAGATAAGCAAACATGACAAAAAGATTTCTTCCCCTCCTTTTTGAGTTATGAAAGCTTGTAGTGAAAGCTTGCCTCCAAGTCTGAAAAGATTCAGTACATCTGAGAGAGAACTGTATGATACAAGTGTTGCATGTTCTGCATCAGATTGCAGATAATAGAGGAATGCAGAAGAAGTACTCACATTTGCCTCTGCAGCAGGATTGATATTTCCCAATGCAAAGAAAGATCCACCAAGAACGACAACTCTTTTAACTTTGCTTGCAAAGGATGAGTCTCTTTTGATGGCCTGATCAAATAAACACATCATTATTGAGTGCTAACAGGAGATGGTTCAAAAAGCAAAGTCACAACTATGAATGGAAGAGAGGAGAAGAGATTAAAACTCACCAAAGCTAAGTTTGTCAACGGTCCAAGTGCAAGAATAGATACTTCACCAGGGTTTTCAGAAACCATGTCCACCAAAAATTCTGATGCCGTCTTCTCTATTTTCTTTGATTTTGGAGAAGGTAGAAAAACATTCCCTAGTCCATCTGAACCATGAATAAAGTCACAAATTTGCGGTTTTCCACCCTGTTCCAAGACATCAAAAGGTACAATAGTGAAGCGCAACACAACATTTTTGGATTGAGATATATGAGCAATAGTCATTTGCAGGTAGCAACTCGTTAGGATCAAAGTAGCAAAATATACGACACATGCATGAGTGCCCATGAATTTGTTTCATAACTACCAAATCAAACCTATCGTCATGACATGTTCTTATTAGAATAACGAAAAAAAGAAGGGAGCATCAGGAAAGCAAAATTATGGAATATTTGACGGATTACAAATGCAATACACAGCAGCAAAAGAACCTCCCCATAACAAATGCATTCAATTGTGTGAAACCACGTTTGCCTCAAAACTACAACAAATAGAGTCGCATTAAACCAACACTGTCATGCACCTTAATGGGTAGGGTACAAATTCTATGGTATCCAAAAGAATAGGCCATGTGTACTACTTGAATTATCGATCACTAATCTTTTCCCTGCCCTTCTCAGGCAGTCATGAACAGTTATGATATAGGAATAGGCCACTGCATGCATGGAAATGCCAAAGTTCAGATGGTAGAAGGAGCTAAGCACTTTCAGATCTTAGCAAAAAGGAAGTTAATGAGGTGTGTTCTGTGTCAGTATTTTCCATGCAGAATAAAAATTTAGCTACTCTTGACAAAGCCTCAAACCTGCTTCTAGTGCTTTCAATAACCCAGTTAGATTGGCCACTTTAAGAAATTTTTGCCTCTGTTTAGCATGAAATCTTACTCTCAATTGGGCAATCAAACATATATTACTGGGTAGCCTTTCATTTCTCGCACTGTCACAATGCAAAAGGGTGTTTACTATGATATACCTCGTGAAGATAAGGAAGTAGAGTTTAACTTGACAAAGTCCACGTGTCAAGAAGGATCAACTTGCTGATTAAGCATAAACTTATTTGTAAAAGCAGTTACCTTCAGAGGCTCAGGGCTACCCTCTGCTACAGGAAGACCTGGACATCCTGCAATCTCACACTATCCTTTTGAAAATCAAAATGGGTAACTGATCATGAACATGTCCAAAAATAGGAAAGACCAAAAATTATTCCAACTATTTATGTATGTTAATAGAATCAGTAACTACATACCAGAAGCAAGGCGTTGAGAGTGCCACCTTCGGTACTAACATTACCAAATATTGTGGTTAAGCCCAAGACCTCTAGCTGTGGACTTTGGAATGCCATAAAGATTGCCATGCTATCATCTGCAAATCAACAAAAATACCATTTGCACCTCACATGTGACACTTGAGAACTTTATTGGCCCATATAAATGAAGGCAAAGCTGTAACATTTGAAGAGGGTATTTACCACACAAAAGAAAAACATTTGAAGAGGATTATACATCTAGTTCAAACACAAAAGTAACTACAGCCAAGTATCCATTGTCAAGTCATATTTGCGATAATCACAATTTGGTCAATGGGTATCTTTGCACTGCTGTCATTCTTTCCAAGAACAGGAAAAACAACACCTCTTCATAACCCATAATTGTATGCTATCATGAGGCAAGAGCCTGAACTTTTTACAAAAATTATGCCAAACTTTTTACAATAATTATGCCAAACTTTTACAACAATTATCTTCTATACGAGACAATTAGCTTACTGATATTCGAAAGAGAAAGGAGCGAAGAAGTGAAGATAGAAAACCAAAGGGTTAACAATTTCCCTATCTATGTTAAGTAATGAATAAAGATGGAGAGGTCAGAGGTAATATAATCCTGACTAAGGAACAACTTCCCTATCTAAGCTCAGTCATTAACAGGGGTGGAGAGGTTGAAGGTACTATAATCCACAATAAAAGTAGGTCGACATAGGTGTAATGGTGCTACTAGGATAATCTACGATCAATGGATGCAAAACAAAATTCATATGAAAACATTCTAGAACGCTAATGAGACAAAGGAGATACTATATGGGACAAACTGTTGGGCATCTAAGCAAAACCAAATAATTAAACTGAGTCTAGCTGAGATGGGGATACTTAGATGGACACATGGTAAAACCAAGAAAGATGGAAACAAAACCATTCATGAAACGTTGAGTACCATCATTAGCTGATAAGTTGGGAGAGAATAAACTCAGATGGTAGGACCAAATACCTCAAAGAACGGAAGATGTAGCTATAATATAAAGTGACATTATTGTTGATCTTGCAAAAAAACAAGGCGAGGGGAAGGCCAAAACTGAGAGAGGATGTTGCGAAATAATAAAATGAATTTGTTTAGTTTAGGAGGGTCCATATGTTTGTCTATACGATTGCTTTGGAAAGTATAGCTAATGATATCTATAAAAAGAACTTATCCCTTGATTTTGCTCAAGAAACAACGAAGGACAAGGGAAAAGGGTAGTCTCTCCAAATGTTTAATCAACATCTTAATCACCTGCAAAACATACTTTCAACCAAAGAGCAACAATAATAGGAAACTTTTTCAATGCTGCTAAACACACCCCTTCCTTCTTAATTGCATGCCTATACGTAACATGTGTAGGGGTGGCATTGGCCATAGTTCTCGTTGTATTATTAGTAACACTTGAGAAATGGAACATGACTCAATTACATATTCAGCTCAATTTTTGGCCATCATTTAGCAAAGTATTGGGATAGCCACTACAAAAATGAATACCAGGTTTTTCTTTTCAATAATGCTACAGCCACCACCCAAATACACGCCATATGCACCCCCACAAGCATCATGCAAGGTGAAGTGGCCCGCCCAAATTGCTTTTACAGTATCTCTAGCAATTACACTTTCTCTTTTAGATACATTGTCTGCGGAATAAAGAAAGGAATTAGCCATTGCCCAAGCCATGAACAATTAAGTATAACCCCTCCGAGCAAGGATCAGCAGCCGTGTTCACTCCTTTACGACTCACCCCAGACCATACCAACAAGTCTAGTGGGCTGCTTACTCATGTTCTGGTCAAAAGTGTACTAATTTTTACATTGACAATTCCACCCTGTATCAGTAATGGTCAAATGAACCTAAGGGATGTAAGTTACTTTTCTCCAAGAATATTCAAAGGTTTGATGGATTGCCAACAATAATCTAGTCTTACAGCACACTCCGTGGAAGGAAGTAAATGGGTCCGCTTGGTTCACTAACTTCCAACAAGGTAATCTAAAGTTAGGTCCTCTAACCCAAATAAATGGTGTACATCTGTTCCCGCAAATTTCAAACCATAGGACCTCAATGATCCTACAACTGATAATGCACTAGAACACGGGTACATTTTTTTTGGCACAGAGGACCCAACCTCTCAAATAGCTCCCACTATTGTACAGATACAGTTTACGTTCCCAGAAAAGTATACCACGTGTGAGAAAAAGTCCCCCCTCCCAAGCCCTGTGGGACTAAGCAAGGGAAGAAAAATTGTACAGTGCTCCAGGAGCACCGCCATGTGGTGTTTCACAGCCTTCCTTATCACACAGTGGTGTACATGGCGTTTCACAGCCTTCCTTATCACACGGTGGTGTGGGCCTTACCCTCCCACGTGAGTAAGGGCCTCCAATGCAACCCGGCGGGCCGGTAGTATTCCAACAGCATTGAAGAGTCACTCGCTTGGGCACTGGCTAGAAATTGGTTGTGTGTTGTGTTTTACACAACCGTTGTGTATAGCACTTTTGTTTTCTTCGCTACCCTTTCTCGTTTCAAAAAGTCTACTCACACAACTTTAGTACACAACTCCAAACCTGTGATCTCAAAATTAAAGTTCCGTTTCGCTTCTGTCTCGAAAATTGAGACTCAAAGGTACAAATTGTAACAAACAAAACCCAAAACTTAATGCAAACTGGAGCACAGCATTTAATAACAAAGATGAAAACTTGCGCCTCCTCCTATTCCCAAGAAAGTTTAATTCAAGACGTGATGACATTACAACCACAAGAGTGTAATCCCAAAAACTTTGGGTGGGGAAGACCAGACACATACCTAATACTATATCGCAATAAAATTACTACAAAGTAACAATTTTACCCATAAAACAGCGACCTTTATCAAAAAATCGAGGCAAGTTGAGAAAAGATAACGCAAGGCAATGGATTAGGAAACTGAAAGGATTAAAAACAGAAGAACAAAATGCCACATACCAATACCAGGATCCGTGTCGATAATGACCTTCTCGCGCCCATTAGGAGCAGCGACATTTCCGTTCGAATTCGCAATTACGGACGCCATAATATGTTACAGATCTTGGTGACAGCTAGCGTAAAATTTCAATCAAATTACTAATGCAACGCGCATAAACATTCGTCTATGCAATACGTGCGTGTATTCGAGAGTCGGCTTCGTCGGGACCGCTGATGCAAAAAGTTCAGCAGCTCCTTCTTGTTGCCCACCGGCCACCCCTCTCTCTCTCTCTCTCCTCTCTCTCTCTCTCTCGTGTATAGAACTATATAGTAGTAGATGTTTGACAAAAGAGAGAGACTTCTTCACGGGTCTCCGTGAGGAAGTTGGAAACGGAATCTGCACGATTTTACCCGTCCGTTTTAGTAATTAATTATCTAAACTTTAAACAAATTTTCTTGAAAAAGAGTCTCTTCTTTAAAAAAATATATTTAAAATTCAGACCGTCTAAAATAATTTTAGAAGCGCCCGATTCATAACCTTAAAAACTTATTCGATTTCCCATACAACAAATGCACCAAATGAAAGATCGAAATAACAGAATATACTACTGCCTTGGGGAATACTCTCTCAAAGGCTTATTGGGGGAGTATCTTTTGGGATAAGCTTTTTTTTCTTTTTAACTAGGGCCTTGGTGCTTGGTAGTTGGTTGGTAGGTAGTGTTTAGATACGACAAAAAGGGTTGTTGTTTAGTGGCACGAGACCAATGACGAACGGACACGTTGATTGTAGTCCAAGTGGTCTACAATCAACTTATTTTATGTTTTTAAAATTAAAAATAATATAAATAAAAAATAAATTTTTGATTTTCTTGTACGATTTAAAAAATCTTAATGAAATCTATCAAATAAGACCTATGTTACTATAAAAATTATTTGCGTAAACACGAATTTTATTCTCCCTCCGTGCCTATTTAATTGTCCACTATAGTTTTGCGTGCATTTTCAACAGCTTATATCTCTCGATTTATTACTCCCTCCGTCCCAAATTCTTTATCCGGTCTTTAAAACGGAGTGTTAAAAATAATGTAATTTTTTCAAGAAAAAATTCAAAATTTTTTCACAAATTAAAAATACTCAATGATATCTAGTAAGTTGTTGAAAATTTTTTGATTTTTTCTTGCAAAAATTGTATTATTTTTAACACTCCATTTTGCGGACCGGACAAATAATTTGGGACGGAGGGAGTATGTTTTATATTTTTGAAATTATTGTCTTATGGAAAAAATTGAGATCTATCAAATAAGATTCATATTGCATATTTTTAGTAATATACGTGAAGAGATATAAGCCGTTGAAAATACACGTAAAATTCTAGTGGACAATTAAATGAAAATGAATGGAGTAACTTGAAATTATTTTAAAAAAAAATAAGTACTTATTTAAATTTTTGGGATGAGGCCAATATCCTCTCACTTGTACTAGTGCTCTTGTGCACAATCAAGTCTTCCCAAGACAAATGACCAGGGTGCGTTCCAGTTGTACTCAAAAGAATTATCTTTAACACGTCGATTCCATTGGCGTGTGGTGGGGGGTTGTTTATTTGTATATATATTACTATAATATATCTTTAACGCGTCGATTCCATTGTGGGGAGGGGCTGTTTATTTGTATATATTAGATGTGGCAATTTTAACCTGGACTTGGGAGAGATGTTGTCCCTTAATGCCTCGTTTGATAACGGTGATAGGTGGATGGGATTCGTAAGAAGATGGGATTAAGATTGAGATTGGTAATGAGATGGGATTAGTAATGAGAAGGGATTGGTAATGAGTATGTTTGTTTGGCATGGGATTCGATGATGGGATTATTGATATTATGTTTGTTTGAGATGGGATTAAATGATGGGATTTGATTGATAGAAGAAATTGGTAATGAGAAGGGATTGATAAGGAGGAGAGGTCGGGATGGGATTATTAATACAATCTCCAAGATGGTATTAGCAATACCCCCAAATTGGGGTATTAGCAATCCGATGGGATTGTTAGTCCGGACCATTTTTTGAAACCAAACAAGGTATTGTTAATACCCCCACTCTAACAATCCAATCCCAACCCCCTGGAGGGTTATCAAACGGGGCCTAAAGGGATAGCAGCCTGTTGTCCCGGCTAAGGGAGTCTTGTTCCGGTCTTACTCCAATGATCGGAAACGTTCATTTCGTAGAGATCGTCGAGTTGAACAAGTGTGTAAAAAATCAGTTCGATCAAATATCATTAAGTGCCTAATCCAAATATTTTTGTCGTGGAAAAAATGGATCTGAAACACTGGATCAAATCTACTATAACCCATTATTGGTAAGTTATATGTGTTTCAATCAGGTATTTAATGATATCCAATCAAACTAATTTTTTGCATATCTGTTCAACTCGATGAACTCTATGAAGTGAACGTTTTCGATCATCAGAACAAGACTAGAGTAGAACCCTCTCAACCGGGACAGCACATTGTTGTCCCTTCAAGGGACAGCAGCTCCCCCCAGTCCATCTCAATCCATATTCTTTAATCCGTCCAAATTTGCCCACTTAGAGTATCCACAATACTATAATCAAAAGTAAAAGATTTTTAAAGTTAACAATATTTGTGTAAAATATAGCTTACAATGCTATAATCAAACTTAACAACCTCCTTAGAAATAATCAAATTTTGGGCTTTGGATAACCAAAATTAGCAACCTTTTGACAATAACCAAATTTAATAAACCCTATATATTCTCAATCAATACACCAATTATTATACAAAATTGTTCTCTCTTCTCTTTTCAACTCTCTCTTTCTTTTCGAACAATATTTTGGGAAAAAAAATATTTTACTAAAAAATTAATTTTTTTTGAAAATAGTTTTTTCCAAAAAAAAATTTCAATTTTTTTTTTTCTATTTCTAGTAAATAGTTTTATTAGTTTCAAAACTATTTTAGAAAAATTATTTTCTATTATTCACAGTTTTTAATTAGTTTTTTGTAGTTTGAAAATATGATGTAACAAGTTTTGATTATCCAATTTTGATTATATCATTGTAGACATCTATATTGTTAACCTTAACAATCTCTTAGATGAATAATCAAAAACTGATGTGGCATCTTTTGGTTATCAATTTTTGATTATAGCATTGTGGTTACTCTTATAGCCCAACCTAACCCACCCATATTATGTAATGGGTTGATATGGGTCAACCCATATCAATTCATATTTATATGGGTTTAAGTAGAATAAAAATGGGTTCAATATGAGTTTGACTGAGAAACACAAGTAACTGATTTTTAAAGAGAATTACCCTAAGTTTAACTGGTCGTCGACTCGTCAACCATATCTAACAACTGTTCCTCGAGGAAGGGGATCAATACAACCAATAATTATGCGTCAATAAAGACCTGTTTATTAATTTATTTACTTAAAAATTATGAAGATTGTTTGCATGTAATTATAAATAATTACGTAATCCTTCGGTTCCACCGTAAATGTCCCTACGGAAATCCATACGTTTTCAAACCCCAAAAAATTTACCTTTTCGGACGAATCAACAATCCACAAAAATTTGGCCCAAAACTAACAAACGCAAAAAAGTTTCACACAGTCAAAGCCTCGCAATTCAATTTTTTTTTAAACTCAAAAAAAACTGAAGCTTAACTTGCCGATCAATAGAAAGTAAAAAGCAAAAGTCAACTAAAGCTTTTTAGTTAATTCAATCTCTAATTCCATTCGCGCAATCAATTTGCTAAGATTTGTTTTCAATTATGACCGATTATAATTAATTGTTACCTGTTATAATTGATTTTCTATACGGACCATCCAAAAACACTTTTAACGAGAGTGAGAGTGATTGGCCTTCATAAAACCTTCTTTACAGAACGATCTGCAAATAAGATTTTCTGTTAAAGGATAGAGAAGAAAAATTCGGGTGGATTTGGTTTGTTAAGTCAAAAAAAATTTTTTTTTGTCTTTATTCAATTTTTTTTTTGTAATTTTTAAATTTTGTTTCAAATTTTTATAACTTATTGATTCATCTCGTCGAGAGAAATCGGAAAAGTAAATTTTTTTTTATCGAAACTCACTATTTTTATAAGAAAAAGATTATTATTTTTACTTATTTTGTCTTTATTCAAAAAATCATAAGTTTCGATCATAATATTTTACTTTTTTAATTCCTCTCATTGAGATAAATTAATAAACTATAAAAGTTTAACGCAAAATAAATAAATGCAAAAAAATTTAAATAAAGAAAAAAAGTTACTGTCGGGGGAAGACTACTAAGGAAAATAAGGAAGGGGGAAACAGAGATGGGAGAGAAGAGAAAAGGAAAGAAAAAGAAAAGGAAAAGAGGAGGGGGGAGGGGGGAGGGGGGGAATGTGGAACGGGTCGGGTGGTTTTAGGTTTGACTTGATCCATATTCGACCCGATCTGTTTCAACCTGTTCACTATCTGACCTATATTTGACCCTCTCATATTCGATCCACGACCCGTTTTAACCTGCTTATTTGCCACCTCTAATATATATTATAATATCAAGAGCTTTTCTTGCTAAACATTTGGGTAGGTTTCGCCACAAAGGGTGTGACCCTTACACCGATGCATATACAGAAGAGAAGGCTCTCGTTAGTAGACAGTGAATTTATAATCTCTTAAAATTAAGCAATATGCTTGTGAGCATAAACTGATCCGAACACGTAATTATGAAAAGAAAAAAAATGTACTACTAGCAGAAAAGGGCTTGGAGCATCATGACTGATGAGGCCTGAGGGGGAGTGGATGTGTGTCGTTTTCTGAAATGGAAAATGATGTGTGCGTCTAAAGTGAACACGTCATCTAATCTGGATCACGTCTCTTTCATTTTTTTATTTGATCCGAGGATCACGTCTCTTTAGGGGCGATTATTCGTTGTCCTTTATTTTCTTCGCGCAGCTCGTTAAAAATTTCTAATTATACTCGACAGTTAATTATCGAAATTGAGATACATTTTCAGCATTCAATTATTGAAATATAATTTTTTTTCAATAGCTATTTACCGAAAATGCATATTCGGCAGTTGTTTATCGAAAGTTGAACATATTTTTGACATGTAGTTACCGAAATATAATCTTGTTTTCAACAGCTATTTACTGAAATGTTATGTATAATTTTCAACAACCATTTACCGAAATATAGTGGGCTGCGGAAGAAAATAATGAGCTACAAATAGTCGCCACCTCTCTATAACACAAGAACTAACAATTAGTGGATCCATCACATGTCATTGACACATTATTAGGAAAAATTTCGAAATACCCCCAAATTTTGACCTCAATATCTGATAAATATCTAAAATTTGTTAAACTTCAACTAGACACCCAAACTTTTGAGGCGTGATTCAATCAGAATCCTATTGTCTAAGTTTGTTAATTTACTAACTTCGACACACTCTCTCTCTCTCTCTCTCTCTCTCTCTCTGCACTTTTATGAAAACAGAGCATCACGACACCAATCCCAAATCCTCCTGCGCATCTATATAAACTGTTCCACAATCCCCCCTCATACCTCCACCAAGAGAATTACAATTTACAGACCCATAAATCATAATCCTTTGTATCTTCCAACCTAAGTCTTAAAACCCAAACCCTCCATTCTTATTTTCTCTAATCAACCACTGGTGATAAACCCAATATCAGGATCGTATTAAAAAAGGTTTGAACTATCAACAACATCCATACATTTGAAAGTCCCAATAATTAAACAAAAATCAAGAGTGAATGAGTTCAGATATTTAAGCTTAAAACCAACATTAATAGACATCAAGGTAAGTCATACCTGAACCCAAATTATACACACCTTTCCTTCAACCTTGGACCAAAACACATCTAAATGAAACCTTAACCTACACCTCGTGACTCCACGGGTCACCCAACAATTGATCGTTAGCAATAATTCCCAGTACTGGGTCAAGTTACCCAAAGGAAAGCTGACAAACATTGGACTCCAAAATGTCAAAATCCCATCATTCGCCAAAAGCCAACAGTTTTGGTCTTCTTGGCGTATTGGGTCCAAAAAGAGACTAATAATGGAAGGGCCCAGAATCGATTCGCTACCGACAAATTGGGGTTTTTAAAATGGGGGATTGAATCGTCTCTGAACCTCGAAGAGTATGGGATCGATGTAGGGATGACGACGCTGATGTATTGGGCGTAGGGGTTGAGGTGGATGTAGGGTTTGTGAGGGAGAAGAAGATGACGAGAAAATGGAAGGGGAACTGATGGGATGGTAAAGGGTTTATGAGAAGAACCCTAGTCCTGTGATTTGGCAATAGAGGGGAGGGTGATTTGGAAACCATTTTCTCTCAAAAGAACCCCTCGAACGTTTTACTAACACCGTGTAAGTCCAACTCACCATATTTCGTTAGTAACTTAACAGATTCAGACAACTGAAATCTAATTGAATTACACCTCAAAAGTCGAGGTGTCTAATTGAAGTTTAACAAAGTTTAAATATCTATCAAACATTAATATCAAAATTTGGGGTTATTTTGAAAATTTTCTGTCATTTTTAGATACATACTAGTATTGGCTCCGGCTACCATGCCCCAAAGCGGTACTGGGGCATCATGCTCCCGTTTTTTTTAAAACCTTTTTGGATCTTTTCTTTCAATCTCAACCCTTGGATCCATCCCGTCTTTCCTATTAACCCTTGGATCCATCCCCCTCTCTCATAAAATTATTTTGAAAACACCTAAAAACGTTGAAGTACAGCCTTTAGTTGTGGTAAGTATACCTTATTTTGTGATAAGTATCAACATAAAATATGGTAAGAAGAGCCAGTGTTCATGGTAAGTATAATGGCTGAAAAAACGCAAAACCACCTTACTTTTAAGAGGTGGTTTTGATCCAAGGGCCCAAATCAACTGAAAACCTAATCTAATGGTCCATATTAAATGGGGGCATGATGCCCCAATACCACACTGGGGCATCATAGAAATTCTAGTATTGTTTAGGCAAGATCATAGGTGATTCTGAAATAATGACGTTGGGCCCTCTTCCTCGCACTTTTTTAGGTGCGATTGGTACCAACCATTAGGCCCCATTTCATAACATCTTTTTTAAAAAATAAATATTTATTTCATATTTTTAAACTCAAAAATAATGTAAATAAAAATTAATTTTTCATTTTTTTTGCATCGTATAAAAAATCTCAATGAGATCATTAAACAAGATCTATATTGATAAAAAAATTATTTGTGTAAGCACATAATTTTTGAATTTAAATTGCTTTCTTAAAAAATAAGTACTTATTTCTCTTTCAAAAACGGAACCTTATATGGTTTGAAGAGTTCTAAAACAAAGTGTTAGAATCCAGGAAATCAAGCACATGAAACTGTCCAAAAAACAGATGAACAATCAAGTTTCCGTTCATTTGTTTTCATGGACAGCTTTATGTGCTAAATTTCTTGAACCGCACTACTTCTCGTGTTCTAAAATAATGCTCCAGGAATACTCAATAATTCTCTTTCTCCATCTAGTAGCTTTTTTTCTTTTACTTATATTTTTGCCTAGACCATCCATTTGTTTTCGTGGACATTTTATGTGTTGGATTTCCTAGACTGTCCATTTGTTTTCGTGGACATTTTATGTGTTGAATTTCCTGGATCGTACTACTCCTCAAGTTCTAAAATAATGCTCCAGGAATACTCAATAATTCTCTTTCTCCCTCTAGTAGCTTTTTTTTCTCTTTTACTAAAATTTTTATCCAGTTTAACTCTTTCTCAGTAAACAGTTGTCCTTGCAGGAAAATAATAATTTCTTTCGTAGGATGTTTTTTTTTTTTGGAAGAACAAGAAATACATTGATAATAATAAGGTGAAAAGTAGTATTGTGCTGTTGCCGTTACAATATTGAAGACATGCCAACGACGAGCAAAGACCAAACTAGGGCCTAAGGAGCAGAACAAAGTGTACTGGTTCGCAAAACACAAACACGACGACTATGCTAATGCTAGAAAATAAAATGCCAAACAGAGGCCTAAGGACGCCGACAACGAGCGAAGGCCAACAAGGGCCTAAAGAACGGAACATAGTTAGAGAAGTGTGTGTTATGTGCATGCGACCTAAACAAACACAAAAGAAAACTAAGACTAATACAATGGAAAGAAACCACCACCGCAAATCTTACACTAAAGCTGAAATACTTAGAATAAGTACTTCAAAAATGCAAACAATTCAAAGCGTATAAAGAATATCCAATTTCCCAATCAAAAAACAAATTGTCCAATCTGAGTGCAACCCTAAGATAGCAAATCTTACACTAAAGCTGAAACACTTAAAATAAGTACTACTTCAAAAATGCAAACAATTCAAAGCGTATAAAGAATATCCAATTTCCCAATCAAAAAACAAATTGTCCAATTTGAGTGCAACCCATACCCTATCTTAGGATACATGTAAACCATAAAATTTTTGTTCTGGGTACTTATCACAGTTCAGTTTCAGGGATATGGTCTTGGGCAATTGGTCGGAACACATTTGATAGGATACTCCGATCATAGAAAGACAACAGCCAATAAAAAGAATTTGCAAACATTAGAGGCTCGCATCAGGAATTCTGCTGCTATTTTCAATTTTTTGGAACGAACATATGCAAATCGGACTTGGATTAGTGTTTTGAATAGAATTGAGATCACCAAACATCTTGTCCAATTCCAAACCATGAATACATAGTAGTACTTCGGCAATCTAATAGGAGACGTCTCAATTCAAATACTGCATACCAAAAACTGGAGAGACTCGTGAAAAAAGGTTTTGCAAGAGGTCAAGCTTATAAAATGCCTCATCAGGGAATGAAAGCAATAAAAATGCATTCTACTTATACAGGCCTGTAAGCTTATAAGCCCCACTAAAAAATGCAAGAATATTAATCAAGGACCACGTTTTGTACATGAAAGATATGAAATGTCAATAAATAGTGAGCTTAAGTGAGACAAAACGTTGATCCAATACCAAAACCTAAAACTTGTCTAAACCTGTGCTGAAAATTTGACTAAAATCCGCATTTGTATGACTGAAATTAGCGTTCTGATTTTTGGTGGTACGTTGACTGTCCAAATATGTTATTTGTCTTGACGATGGCACAACCAACCATACCTAGATGATCAATAGATCTCGACACAGCTTGAAAAAAGAATGCTGTCTCTCTCCCACTTATCAGTAACAGACCTTTAAGCATTAATCTTTACCTCGGGCACCGAACACTTGTTTCATTAGGTCGTTACCGCACAAATGCATTCACACACACACTGCAAAAGTAAAAGGATCTAGATACCATTTCCACTGTGCAGTTGCATCTTTTCTTTCAAAAGTTGACCTACAAAATTTAATAGAACCATAATAAGCTACGAGATGATGTATGTATCACAATTCACACGTACCACTTTATACTGTGATCTACATACAAAGGTCATATGTACGCACACCAACATTAATGAGGAACCCGATTTCCTGTAACCATAATTTGAGATAAGTTGTGTGGTCCTGCCATGAACATCACCTGAAAAAGCAAATGAGAACTGGGGCTCTGCCTTTTTACCCATCACTTGGACTCGCTCTATTTCATTCTGAGAAATTCGGATTATCAGGATTACACCCCAGTTGATGAGTTCTTTCCTAATGCAGTCAAATTGTAGACTACACTGACCTACATGCATTGTTCCCACCTTATAGCAACTTACAGAAGTAAAACCCATAGTATAACAGTTGAGAGCCAAACATGCTACATGCGAATGGTCACAATGTGGACATCTTTTCCCGTCTAGGTTTCCCAATAACTCCCTCCGAAGCGATATGGACTGTGTTATCGCATTACGGTTTATACCAAAGCGGTTTATGTTAAGGAACATGCATTGCACATGCAACATTATTAGTTGTGCATTTGGCATTCCAGAGTAATCATCAAGGTTTTTCCAATTATTTCCTCTGCATTTTTCTTGGGAGATGAAATGCCCATATATCAAACAAAAATCTTGAGATACTGTTATCCATACTTGCCTACCTCTACTACATCCCCATTCCACCTTCCAAGTAACATGGACACGGCTCACAATCCTCCAGATTTCCTACATACTGCCAAGGGGATGGAGTGTTCAAGAGGTTTAGATAGTGTACCTTCTTCACGGAATAAGCTTTAATCATCAGCATTTTATCAACTCATGCAGCTTCACGAATCTTTGGATTTGGGGAACCAATAACATTTAGTTGTGCCTTTGGTATATGACTCTTGGTGTTTCCAGCAGCTTGTCCTGCGGAGCTCCTTGTATTTGCTGCGTCCACAGAGGCAATTGACCTTTTTACCTGCTCAAATGTAAAAAAGACCATATCTGATAAACAAGTTAACAGGAATTCGTAAACTCATCCCCTTATGTAACTAATGTACCACCTTCTCAACCCAGTTACCCAGGTGAACTAAGCAATCATCATAGAACTCTGAACAATATGTCAATGATTTAGGTAAGCGTGCTTTTTGAAGTAACAGAAACAAAGAGATACTGTAAATTCAAAACGTACCGCCGCAAGTCGTTCTTTGTGAATATCACTTGAAAACTGAGAAACACCATACAAAAAGAATCATGAAATGAGCAATTAATTTGAAAATAGATGGAAGAATTAAACCGGCCTGCATAAACACAACCACATATGATATCAAAACAGACAGTCAAGTTCTTACTGGTTTTCGGTAAATCTTGATCTCATCTCCACTAAACCCAGGTAGAGTCGTATTCCAGTTTCTCTCTGACACAAGGCAGTTTAACTAAGAACCAAAAGTTAATCAATGAAACAACACAAACCAAAGAATTATTCCTGCATGACTAACCAAGATGTAGAAGTATGTCCTTCGCCTCCAAGGTATTTGATTTCCGATGCTTAGCCAATGAGCAACCAAAGGTTGTAATCTGCTCAAATTTTAAAAATTAAAAATTATTCCAATTCAAAACCACAAAGTAATGCTTCAAATCATTTGTGAGGAGTTCTAGACACCAGAAATGATAATGCAGTTGCTTAGTTTGCTATGCAATTCCTTTTTTTTAAACCAAATTAGGCCCCAAATTCCATTCCTCCCTTTTGATAGGTATATATTTGTTAATACTAAAGAAACCTGTGTACAAAGAAAAGCCATCATGCGGGGGCTTCCATCCAGATCAGAAAGCTCTATTATATCCAAATATAGGTCAAGGGAAGGATTAGTCTCCCTTGACTCCCTACTAAACAAAATTTAACCAAAGATCTCTTAAGCATCTTGTCAAGGATATATCCTATAAATGGGCTGAAGTTGGTTAAACTCCAATGCCATAAAAACAGTCCTATCTACATGCTATAAGCTGTAAAGTACCATTGAGGAACATTCATATCCAAAATCAGTTTTAAGAATCAAATGAAGTCCATACCCAAAAAATGCAACATTATATACAGGAAGACACAATCCTATAAGGAAATGCATGAACTTACAGACTCGACAAAGTCATCAGCAATATCCGCAAGAATATCTTCTACTTCAGGATCCAATCTTTCTGATGGATCAATCTATCCAAGCAGCAAAGAAGTCAACAAAAAACAATAAATAGAACTCAGCAATATATGAAAATTTTACATAATAAACAAACAGGACATAATTGTCTCAGAATTCAAGATATGATCAAGAAAAGGCCTTCATAAGAAGGTATGAATTGCGCTGTAACATCCATATGATATGTAACTTACTTTCTTTGTTCTTTTCCCCTGACAAATCAAAGCACATACATTGAACTAAGCCCGATAAAGAACATGTTATCATGCTGAATCAGTCCCAAGAAAGAAAGATTGTGAAATATGCCAGCCATACGACTGAAATGTGTAACACCATGCAACTTATTATAACTCCTCTCCAGAAATAAGAAGTACTAGAGAGTCACCCTAGAACAAGGCTTTCCTAACAAGAAATGCAAAAAGACATCGCCAAAAATTATACATCTCCCAATTGATATGTAATTCTATGATCTCTAAACCATAAATTTCGAAAGAAAAGAGTTACTCCATAGGAGTACTTGCTCATACAGTCATTATTTCTGATAGTTAATTGATTTGATAGAATTTTTTAAGGTAAGCATAAGAAATGAATTTTGAACCACGCTGACCATGGACTCAGTCTTCCAAAATAACAATTGTCTTTCGTACCTACTGACATTATGTTTGGAAATATTAAAACAGTAATGAAACATCGAAGATTGAACAGCAAAAGAAATACAGGACCGGTCAGCGGTATATGTTTTTTTGTCAAGGCTTGATGAATTGTAAAGAGGAAGATTGAAAATCATGTGTTACCTAAATAACTAAAGCAGGGTGGTTCTTTGGACAAGAAATTAAAAGCAGGGTGGATAAAGTGGGTGCTCAGAGAACCAGAAATGCTTGGGGGGAATGTGCTGGTAACATAAACACATCTCAGCCGACCATACCTGAGTTAAACGATAAAGGCCCTGTCTGTTACTTTGTTATCAATTATAAGGTTGATTTTTTGATTATTTGCTTAAAAGACTTGATATAAGTTGTAAACATGTTTGGTGTAGCTTTATATAAGCTTGAATAGAATTTCAAACTGTTTTGTCAAACAAGCAAGCCATGATTCCTCTTCGTTCGATGTGCATAATATGGTGGGAAAGGAACATGAGATGTTTTGAAGGGGTGGAGAAGCCTTTGTTTAGAATAAAAAGTTTTTGGTTAATGGCTTGTTTAGTTGGGACAAGGGGGAATGTAATCCTACTCTTGCCCAATTCATAGATTGGTTTGATCTTTTCCATTCTCTTGGTAGTGTATAGGGCCATTTTGTGTTGGCCTTCTTTTGTAAATGGGCGGCATTCCCTTAATGCCTTGTTTCTAATATATTTAATTAGTTATCAAAAAAAAGTTCTAGAATAGCTTATTATCAAATGACTGTCTGAATTGTCTTTGATGATTCTGTGTAGGTACTCTGAAATCATGGAGCTTTTTGTCCATCCATAACTTCGTCAACTTAAAATAAGTGAAAATGCTACAAATTGGAGCTTAAACTAATCTCACTAGTTTTAGACAAATGAACTGAAAAAGCAAATTAAGTAATTATTAACAATTGCCAGCAAACATGATTAATAGCTTTGTTTAAGCAAATAAGTGTTATCACACGGGGCCAAAATAAAGATGCAGGCTAGAGTCGCTGGACAGGAACAGAAATAACCACAAGAGTACCAACATAACGGCTCATTAATTTTTTTTCACAATATAAGTTTCCACCACAGATATTTCACACAGCCCTAACATAGTAACAGTTATAGCAGAACAAAGAGGAAAGACAATATCGTCTAATCCACCAATCCGCAAGATGTGGATCCAAAAAAGAAAAAGCCAACCCGCAAGAGTGGCTCAACAATGCATGAAGACTTGAATATAAAAAACAAAAGAGAAAGATGTTGAAAATTTCCATGGTTCACCCAACTCCTAAATAACATTATAAGTTCACTATCCTCCAAAATATATGAGCTTGCATATATTCCTTAGATGATGCAAAAAGTTGATCTAAATGATCACTTCGCGTAGGATCCAAGACTAATATCTACTGAAGTTAGAAAACATTTAAATTTATAAAGATGACCGTTACGCTCACCTGGTTTACCAGCTCTTGTATGCTCCTTTTGGTAAGAATCCTATTACATGATTCACCACTCTCAGCACTCACAGTTCTATTAGGAGCCACTGGCTGGACAGGGTTAGGTTGTACTGCCGTGTGTGAGGAACCTTTCTGGTTTCCCAATCCAGCACCCCTGGGAATCTGTTGCTGATGGGATAAAGATTGTGGGTCCCTTGAAGTGGGAAATTGTTGTCCATAATGCTCTTGGGGCGGATGTGACGGCGAAGGTGGTTGTTGGGAAGATGATGGTTGTGGTTGCTGTGAAGCTGTTGAAGCAGAGCGATTGTGTTGCTGAGGGGTATGACCTCTTTGTTGTAAAGACAGCATATTCGTTATTGATCTGACTGGTGGGGACGGCAAAGGAGGCTTTCCTTGTGACCCAGATGGCAACCACGGCTGATTGTGAAGCTGTAGACTTTGTGATGTACTGGGTGATGACAGGCCTGGAGATCCAACTGATGGACCTCTTATGCCATGTCCTTGGAAATTCTGTTGAAGTGGGCGATAAACATAATTTGCATAAAACAGTCAGTAGAATAGAACTTGAATAGTTTAGTAAAGGGAGATCATCAGATAGTTTTAGTCTTCTAGAGAAAAATCTAACTTCACAAACAATAATCAGTCATCTACGACTCTGTCACACCATTAACTAAGTAAGTGTAAAATCACCACAAATTTGAGAAGCATGCAACTTAATACATATAAGAATGCAGAATGACCACTTCAAAGAAAAGGGAAGCAACCCCACATTGGATCAATTATATTATATGTTAAATATATTAGGAGTTTTATAATTTGGCCTCTTCCTTTTTATTCATCACTTGTACATGGGAGGCATCCCCTTGATGCCTTCTCAATAAAATTTTATTACTTATCAAAACAGAAAAATGAAAAATGAAAAGGGAAGCTCAAATCCAAGACATTAGGACTTAGGAGCATCAATTATGAAGGAAACTGGGCCACACTTCATACTGTCTCACAATATGTGTACAACAGTCGGTAGAATTTTTAAAAGAAACAAGAAAATTTTGTAGACTACAGGGACATCATGTAACATTTTCAGACAATAACATAATGTTAGAAATAACCATCAGCCAGCTACAACTGTGGCACACTATAAACGTTAGCCATGTAAAATATATGTTGGAAGAGTGCACCAGAAACTTAAGAAGTAGGCTATAGAATATAAGAACAAAGGATGACAATTTTTTTTAAAAAAAAAAAGGAAAGGGGATTGGTAAAAGAGAAAAGCCACTTACTGAAATATACGTGTTTCATTAACAAGAAGGGGGGAAAAGGAATTGAGTAGAAACTGAACGCCAAAAATCCCTATTGTAGGAGAGATAAGAGGTAGTATCGGGAGGTCCCTCAAGACTTCCGAGTTCCAATTTGGAAGGGTACGAGGAGCAATTCCAATAGGTTCGTGTAGCCTATAGCAGATGGCAAGCTAAGTTGGCAACTTGGCATAGTATCTTCATTCATGATACACTCTGAGGCTACCATGAATCGGTGGCAGAATCAAGACAATGAACAGTCCACCAAGTGAGGGAAGCATGAATCCCAGATTGAAGACAATAGACTGAACCAGAAGGACCAAGGTATCAGAATTAAAAAGTTATTCTCTTCTGAATAACCACAATTTATACCGGCTGTATCATACCCAACAAAACTGAATTTACCTCCAGCAATCATAGAACTCCCAAGTTATCACTAGTTACAATTTTAATTCCATACTGCCAAAATTTAGTACCTTATTCGGTAGAATATGTAAAGATTTGCAGAGTGCCACTATGGAAACACTTTCGTGATTCCAATATGAAACCAAGATATGAACATGTACTCAGTAATCCTGATGCAGAAGGACGGGCTCGGACAAAAGCCAAAAAAGGCGGAAAACATATTGGACATATAAAATGGCGGAAAACATATTTGACATATATAGGACAAATATAGACGAGAAATCACTCAAAAAAGATCAATTACATATGAGAAATCTGGTTTTGGGTAGAGATACTTGATATATCACTGAAGTGACTGAACTATAAATACAGCTAGTGCAGGATAAATCTTAAACTCTTTTAACACAAAACTATCACGGTAGGTGGTGTAGTTGATTATAATAACTCAGCCTAATGTCCATAGACATAGAAGAATTTTCAAATGTGATAACCATTCAGTTAATTTTCACCACAACTATTTAAGTTACAGTTAAGATCTGGAGAACAAATTCTGAGTTGGCAGAGTAATCCAGAAAAAGTTCAAAAACACCTGGGTCAAGAATTATCCAACCACATTTGCCCTATTTAGTGGAGGAGCCAGAATTTGAACTTGAAGGTGGCACCAAAAAGATCATCCTCCGTCCCAAAAACAATGTCCTATCCGAAACTGATACTAACTTAAAAAGAATATGCTTTTAGTCGAACAAATTCAACCTTTTCTCCAAAACGTAAAAGAACTTGTTGATATCTAGTATCTTGACAAAAAAAACGTGTCTAATTTTTTGAGCCAAAATGCATTTTTTTTTTTTTAAGTTCTCCAGTTGCGAAGTGGACAATTTTGGGGGGGACAGAGAGAGGATTTAAGGCCAAACATAGTACACGAGTTCCAAGATTTACCGCCCAAAAAAATACATGTTTCATAAGTTAATCCACCATAAAAAATAGCCAGGTTAGGACTGCCCGTGCCACCACGCCCCCCTTAAAGGCTCCGCCCATGGCCCTATGTTAACTTACCATCATACTATAGGCAAAATAAGTTATTATCACATAAGAATATAAGAACTGAGCGCAAGAAATAAAGTAGCGAAGAACTTTAATCGTAACTCAGTACTGACTTGCGAGTTCGGGGACTGGTTAATTGGGGTAGTTGGTCTAGCAGATGATTGGGCAGGTCTTTGTTGATGATGTCCAGCAATTCCACTGGGCTGCGTTTGAGGGCCCGAGCCAAATGACCCCATCTTGCCTATCCCCTGGATTCCTTGCTGTCTTACCTAAGACATTTGAGAGAACAATGGGACCATAAACAAAACTATTTAGAAAACAAAGGTTTCACAATACCAATAATTAGCAACCAACATATAATGTATGTATAAACACAAGAATAGTTAGTCAATAAGTTCTAACCTAAGTTTAAAAATCTCAACTCATCATCCAGGAAGCTTCTCTAATTAGTTTCCTCGACATTGTAGGAGGAAAAAATAGCATGCACCGAACTAGTTAGTGTAGAGAGTGAAGCTCTAACAAGAAATGTTAAAAGATTATGATAAAGCACCTACAAATATGTTTAACTCAAATAATTAAAAAAATTACTGCTATGTTTTATACTACTCCCTTTGTCCCAAATTGGTAGTCCCTTTTGGGCAATCATGTCACATAAACAAATTGCCTATATTTCACAACCTATAATGTCTGTTCTCATTTTGCAAACTTTGTTAAAGCATTTGACATCTATCACACAAGATCCATACTGCATATAAAAACTATTGTATAAATTTTCTTTGAGAGGTCCAACATAGTGAAAAAAAAAGACCATCAATTTGGACGGAGGGAGAATATGTTTTGCCTGGAAGAAGTAATTTAACGTTGTTATCTATAGAACCCTAACCACACATATAGCAAACAACAATTGTGAACACATAACCTACCGAATTCCAAATAACACGTTGGAATGCAAACGTTTAAATTCCTATTCAGAAACAAAACCCTAGTCCAACAAACAAAAAACCACCACCTGTGACGTGCCCGGACTCGTGCCAGATTCTGGCATACTGCCCGAACCACGAGCCAACCCGCCAAACTGCTGCCCGAAAGACGGCGGGTTCAGGGAAGAAAACGAGGCGGGTTGGGGCGGAGGAGGGCTAGGGTGGTGCGCAGGAACTCCGATCGCCATTCCACCCTTTTGTGCCGACAACGACGGCGAAGACGACGGCGGAGCAGAGGAAGAGAACGGGGGCACGGGCGGGGGTGAAGGCGAAGAAGAAGAGTGAAGATGAGATGGGAAGTGGTGGGAGGGAAAGGGGGAGGTTTGGGGCCAGGGTCTGTTGAAGGGCATCCTAGGGTTAGGGTTTACGGAAGATGGGAGGGAGGGTGAGGAGGGGTTTGGAGGAGGGAGGGAGGAGGGTGGTTGTGGCGGTGATGGAGATGGTGGTGGTGGCTGTGGCGGCGGAGGTTGTTGGTCAGTTGGCTGAGGAGTGGGTGGTCTTTGTGATTGTTCCATTGGAGATTGTGAGAGTGAAACCGTTTGTGGGAGGGAGTCTGCCGCTATTTGTGTTGGAATTTCGATGAGTTTTGCGAGAAGCTGCTCCGGAAACCGACCGAAGGATTACCCATCTCGCACCAACGGTGACGTCGGGCCACTGTGAGTTTCACACGGATTATTCTAGTTGTTAAATAAATTTGTTTTAAAAAAGCGAGCAAGGTTGTGAAAAATTAGTTCAATTTGATATATATAAGTTCTCAATTTAATCATTCATCTTTTTATTCAAATTTCAGAATAGTTGATTGGTGTATCCATACTTACTATTTACTCCCTCCGTCCCGGTTTGTCTGTCTTATTGTCGAAAACCGTGTCTTTCAAAAATAAACTTATATCTTACATTTTATAATATTTTTTTTTATTTTGAAGATTTTGTATAATAAAACTAATTGAGATCTGTCAAACAAGATCCATATTGCATATTAAAAACATTACGAATTGAAAATTATAGCCAATTCTTTGAGAGGTCAAACGCTCTCAAAAAGTCAAAAAGTGGACAAACAAACCGGGACGGAGGGAGTATGATACATTTTATGTGTAAGTATTTGATTCAATCTTTTATTTTTTAATTTAAATTTCAGATTAGCTAATTTTTCACGCAATCACTTAGTTTTTTTTTTTTCTAAATTATTGAAAATCTCAAAACATCTGCGTGGGGGCCAACGTGGGCTCCCGTGGTCGTCTTTTCCCACCGTCAGCTCCCTCCATCGGTATCCTTATGCCTTATTCTCTTCCCGACTCAAAAAGAATTTTTCAAAAAAATTTCCCTAGATTTCCCCTACTTTCAACATTTCTCTCTCCACTTATTACCTATACTATTTTTTAAAAAAAATTTCAAATTGCAATCCAAACAAGGCATTAGAGTTTTCTGTTCACATTTTCAATTTTTGGATGATCAACAAGCAAAACGAGCCGGCCGTTGATCAAGTTTGATTTGAAAGCATAATGCGTTTTAAAAATATGTTTCGAGTCTAGTTTGTTCATGAAATGAGTACTTCTCAAATGAGCTTTAATGAAATAAAATGTAAACGATCTCAAATAACTTGAATATTTATAGTACATCATTAGTTGAACGAACCAAGTACTACCTCCGTCCCAATTTACATGTCCCAGTTCTATTCTAATTAGATAAAAAAAACTAGTTATATCTTTAAATTGGTTATGAATTTTATATCCAATATAGATCTTGTTTGATAGATCTCGATTTGTTCTATAATACAACGTTTTCAAAATCACCTAAAATGTTATAAATTACAAGATATAATCAATTGAAAAGTGGCACGAACTCTCAAAAGTGACAATTAAATTGGGATGGTGGGAGTAATAATTTGTTCGAGGTTGAATTGAAACTGGTAGCTTTAAAAGGTTGTTAAAACTTGGTTGGTTTATGAGACCTACCTCGGATTTCACATAAATGATTCGAACCGTCTATTATTTTTTAAACATTTTTTATGGAGCCCTATAAAAAATCAATTCAACCCGATATCTTTAAAAAAATCTTTACCGATATCGAGTTGAGCTGATTTCTAAAAGGATTCATAAATTTTAAAAAAAAATATTGATCAATTCGAATCATCTCTTTGAAATTTGAGGTAGGCCCTATTCCTATAAGGACCACCTCATTTTAATAAAATGCGGACCTTCCTTTTCTGATCGAATTTCAATATTCTGAGCCGATCAATGTGTTCAGAACGTGATTTTAAAGGTATCCGCGAGATATCAGCAAAAAAAAGATCGGGAAAGGCTTCATCAAAGCAATTTTTGTTTGTTTTTTATCAAACGGTTCCAATAAAAACTGCTCAAATCAAGCCCTTTTCGGTCATTTTTTTTGCCGATTTCTCGCGAGTACCCTTAAAATTACGTTCTAAATACATTGAGCGGCTCGAATCATCGAAATCCGATCGAAAAAGGCGAGAAATGGGAAGGTCCGTATTACCTGAAAATTTCTAATACGTACATATGTACCAATGGCAGTGCTCGATTGCGATGGGCCAATTAATATCAATACTGAGGCATGGCATGCAACCTCGACAAGAGGCTTGATTGTGATCATAGGGGGCCAATGGCTAGGTGGATTTTATCGCAATATGCATAGTGGCGGAGCCAACCTCGGTCCACCGAGCCACGGGTTCCCGCGGCAATTTTTTTTTTTTAGTTTCAGTTTTATTTTTTATTTTTTAATTGGTAATATAAATTTTTCTTTAATCAAATAATTTTATTTTTATAAAGTTGAGCCACCTAACTGACTCAATTACATGCATATCAAGAAAATTTGCGAATAATTAAAAATATGGTGAACATTATTTATTTTATTTAGAATCCATAATAGGTCTCACTTCAATAGTTAAAGTCATTTTTTAACATTTTAAGCTTTTAATTATTTATTAAAAATATACTATCTTAATTAGACATTCCTAAGTGCTTAATCAAACTATCTAATTTTTTTGTTCCAATACCCTGTCATTCAATAAAATATTTATAAAAAATGAGAATAGCTACTATAAATTTTTCTTCTGGAATGTTCTATAAGATTGTAAAAAAACTCTATTTTATGCTAGACTTGTGTGGAGAGTTCTGAAATATTTTAGAGATGTGAAAAAGAAAATATATTTTTTAGGAGGATTCTAATAGAAGTATGTGGGCCATTAGATGAAAATAATCATAACCGTTCACTGAGGAGGTGAATAACTATAAAAAGAAAGAACCATGGGAAAAAGAAGCAAACACCAAATAGCATAAAATTCTTAAAAACAAACAAATAAACAGAGGGAGTAAAGCTGGAATTAGATATCTTGCTAGTAATACAAATCTGGCTTTATTACAAAACAAAAATCAAAGAAAACTAAGAGATCATTACAAATTTGCATATTACTCTAACCTAAGCCTAATTGTTTACCGCTCTAACGGCTATAGGACTTCTAACGCTGTATTTGTTGTTGTACCAAGTAAGGCTCCCAAAAACAAACTCGTTCAAACCCTGGCTAGGGTTAACATCTACCCTAAACGTCAGAGTCTTCTGACCACTTGAAAAATCCAACACACTCGGCTGCACCTTGATTTCAATACCTTGTGGATTCTCAATTTGAACATTAAACACCTTAGGACTGTCATTATTTCCGCGGTAAGTCACCTTTCGAGTCACTGATATTCCACCAACCAAATTGTTGATGCCTATAGATGGTAAATTGAGATCATATGCACCGGTTTGGGGGTTAGGGCAATTTACGGTTCCAAAGAGCCTTTGGAGGACAGGTATGGGAGTGTCACGGCTGCACAGAAAGTAAAAAACATCGTCTGCATTCATGTCGTAGACCAATCCTGGATCTAGTGCTCCGTTTGGATTCAAATGCCCAGATCCCATGTCAAAAGGCGTTGCTCTTTTGGTGTTTGATTCTATTGGGTTTCCAGTGTTGTCAACCGGTAAAGCTGAGGCCAACGGTAGAGATGTCAATACAACAACAAATTGAAAAGTACTTATCTTCACAGATGTCCAATTAATTGACCCTTTAAAGCCTATTTCATATATTAATTTTCTAAAGTCACTGAAAACGTATTGGGTTGACAAGTGTTTAAATTTGAGATAGAACTCTTTTTAGGAAACTTAAACACATTTTTTCCTTGTTCTTCAAAACCATTATGCTAAAAAAGAATAATGGTCTAAAAGATACTGATAAAAAAAATAATGCTACGAAAGATGTTTTGCTTAAAATTAATTCACAAAAATCTTACTACCAAACTAATTCAGAAAAATAAACCAATCTCTCAACCAATCACTCATGTGTTGGTGGAATGTTAACTAGTGTCATAATAAGGTTTTTAGAACATCTTAAGTGTTTAGAAAAAAAATTTATTTTGTAGTAAACTTAAAAATTTGTTTTTTTATCTCTACATGGTTCTTATTTGTCATCAATCAAACGAATCGTTTAGAATATTTTTCGATACTGAATCCAAACACCAAGTAGGAAAACATACTAACCTGTTGTCATTAACGCGGATTTTATTTCTGCTGGTGACCAACCCAAGTTGAATGCTTTAATTATTGCAGCAACGCCCGAAACATGAGGAGCAGCCATAGAAGTGCCAAAACAGAACATGAAAGAGGGAGCATCTGCTGGCGCACCCGAATATGCAAGCCAAGATGCTAAAATGTTTACTCCTGGAGCTGTTATGTCAGGCTACAATCATGCATGATTTTTCTATTAATGACAGAAGCACTAATAAGAAATCTAAGAATGTAATTTCTACTATATGATTACTTTTATTAAAGACTACCGGATGCCACCCGCGCCTAAAGGCATGTCAAAATGTATTGTGGTGTTAATTTAAATAAATTGCCCATACAACCCAACTACTCTACAGGATAGTTGTACGATTCTGAGAGATTTTCTTATTTGATTATATAAGACAACATTATTTTACATAGGGATACATTGCCTAAAAAATGAGAACAGAGAGTGACAGATTTATTAGGAGAATAGTCTACGTATTTTTAAAAAAAGAAATGATCTGATAGCTATAAATTTAATAGCAGGGAGTGATCTAACGGTTGTAGAAATTGCTCTAATTTTTTATGCCTAGATATTTTCAATAGAAATAACTCTGTTTTATAATATTATTATTAAAGAATAGAAAAAACTTACTTTAATTATTTCCGGTGTTGTAGCGTCAGGCCCCCTTGAAGAAAAAGATCCCATCATTGGAGCTTTCGAGTTGTAATTTTCCACTGTCGGCCATATCTTCACAGCGGGATCCCTATAAATATTTAACAGTTGTTAGAAATTAAAAAAAATTACATCGACAAAAAAATAGATGTAATTAGATTTAGAACCAAGACTTTTCCTATATACAACATAGCGAAACCTATCAAAATGTGCATACAAAGTTTGTGAAAAATACAATACCACAATTTTGGAGTACCTAAATGAAGCTATATAGTTTCCAAGCTTGTCCGCTTCGTCTTGATTGATCACAGAGGTAGGGATCGGATAATAATCACCCTTTCCCTTGTCATAATTATTATGCAGATCCACAACAATCATTCCAACGCCACCCCCATCACTCACCACCGATGACTTCTCAAGCATATTATCACCCGGATTTTCCATGAAACAGATCACAACGTTCCCATTGATTATTCCAGTATCAAGCGCATTTCTTTTGCAGAACCTGAAAACAAAAGCACCCAACATACTTTTTAACAATTGCGTTGATATACACATGCACACGAATTTGTATGCGTACATGAACAACAAATGTAACGTTTTTTCGGTACGTATGCATAAGTACGTGTTTTGTCACGGTTTAGAGCATCAGGGATTTTGTACATCTGCAGAAAGAACACATGTGACGTTTTTTTGTAAGTCTACAGATGAATACTACTACGTGTTTTGGTATGGTTTAGAGCATGATGGTATTCTGTTTCAAATTCACCTCGGCCAATGGAAGGCAAAAGTTGAGGAATGAAAACAGTCTCTATTTAACTAGCGAGATAATGGTAGAAAGTGCAAGAATGAGGAAAAAAATTACTTTTTCGGTGTTCACTGAGAATAAATGTCCTAGAAAATGAGAGGAAACAAATTTTTCCGTACAACCCTCTAAAGCTAAGAGAGGTTGCCTTTCTTTTTCACACAAAAAGTGCAAGAAAATCTCATTTTCTTGTGAGAATCAACAACAATCTCCCACTTCCTTATTTTCTTGTAAAACTTCCCGCCTAATCAAACGGATGCAACAAAAAAAAGAATTTCTTTTTCTTTTCTTTTACTTCACTTTCTCTCATTTTCACTTTCTATTGTATTCTTCTCTCTAATCAAACAAACCCTTTAAAACGCGCTTTAATTTAAAAATTATTTCTATTTGATTCTGTCGATGTTTATGGATACATGAATATAGAGTGCCCCGAAAATAGGATTATGCATGATTGACTTACGTAGCGTCTTGTCTTCTAACGCCAGGCCTTGCTGCATCACCTCCTCTAATAACATAACGGAAGTCGTTCATCTGGTATTTGTTGTGCCCAAATCCCTGAATAATTCCAATTTGCTATTCAAATTAGATTTGGTCATACATCAAACAACCCAATTTTTAATTTTCTAGCTAGTCACATGCATATTCATACTCATATCATCAATAGAATCTACATAAGAAAATTGGACCACAAAGTTCAGAATAACTTTGGATCGTGGTGTAATATAATCCATATGGGTCGCGGTGTTACAAAATTGGGAGCATAAAAACCGTAGTGGAAATCGGCTGTTACCCTTTTACGGTATCCCCATGCAGCTGATACACGGTATGCTTTTGAATCAGATACTGAACGCTATGCTTTTGAATCCGGTATTGAATGGTATGCGATCAAAATCAAAATTTTGTAGGGTTCCGATCAACAATGTGAGCCCGGTATGGGCCTGAAAAAGGAGAAACCGGACAGGAAACTTCTCTCCCATTACCGGAGACGAGCTAGATCCGGAAAGGAAAATACATTTTCATTTGTTTCACTACTTTTTAAAATTAAAACTCTTTCCGCATGCACCAATATTCGACCAAGTAAACCGAGCCTTAAGAGAGGCACCTCTAGTGAAGTTGGTTGTTCATCTCCCTTCCCCCAGTAGTGACTAGGGTTCGAGAGACTCTCTTGTGCGAACTCTAACACCCCACTAACTAATCTCCTTTGATGTATACAAAGTTTAGCAAAAAAAAAACGAGCCTTGAGAGAGAGGGGAAAAAATGAAAGAAAGCGGAAATGGTTTTGCATACCTGTAGCAAAGTGTTTCCATCACCAAGTTGCACGGTGGAGACAAATTCCCGATCAATAGAACTAGCCGCAACGGTTAGAGTCCACGGCGGAGAATTGGAAACGGTGTAGGGCCCCGATTTTCCGTCGTTACCGGCACTAGCGACAGTCAGAATCCCTCTCAAGAAAGCATGGAAGGGCCCGATTGAAAGCTCGTCGTTCAAGTAGTTGTAATTCTTGGGTCCGTTAGGTTTACCGACTGAGATGGTGATCACGTCGACCTGGTCGCTGATGGCGTCGTCGAAGGCTTTCAGGACGTCCGACCCGTCGCACTGGTCCAACCAGCAGACCTTGTACACCGCCAGCCGCGCCTTCGGAGCCCCGCCCCGCACGGTTTTGCCGGCGCCTAACGCGTTGGGGTCGGTTACGAAGCGGCCGACTGCTGTTGAGGCGGTGTGGGTGCCGTGACCGAGATCGTCGCGAGCTGATTGGAAGAAGGTACGGCCCTTTGAATTTGATTCGAGACGACCGTGCGCCTGCTCGTATCCTCCGTGGTAGTAACGTGCGCCGATCAACTTCCTGCACCAAAATAATTCCAAAAAAATCAAAAGAAGCGATCCATGTGACTGTTGTGAAGAGCAAGGTTTTAAATAGCGGCAGCAGATTAACGGTAGCAGTCGCAGTAGCGATAGTATCGAATGATGCGTAGTGCAATGATTGTATATTTTTTAATTTATTACTCACATGTAAGAGCTCCTGAAGCAGCCATAGTGTTCACGTAAAAGCGGGCAAAAATTGAATCCTCACATCTTCATATGGAAGCAAACGATATGATAGCGAATCTTTGGTAGCAGATTTTTTTCGGGTTGTAGTAGTATCGAACGGCCGGAAAACTACTAGGTAGCAGTAGATACGCTAACTAGCTCACCTTGTCACATGGATTTATCAGGAAAACCGACAACGTAGCTTATGCAATCGCGCAATGGAATTGAGGTCGTCTTGCTGTATACTATGAAACTATATTATGTTTATTAATTCACTCTCCGATACGATAAACATAATATATATAGTTTGCAATTCTGAAATTTAGAACAATCATGTAAATTGCAATTCTGAAATTTAGAACAATCATGTACTATTACCATAGCAAGAGAATTACGTAGTGCGAATATGCAAAAAAATACGTAAAAGCCAAAATAAAATCTGTTTTTTGTTTCCAGAAATACTCAGTTTTGTTTCACTTTGGCAACTCTTTTTCAATTACTTTACCGACCGAGAAACAAGTATTTGTGGAAAAAAATTTACCAAAAAAAAAAAAGTAAAAACATAAATTTGCCACCTATTTCCAGGAAATATTATGTCCCAGACTATATAATAGATAGTAGAATTTACCTATTGCAATTCGAAGTTGAAAATTGTTCCCCCGTTACACACGTTCCTTTAAATCTGCTTGGTACCGGTCCCATGTCATCCGGGTTGAAACTAGGTGACTCTGGCCAAACTCCTGAAAAAAAAAAAAAACAAACATGTAAATAATCATTCGAGAATATTGATTTTGGTCTTTTTTTTTTTTTTTTGGCTTATGTTTAGATTGTTTCTACTAATTTTTTATCTGTCTTGACCAGAGGGCTTGGTTGAGAAATCTAAAAAACAGACCATATTTCAACAGAGACCAAAATTCAATTTTCTTGGATGGCTTTTGGTTTCATGGATTTTTTTTTTTCAGTTCATCGTTCATATTTCTTTTACTTGTTGAATTCCTGTAATTGAGATAAATCCACAAAGTGAAATAGTTTAACATGAAAAGCTCACTAAATTAGAAAAAATAATCCAAAAGTAATCCGACTTTTTTTTTTTTTTTTTTTCTAGATATCCTAAATCGAAACTCAAAGATAAGTGCATTGGACTTACCACCATCAATGTGTCCGACGACCACTTCATAGTTTTCATCTACTGAGGAGTTGCCGAATATGCTTTTTTGATCAGTAGCCCCCATGAAATCCCACGACCTAGTCGTCTGGAGTTCGTATTGCCTACTTTTGAAAACAGAAACAACCGAATCGCTCTCTGCAACCATAGAAAGTAAACTTAAAAACAACGTAATTGTTGACAATATCCCGACTAATGGATGCGCGCGATTATTGTGATCATATCGTCTGTAATTGCCGCTCTTACTTGCAATTTCATCGGCCTGTTCTTGTGTTAGCCTGGCTGAGAAGCCTCTGAAGCTCTTGTGATAGTGGTGGATTGTGGCTTTCCGAGCTCGGTCAACACTGCCCATGACAAAAAAAAGTTACGTATCAGATAAGCGAAAGGCTATTAACGCAACATTTTGCACAACAATTAATAAACGCAACATTCTTATGCGGCAATGCATCATTAGGCAATGTAAAATGACACCTCATACATTATCAGATAATACAGTAGCCTTCTTGGATTAAAATGTTGGTTTCGTCGTTGAATGCATTCATACGAATATGTGCATCTATCTATCCATCTATAGTGTAAGCAAATTTAGTAGACCTGAAAATCCTTGAAAAGGCCATGTATCTCTATTTTTCTAGAATTTTGAGATATTAAAATATTTGATACAAACTTGAAAAAAGAAAGTAAGGCACATCCTATCCAGCCACCAACTACTCTCTCCCACCTCCTATTTTGTAGGGGTATTTTGTTGGGTTTGTTTCTTCAATGATATTTTTACACCTTGTAATTTTTCTCGAAGTTTTACAATATTGATTTCTGTGAATGAAAAGAAATATATATTCATGCTAATTTATGAAATGATGACATATGACTTCCCGTGCATCGAATGGGTTAAACTCTACATGGTATAGATGCAAATACATAAGTAGTGTTAAGTACGAGGTATACCTGCCAACAACGGAAGCTAGCATTTCATGATTGGATGATATCACGGTTTTGGAGTCCGGCAACGAGTGTTGACCCATGTACACAATGTAGTGCTGCAAAACCAAAGTCAAATAGAATATATTTTTAGAAGTTATAACACATAAAAAAGTAATGGAAGAGAAAAATCGCTAAGCATAAACTTGCAAAAGGAAAAGTTGTTTTGAGTGACCGATTGATAGTACAATGCAATTTGTGAACCTTTTAATCGGTCTCAAAGTAATTTCAACCAAGATATATAAATATAGCGGCCGATACTTGAATTCTTAATTCATAATATGAAAGTTGCAAAGTAATTTCAACCAAGATATATAAATATAGTGCAATACTTGAACAATCCGGATCCCATAAAGGATTCCTTACGGCCTTATGGTGCGGAACTCCCATTTTCCGATCGAATTGCAACGATCCAAGCCGCTCAAAGTGTGCAGAACGTGATTTTAAGGATACTTGCGAGAAATCAGCAAAAAAATGATCGGGAAGGGCTTGATCCAAGCAGTTTTTTACTGAACCGTTCAATAAAAAACTATTCGGATCAAGCCCTTCCCGATCATTTTTTTTTTGTTGATTTCTCGCGGGTACCCTTAAAATCACATTCTGATCACTTTGAGCGGCTCGGATCGTCGTAATTCGACCAAGAAAGGGGAGTCCCACACGGTAGCACCGTGCGGGATCTCTCATTGGATCCGGACTGAATACTTGAATCCTTAATTCGTAATATGAAAGGTGCAGTAATATGTAATTGTTAATTAAGATACATAAAAGCATTACAAACCTCAATCGTGCTATTAGTATTAGCTACACTTTCATGGATGCAATGGATGAAGAATGCAATAAGAAGGATGCTAGCATATGTCTTCATGTTGCGAAGTAACAAACGTTGGACAAAAAGAAAGTACGTTGATAAGGAAGCAGCTATATGCGCTATTTATAGAACCATATCTCTCCCAAGAAAATAAGATGTTTGACAACAAAAACTATCCCTAAAAAATCTCTTTATAGGTAAAATGAGAGTCAAAACAAGATTTTAAGAAGATAATGGGTGTTCAATGAAAAACAAAATATGTAAAATAAGTTAGCCGTAAAAAGTTGGAAGTTGGGTATGATAAGAGAAAAATTATTCGGTGCCACTAGATATCGTCGCGCGCTGCTGCAGAACTTTCCGACACCACACATTTACGTAATGTATGTGTCTCACGTAAATGTGTGGTATTAAAAGCCTATGGGGCAACATATGATAACAGTGCCGAGATGCAATGAATGAATAATCACTTATGATAACAGTGGATTGTATCAAATTCGTTTTGAAGGTAAAAACCATCTCTGTTTTTTCTTTCTTTCTGAATAGGTTTGTCACATAGCTAACCTTCCTTATTTGGTAGACAATTTTGGCTATATTACAATTCCAATTATAAAAACTACTATAGGCACAGGTTGACCCAAATATTGAATATGTGTACCCATGTAGTACAAGGAAACCCAATGTATAAGGAAACACACACACACACAAAATTCACTTAAGAGCAAAGCGAGAAACTTATTCACTGCGGAGTCGTGAACAAGTTTTTCGCGGAGTGGTGCAATTGCAGCTTCCGTTTTCAGAATAAATGGTTGAGATTGCTTTTCAATTGTGACAATCCAAAAACACTTTGGACACGCTCTAGAAACCCATTTTCACAGGGCCAGCCGTAAAAAAGATATCCTCAAGAGCAAATGAAGGGATTTATAGGGGGATAGGATCCTGGGGAATATACATATTCTACGGGAATATAACCGACTTATCTTTATGACTTCGTCCACCTCTCTCTCTGAATCTTTCTCTCTCTCTCTCTCTCTGAATCAAACGTCACCGTATAGCGCGGCATGGCAGCTTTTTATGAGTAGAAAATTCTCAATTTTTTCTGGAAGAAATTTGCAATTTATGAGAACGAGAAATCTACGGATACCGACCCATGCGCCCCGAAACTGCATGGGTACATGAGGCTCACTCTGGGTCCCGTGTGTACGATTAGGGCAGTTCAATAAATTTTTTTAAAAAATCGAGTGTGATTGTCAAAAATCAGCTCAATTCGATATGTGTCGGTGCTCGATCTAAACTTCCAATTTTTGAAAAATAGGGGAAATGAGAAGATTGGATGAAAAATGGGATGATTGGATCAAATACCTACACATGTCGGATTGATCTGATTTTTCAAGGGCCCACTCATTTTTTTTAAATTATTGAACAAATCGGATTATCTGTGCCCCGCTTGCCCGTCGGTGCAATTTCAAGACCCCATGGGTCAGTTGCTGTAGCAGTTCTCTTAAAATCGTAGGTATAAATCATATTGAACAAAAAACTGCCCGGAAGCTACAAACGCCCAAATCCCGGAGTCCTCCGTTGGGTAACAAAACCACAACATTCAGGTTATCCAAGTGGGTTGGATAGACACTCACTAGGTACATCAAAAAAAAGTTCCACATTGGGAGAATGCGTGAATGGTAATGGAGATGGCAATGGTAATTTGTCCAGCTTCACCGACCTCCCCTTCACGCAATTCACTGAGGGAACTGAAACACCCACATAGGGTGGAAAAGGCTCCACGCAGGTAACAGACCACTCCGAAACCGGAGGATAAAGGCAAGAAAGTAAAACTCCGATCACCGTCACTGTCGCTGGGAGCGCCGCCTCGGAGGGTAAGAAATAGAGAAATTCCCAATTTGTTGAGCTTAATGATTGATATATACTGAGAAATTCTCAAATACTGCTTGAAACAGTGAGAGATTCTCTTTCCAATTTCGAGAACTCCTCACGATTCGATCAATTTTATGTAGATTGAAACTTATCCTTCTTCCTCATACTGGAATTAGTCGATTGACAAGAAATCCTAAAGTTTCTCTCTCACCTGCGAAAAAGTATCACGGTAGAAAAAGCACTGCCCGAACGTCTTGAGCGTGTGGTGAAGAACAGTGATGCGACACAAGTGTGACGGAGAACTATTTGCATTTGCCGTTGGGCGTGAAGGGATACCTAATTCCACCTCTTATCATCCTGGATTTGCAACTTTAAACTCCCCTATCCTCTCATATCAATCGTAACAAAAAAAAAAGGGTCATAGAACGTAGATATATGTCGTAATGCCATAGGACTTTGAACTCATAACCTCAACACCTTATGTTCTAAACCTGGCCAGCCAAAAGGCTCTACATATTTGTGCTCACACATCAGCAGGAAAGTTAACAATTTCAGTCCATTCCAGTTGGAGAGTGTTTTTGCTTTTGAAAGAGAAAGCCATAAATCCTGAGGGATTGAAGGTCATATTTTCCACCCAGAGAGAGAGAGAGAGAGAGAGAGAGAGAGATGAAAACAAACATCACAAATTGCACAACTTCAAAATTGCAGAGAACGTTAACTCTTAAGCTGTAACCATGTGATGTTCACTACTCACTAGTTCCAAACTTCCAATATACTAAAAACATAAAAATGAACAACAAAACAAGGAGACATACAAGAAAATTGCCTACTTTAACCATATGGTGGAGTGTTTTTTATTTTTCTATTATTGTTACAGGAGTCGTATTCTTTTATTGCCATTGGATCGAACTGTGGCAAAATCATAAGAAGGCCCGGAAACGCAGCCCTCAAAACCATCTATCGGCATATTCAGATGGCCAACGAAATATAAGGAGCACGAATACTGACATTTTCTGCAAGGAGAAAGCAATTTCGTCATTTTCACAAGTTTCAAGCTTTACACATAATTAAAAGTCAAGAAAACTGGGTAATAATAAGAAGGCTCTAATTCTTACCATTCTATTTTTGGCATGAGGAAATAAAATGATCCTAGGGCACCAGGATTTTTTTTTATTGCATCATGAGGCTATGGTCTCGTTTCTAGATTCTACACCTTCTTCACCAAGCACTTGGTATGGCACATTCCTATTCTCAAGAACTGGTATAGATACAGGATCCTTCTCACTGTCAAAGAAAACAATATACAGCAAAAAACGACAGTTATTAACTAGTTTTAGGGAAAAAAGTTGCAGATTTTGGATTCTCTAGGATTAGTAAAAGCTGGAAATGGCCTTAAGATATGAATTTACGAAGCTGAGTTTCGGGTGCTTTGGAAACATATTTCGGATTCCAAATGATCTAAAATACTAAATTCTAGCTTTTGCATCAAATTAACCAACCGGGACTAGCTCAGTTGGCCAAGACTCTTGCATCCAACTAGGAGGTCAGGAAGTCGAATCTTCCTACTTGCGTGTGTGTTCTTCCTTAGAGGATCTTTTCCTTCCTTTCTTTCTTTGTTTCTTCCCTTGATGGGCTTATTTCTTGTATTGGTTGAGTTGTTGGGCATAGTTATATCGTGGACTCTCACAATTGATGTCGTGTCCCAGGTTATTGACCAAAAAATGAGTTTCGACTTCCTACTTGCGTGTATGTGTTCTTCCTTAGAGGATCTTTTCCTTCCTTTCTTTCTTTGTTTCTTCCCTTGATGGGCTTATTTCTTGTATTGGTTGAGTTGTTGGGCATAGTTATATCGTGGACTCTCACAATTGATGTCGTGTCCCAGGTTATGGACCAAAAAAAGAGAGAAGCTTTTGCATCAAACACTACTAGCTTTGGCTACAGCTTAAATCCTAACCTCACGGCTAGACTAAACAAGTTTCCCAGCATAAACTAGAATCCACAATCC
>BPLS01000327.1:38588-50976 GCA_019656275.1 Rhododendron kiyosumense
ATAATCTAAAGAGAATCGTGATTTTGTAATCGAAAATTTGTTTCCACAACTATGATAAACACCCCTTGCATATACAGCTGGCTACTTTAGAAGAAGGGGCTAGCACTTACGTTTTTGAATATATAACTAGTCCAACAACAACAATTGCAAATGACAGATAATATAACCAGTCAACCTGCAAATGGAAATTGTATCAGGTCAGTTTTGTTATCTTATGAAAGGTACCAATTCTAAAAGAACGGCAAGTCTGACGCTTATAACTACTTGTACAACTAGATAGAGTGATGTAGAGAGGTCAAGTTCTAGTTAATTATGAAAGAGAACCTGCTGATGATAGAAGAATATGCGAATGATGACAGCCCACATGTCCGACGTTAGTATAGATAGGTTGAACATTGTCGCTCCGCTCATCTGTTTCCAAATTATAATTGATTAAAGAAAGTAGATCATCCAAATCAAGCAGCTTCACTCAGAGAAGTTTAATATTTTCCTTTCTTCGTGAAGAAGTCCTTCTGGGAGCTATCAATGCATAATTCAGTAAGTTCGTAGCGAGCCCCCAAACCAAAATGAGGGTGGGTTTTAGAGTTTTAAGCTTCAAATGATCAGAATCTGGTATGAGTTTAGGAGAATCGTAGAGTTAAAAAATTATGGCAACTCCTTCCACGTTATTCTTATAGGTGAGATTCGAAACATAGCACAGAGTCTGCTAAAAACTACGTCAATTTCATACACAAGGTGAAAGAAAATATCACTCAGTGAAAATTAAGAGAGAAAGTGAGAAACTGACCTGTAGAACGAAAGGAACCAAAGTGTAAAACATAAAGCTTGCAAACGCGTAGCCAGCAAAGGTTAAAATCTGTAAACAACATAAAGATGCAGTTCGGTATTTTGGATTATAAACCCACAGAGACATAATTAAAGTCCATTGCGGAAATGAAAAGAAACATAAAAAGAACACATAAATGCACTCTGAGACAAATAATTCCATCTTTGGACCTGAGCAAAAGGAGGCAATATAAGCAGTTAATTTACTGTCTTTCTGTTATCTCCTTTTTTTCAACTTTCACTACTCAAAGGTTCCGAATTGATAGAAACATAAGCTTGTAATTCATATTCCATATACAACGTAGGCATCATCTAAACAAATTGCCAGGTGGGGCTGTTGCCAAGGAGAATAATACATTTTGATTATTACATTTTGACATTAGGCCCTATAGTCTAAGCCTGCAGTGTTAGATAGGGGGAATGGGCTCTTCAATTCACTTTCTAAAACTCAGCAGGTCAGCTAAACCAACTTTTGTATCTGGAAAGACACTTCAAGAAAGATTAGGGTAAATTTAAAATACAATGCAACCTTTCCTCCTATTTCTTTTTTAATTATGTTCCAAACAAAGCCGTATGAAAACTCAATGGTCTGCACAGAACAATGCAAACATCCAAGTTCAATCGAGTCAAAAGCTTGAGATAGCGATGCACTGAAGCAAACTATCAAGACTAATCTTTACTTACAATTTCTGCAGACCATTGTACTGATTCCAGAGTCTTCCTTTCCATGATTGCTCTAGAACGATGTTAGGGAACGGACACAATACTATTCTTCACATCACTGAAACGTAAGATAAACTATGTCCTAAAGCTATTGCTTTTGAAGCTAAAATACAAGACCAGAGAATAAAGTTTTTTCAGAAGAAAGTAAAATTTTCAATGAAAAGGAATAAAGGATACATCTGGCACACACTCACAAGTGTTCCAAAAAGACCAATCATTGAAACTACTTCAACACGATCTTTCTTCTTAACACAAAACTCCTGCATTTAGGAAGTCATAATGAACGTTCTCAGATGCCAACACTTAATTTCTAGGCCTATAAACATATGGGCAGATTCACCAGATGTACATGCCGAGAGAAAGAGTGGGGGCAGGGGCAGGGGCAGGGGTGTTTGTGGATATTTAACATATTGACCCACCAACCTCACCAACATTGCTCATCGCATAGAAAAATGTCCCTCCAATGACAAGTAGGTCACCCAATAGAGGTTTTGAACCGCCTGAAAGAGATAAAAGTTACAAAAGGAAGCTTTAAGAACTTTAAATGACTCACATACTTCTTTTCTAGTATTCTCTAAGGTTTAGATTAGTATAATCTAATAACCATGCTCAAACAGTCAAACACGCCAGATTTAGAAGGTGGAAAAGAAAATGTCACCTCCACCACCCACTCCAGCATCAGAGATAAGCACTAAACCCAGGCCTGCGATACAGAGTGCTGCGCCACAGAACTGCCACAGGGAATATCGCGTGCCCAGAAAAAACCAAGTAAGGATAATGACCCATGCTACCGTCCAACAATCCAATAAGGTCACACTAGTAATTGACGAGTACTCAAATGCTTTATTAACTGCACAACCATCAAGTATAATTAATAAGATCGATTTGTTCCCAAGTGATTATGTAATTTCAGTGAGGAGATGGATTAATGAGAGAAAAAATTCAACTATCTATAACTTCATTGTCACAAAGTTGTCCAAATTTTTTCTTTCTCAGTCCTAACATACATCTCTTCTATTCTAGCGTAATTGACAAGTTTCTGCAAACTATACCACATTCACTAATTACATAATGACCCAGAAGGAAAACACAAACTTTTTCTTCTTTTTCTTTTCTTTTCTTTTCTTTTCTCCTAAAGTCCATAGCTTTTTCCCATTCTTGAAACTACGAGAACTAGAAATGCCTATTAACTACCGCAAGATTAGGACTTTGCTTTTTCCCCTTCCTAAATATCTAAGATTGTATTCTACAGTTCTTATGCAAGCATCAAGCCAATGGAAACTTCTTGTTTCCTTTAGGTAGAAACAGTACTTTTTCACAATGGCAGCTGTTCAAACGAATCTAATCCTTCCTGCTTATCACTTTCTTTCGTGTAATCTGTGCTGAGGGCTAAATCACAGATATGTGTCTATGAGATTTGATATTATATCCACAAGAGAGAATAGTTCAATTTGCATGTTGCTTACCAAGATAATTGCCTTGGACATCGACAAAACCCAAGAGTACATACCAATACCAAGGTACCTGCAAAACCACCAAAAAAGCTGCTCATCTAAGTAGCACCGAAAGCAAGTTGAAGACATTTAAACATCAGTTTTTTTAATTCGAACCAAGTAGTAAAGTTAATACTCAGTTAAATTAAGCAATATATCTAAGAGTTGGAATCGTCTCCATAAAATCCATTTTTTAACGTCTAGCAGCCGTTAAAAATTTCAGAAAATGTAAGACATATCAAATTGAAGGTACACATATGTATGTAAATACTATATTTACATCCAGAGCCGGCACAGAGTCCCTGACTTTCGGAGGCCTAAAGTGAAAATTAAAGATGGGCCCTTTTTTGTTGGTACAAAAGTAGGAGGGCCCCCTAACATTTGTAAATTTTCGAGGGCCTAACACGGTCACAACTCAAGGTTTATCTCAAGGCCGACTCTATGTACATCAAAACCCAACACCAAATAAAATCAGGCATTAAAGCCAAAAAGAGGAAGATGGAGACATTACCCGTAGTTTTTGACGCCTATATAGCAAGATGCTTCCATACACCAAAGCCAAGGTCAGATAAGAGAAGAATGACAGAGTAAGTGGCGTATCTACACCTACATATTCCACCCAACAAAATTGATTAGTTTAGGAAAATGTTAAAGCATCCAACTCAAAACCAATTAGTAATGAGTGGAGAGGCCACACAGGCTCATATACTAGTTTTGGAAGAGATAATTAACTAATGTGGGACAATTTCCAACACTCACCCTCACGTGTGACCCTCGACTCGCTAGTGGAGAGCTAAACAAACGATCATAACAAACGACGGTGCACTTATGGCACAAACAAGGGAAACAAATTCTCCGAAAACCAGCTCTAATACCATGTTAAAGCATCCAACTCAAAACCAATTAGCAATGAGGGGAGAGGCCGCCTAGGCTCATATAATAGTTTTGGAGGAGATAATTAACCGATGTGGGACAATTTCCAACAGAAAATAATGCAAATTCAAAAAGAATTGAGGATTACGAACAGCCAAAGAGTTAAAAACCACAAGACACTCAATTATCCCATAATCAACCAAGAATCAAACAAGAAATGCTAAAAGAAGAAGAAGAGGTACGAACCCATTACACTAAATTACATGGGGCAAACAAATCCAAAGAGAAATCAATAAATATACATGAAATAAAGTCAACAAACAGAAACAAAAAATGAAATGGGTTATGAGAAGAGTACCAAGATCGGCAACAAAAGATGAAGTGAAGCTCATGATGGCCATTAGGAAAGACACAACCTGACCCAGAAACAGTGCATACAGTACCCTTAACAGGGTTTCCTTGTTCCTCCATCCTCTGATGTCCATGGCGTTCGAAACCCAAGTAAATTACCAAAAACCCATATGGCAAAGGCCTGTCTTGGATTATTATATGTGTGGGTATAGATGCATATTTGTTGGGCAATCATTGGGGTCATTGTCAGAGATGAGAAGCTACCGTTCTATGTGTACTCTTCAATGAGAAATTATAGAAGTATTTTAACGTCAAATAGAGTTGAAAAGGAAGGGAGAGATAATGTGGGGAGGGTAGAGGGGCGCCTGTTTTCTCGGTGTGAAGAGAGAGAAAAGGGGTGCGTCAGCCGCCGGTCAAAGTTTGGCTAGGCTGTTGGCATGCGTGTTTTGACGGTGAGAGAACCTTATTCACGGAAGGGTCCAATTTTACCCGTTTGTTACTTGTTTGATAATCAACAGTTGATATGAAGTTTTTATAATCTTTGATGAATAATAAATATTTTTTATCATTAATAATTTATCTTTAATTTAAATCATTTAAAATATTTTTGAACAGTCGAAATTGACCTTTGTAAATAAAGATTTTTCCATTTTCATAACTCACTTCTCCAGGCAAGCTCAAGCACTGTCGGCTGGGCTGTTGAGTGTTGACATGCATTTTTTTTTTTTTTCATAACTAACCCTTTGTTATGTATTCAGAATGACAGTAAAAGTTATTGAATTATGCATCATATCAGCTCTAGAGTTTATTTTTACAATATTCTATTTCTTTTATAATCACATTGCTGTGAAACTAATTATAATAAAATTTAGTTTTAATACATAGAAGTATATGCTTTTAGTTATTTGAGAAAAAGTAATTTTGATACACTATTTTCTTAGAGCAAGTCCAATGGGAGATGGACAATGAGAGGATGAATAGTTATTTTAGTGTCAAAAAGTGGTTAAAAATTAGTTAGATGGATAATGGGATTCCCTCCTATCCAATGGGGGATGGATAGTTGTTTTAGGATGAAAAATCGATTAGCTAACTTTTTTTTCCATTTTATTTTTTTCTCAAATTAATTCAACTTAATTAAAAAACTATAACGGGCAGATTTAAGATTTTAAAAAACAAAACTACAACGGGCAGACCCCCAAAGGCCCCAAACCCACCTCCCACCTTTTGTCACATCTCTCTCTCAGAAAACAAAAAGGGAAAGAAAAACTTAGAAGATTTTCGATCGAGCTCGATCGATCGACAGTGATAAAAGAAGAGATGATCTTGTTCACACACTCTCTCTCTCAACCCTCATCTCGATCGACACTCCGATTGTCCAAAACTTTTCCCAATCAAACCCTCTCTCTCCTCTCTCGATCGACTGAGATGAAATCCCCTCTCTTTGTTGACTCTTCGACGAGGGTTGTTGTTGGCGTTCAACCTTTCATCTGTGGACAGATTTTCAGATTTTCCGATGAGTTAGGGCCAATTTTCTAGATTCCGGTGAGCTAGGTTAAATTTATGGCCATTTCCTGGCGAGTCAGGTATACTCCGACCGTCCACTTTTATGGTAAATTAGTTTCTTGCTGAGCTGGAAGGGGATGGAAAGATGCATATCCATCCCTATATAACTGAAAGCTATTTTTCATCCCCGGATCCATCTCCCATTGGAAAGCTGTTTTCTGATTTAGAGCTGGATAATAACTATGACAACTCCATTTTCATCCCCCATTGGAGTTGCTCTTAGGTTGTATTTTTCCGTTAAGAATGCTTAAAAAAATAAGTACTAATTTGTAATTTTTAAGCTTTTTGATTTTTTTTGCCTCTAAGCCACAATTCAGTGAACTCATTTTTTAAGAATGAAGTAGCCAAACACTAGAAAGCGCAAAAATGAGATAAGGAGAATGCAAAAATGAAGTAACCAAACAGACTCTCTATATCTCTAACTTTTGTCCTACTTTTCCTTCGGAATGAGAATTTAAACTCGAACCTTTACTCTATTTGTTTCTCTATGGGGAACTCAAGTAGGCAATTACACAAAAAAGACAGACAATTTATGGAAGCATACCTGTCAATTTTTAACACAAGAATTGTTATTTCTATATATACACGTAAAACGAAATTCAAAGATTACAGATACAATGATGATACTGCGAATTCAAATTTTCCGAGCTAAACAAATTAATCGAGGACTGATCCGTTTCCAAGCTCACAGTTCATCGTTAACAAACTTCGATGGCGATTCTTGCCCATTCGAAACTTGCATGCAAGCGCTGGACGAGCTCAAGGATTCTAACCACAGCTCGTCGCCCACGTTGGAGTCCGGTTCATTGTTACGGTGCCATGACCAGTAGGCATGCGTGTTGTTCACAATCCTTAGCCGCCCGTGCCCAAAGCTTGGCTCTCGGTACAGTGATATTGAAGGGCTCGGCTTCTCATACCTTCGATTCAAAAAAATCAATTACATATCCAAACATAGCCCATTTCGGCAAAATTAATTCATCTGCAACTCGTTAAATTTCTAGATTAACTATTCTTCTTGGCGAGCAAAATCTAAAGAGTAAAAGATTATGACTAAAATTAAAAAAGAAAAAAGAAAGTTTACCGGTCGAAGATGAAAGAAGTTCGGATAGGACAGTTTTACAGTCTTTTTGTTTCGTTTTTCAAATTCTATTTCCAACTCATGGGTTAATGTTAAGTTATATACTTTTAGATTTCTCTCGTTAAGACAAGCGATTATTTCTAAAAACTTGGATGAATAGTTAACGACTTAACGGCCAATGAGGAAATAAGTTTGCAAGTTCTTACGACATAGCAAGCCCTTCTCTGTTCCCTCCATCGCCGATGGTCACATATACCGGACCACATGGATCTTCCTTCTTGTCATAAACCCTAGTCTGCACACAAGGATGAGAATTCGAAATTACATGGAAAAATCAAACAGTTTTTCACAGAAAGTTCAATAAATTTGGAGAATAGATCGAGCGGCTTACAAATCGTTCATATGCATGAACATGACCAGCATAAACCACGTCAACCCGAGCCCTGTACAACATTTCCTCCATAGCTTCCCTCATACTGTCGCCGCTACCTTTATGCGCCTTATTAGTATTATACCACGGCGTATGAAGCAAAGCAATGAGCCACGGTGTCACGGACCTATCGACTTTTGCCAAATCAGCAATAAGCCACTTGTATTGATCCGATTCGTAATCAAAATCAGTGTACGAGCCCAACATGATGATGTGTGTCCCGACGACATCAAAGGAATAGTACAAGTTTGACGTAGACCCGCTCTGTTGGTACGGCATCAGCCACCTTGCGTTGTAGGCTTTGAATGATTCAGGGAATGATAAGATGGACTCGACGTCGTGGTTGCCGTGTGTCACCATCCACGGCCGTTTACTCACGTAGGGCTCGACTATCCGCCCGAAAGAGTCCCAGCGGTGTTGTAGCAAGTCGGCGTAAGATAGATCGCCGGGTAGTAGAAGTATGTCGTAGTCCATTGCACCGATGTGTGCTAGGGTTGATGCAGTCCATTCAGTTTGCCCCAGGTCTCCTGCAATGGCAAATGTTTCATTTTGGAGTTTCAAAATTTCTAAGTACGGTCTTTAATAAATTTTCTTTATCTATCTATCTCCGCTTATTACTTTCAAAAACTTCCCTAAAATCCAATTTTTGAAAATCAATTCACCGTGATCATTTAAAAGTAAGGTAGTCTATCTAGATGCTTCAATTTTTGAAGATGTCTCCACCATGTCGTCTTTTTTATTAAATTTTTGGAAATATTCAAATTCAATCTCTAATTTCTGAGCCCAATCAAATTCATCTGAGCTGAGCACGCTAAGCATATAGGAGGTTGGACCCAAGCCCAGATCCATACACCATATAGGATTAAAAAAATTCTAGCAACACAACTACAGATTGTTTGCCAACTGAATTAATTTTGGATGGATATAATACAATGGGAGATATGATAAAATGACGGATATGTATATGTTTGATTTGTTTTGGGTGAATATGAATAGATGGATATAGAATTAAAAGAGGGTGGCGACGTTATTTTAATTAAGAGGGTGGATATATATAATAACATTACCTTTCCCCATATCCTTATCATATTTGCCTGTGAGCTGACAGAATATTCGGGGCATATTATATCCGTGGTCAAAATATATATGATTGGCAAACACCAGATATACTCCCTCCGTCCCAAATTAATTGTCCGGTCCGTAAAACGGAGTGTTAAAAATAATACAATTTTTGCAAGAAAAAATCAAAAGTTTTTCAACAACTTACTAGATATCAATGAGTATTTTTAATTTGTGAAAAAAGTTTGAATTTTTTCTTGAAAAATTTGTATTATTTTTAGCACTCCGTTTTGCGGATTGGACAATCAATTTGGGACGGAGGGAGTAAGTACTATGGATACACTATACATCCTGTGTGATAATATATATATCCACCCAATATATCCCGTCAGCAAACCTGTCGTTGTATCCAGAGCTAGCCAACTTATGTATGTAGACCCATGTGCATTCAATGACTCTTAACGCAATTGGGTCCGGAGTTATAATTTAAAGTTGTATGCTACAAAGCATTGCTCAATAAGATTAAGGAAAGGAGTAACATAAGAAGCTTCACTTTTGCAATTTTTTGCCCACGCTTCTACAATAAGTTTAGCGGACATCATTTTCTTCTAGGTTTTCCTTTTCTCTGTCAGTTTCTCTTTATCGTGCTTCATCCATTCAAAACTTTGTGAGCTCGGGTCTATTTTAGGTATGCGCGCAATTCGTCTAAAGATAAACCTAACCGGGTTAGGGGAACTGTGGCACCAACTATGCAATTTCAACGCCTTAATTGTGTCACCCATTTGGCAAGCAAATACGAGTTACGTTGCAAATGTATACTTTCGGCGACATAAGTTCAATTTCGTTGACCTTGCCAGCGAGTGAATTGAATTTCGTCGTCAAATGTATGCTTCATGCGAAACAATAATGTCGCCACCTAGTGTTGCCCATTTGGAGTATTGCCCTGGTCAAGTACGAGAAAAAGTGTTGCTCATTGACACATTTTGCGCTTTTAGAAAAAGTGCAAATAGTGTTAGTGGTACGGGATACTTAATTGCCTTACTTCAGGGTTGGGCCTTCATTCTACCTCTATGAGTGCGTTGATAAATAAGCAATTCAAAAATTTGAACGAGCAAAATCATGAGCGACAAAGGGACTACTTACCAACAACAACGAACTCAATTGGCAAGGTAGAAGTAGGTGTCCTGAAGCTGAATTCAGGGCCTGAACCACCACACCTGTAGTAATAAGTTGTTCGGGGCTCCAACGGGCCTATTACAACGTGGTGGATCTTACCGGATGTGTAGGTGAACAAGGTATACTGTGTGGGTTCTCCGGTGGCCGATGCTTCATAACTTCCCGGCGTCTTACCGTATTCCACTGTCGACGGCACTTGTTCGTCGGAGGTAACAAATGACACCCTCATGTGGTCCTTCCCGACTAGTGATATGTGAACCTAAAGTAATTGGTAACATTTTAATTAGGGAAAAAAACCGAAATGGTTCCTCTAGTTTAGAATTTGTGTCAACTTGGTCCCTGCAGTTTGCATTGGCTCAATTTACACTCTGTAATTTCCATTTTGTTTCAACTTAGTCCAATTACTAACTGCCGTTAGCCTCCGTTAACCCTAAACATAAATGAGTCCCCTTTCTAGTGAAGTACCAAACTCTTTCTTCTCTAACCTCGTAGACCTAAATTTTTTTCCTAAAAAGCAAACGAAGTCATTTTTTTTTCTAAAAACTGGGTTCTCTGGCTCGTGTTCTTTTTTCTAAAATACTTGAATTATTCTTCCGATATTCAAGAGGTGACTAGGTCCACCTAAACTCTATGCTCGGTGGAGACTTTGAGTTTTTTTCTAAATCTCTTTTGTGGCCCGAACTATGGCCGGACCTGATTCTCCTTTACCTGGAGATATGTAGGCAGTTTAATGAAAGCTCGGTTCCTTTTTAAAATAAAACCCACTTTATTTTTTAAAATTTAAACATTTTTCAAAAATATCCGAATCCCTTTTATAGAACACAAAACTCCTCACTTTTCTTTTCTTTTCAAGAACCACATCGCAATCCATAGAAATTGGATCACTTATTTAGGCCCTAATCCCTCTCACTCCTTCGCCTCGAAGGCAAACGAGACACGTTTCAATAGAAGGTAAAGTCCCGGGCGTGACAATTGGAGAATGGAAGCCGTGAAAAAAAATGGAGAAGGGAACAATGAGGCTCTGTATTTTGGTTCAAATGTATATTAGGGTAAGAGGAGAATGACATATTACGGTTTTAATCCTAGAAAAGGGGCCCAATCGTGTCTGGGGTTAACGGAATCTAAAGCCAATTAGGAATTGGACCAAGTTGGAACAAAATGAAAACTAAAGAGTGTAAATCGAACCAATTCAAACTGCAGGGACTAAGTTGACACAAATACTAAACTACAAAAACCATTTCAGATTTTTTTCCCTTTTAATTATGGTGAATTTATGAAGATTGTATGTAGAATCTGAAAATAAAATGTTGGTTGCGCATGTATAAGTTTTTCGATGGGTTATTGCTCTTTTGGTGTTCCGTTCAATTTTTTATTGGACGCTCGATGTACCCTTTGTCGAGTTTTAATAAAAAAAAATTGCCGATAAAAAAATGTATAAGTTTTTAGAAATATTCTTGGGGAGATGAAATTCGTATATTTTGAAAATCAGTTAAAGTATATTAGTTTTCGTACAATGGTTTTCTGAAAGATTGAGGGTAGGGTCACTTTGTATATCTATGTGGATGGTTGTAACAGCTTAAACTACAATAAAATGTTAGGCTCCGTTCCGTTTTCTTTCTAAACCTTCTTTTTCAAAAAGATGGTAATTTCAAATTTAAATATAAAGAAAATGAAAAATAATTTTTTGATTTTTTTTGTACCATTTAAAAGATCTCAATAAGATCTATCAAACAAGATCCATATTGGTAGGAAAATTATTTACGTAAACACATAATTTTTGAACTTGAAATTACTTTTTTTTTCAAAAAATACTTTTTTTGAGAATGTGGAACGGCACCTTAATCCTCTAAAATAAAATAAAAGTTACAAACATCTACATAGAGTTTTTTAATTATCAATCTTTTTCATCTTTCGCCATTTTAAAATATGAGATTTCTTGGAGGGGTGGAACTAAAAGTCAACAATTGACAATATGTGAAATACCTCTAGAATATACTCTCTCTGCCACAATTATATTTGTCCCTTTTCAGATTCCGTTCCATTTTGGAGCCAAGACCTAAATATTTGTCATTAATGACATTTGATATTTCTTCTAGGAATCCAACATAAAATCCATTGCCAATATATATATATATATAAAATAGTCTCTGGATTATTAACTAAGCTCTAGTAGATTTAGGTATGGGAGATTGTACAAAGTCAAAAGAAAAATAAAACCCTTTTTCATCTTTCATAACTGATTCTCAAAAAAAATCGCTAAAGGGTGTTTGGTAACTTTTTTGTTTTCAGTTTTTATTTTTCCTTTTTTGAAAATTAATAAAGAAAACATGTTTGGTAACAAGTTTCAACTTTTTTGTTTTTCATAAACCTTTTTTAGAGTTTTTGTAAACTATGGAAACTACAAAAAGGTATTTTCCCCAATTTTTTTTTTAAGAAACACAAATATTTGAAAATTGAAAACTAAACATGTTTCTTGTTTAGTTTTTGTAGAGTTTTTGTAAACTATGGAGTATATTTCTTGTTTCTTAAAAATGAAGACGAATTGTCACCAGAATTTTTTTTTATCGGCAACAAATTTTTTAAGAAAAATTTGATAATGGGTATATCAAGTTGGCGGCAACAACCTCCCTTTTATAGTTGTGCAATTTAAGAGAGAGAGAGAGAGAGAGAGAGAGAGAGAGAGAGAGAGACCTGCTGAGGGTCAGATTCTGATCGGTCGTGATGGCCGGTATCAACGATGATCGGCCGAGGACCTTGACGGGCATACTCCTCCGATGCGTGTAACCGTACGAGGAGTACTTGAGGAAAGTATAAGAA
>BPLS01000327.1:70976-133258 GCA_019656275.1 Rhododendron kiyosumense
CTCTTATTTTTCCCCGGAAGCTTTTACTCCATCCAAGCAAGGCCTAAAAGCTCTAGTTTTACCCAAGTGTTGGGGTGCCTCTATTGTGGTTTTCTCATACTCCATCGTGATGCCTCGTGCTTTAGATCACTTTGATCCTTGTAATTTATTTTTAAAGATTAGTAAAAAAAAATTTTTTTGTTGTTGTTCAAAAAAAAGAATGGAATCCCCGTAATTGGGCGGTGGCCAATGGGATTGGTCCCTCAGGATAAGTTACGGTGAGGCCAAGTTCGTCCGGACTCGTTAGTTATATAATAAAAAAATAGCTCATGTTATTTTTTATTTCTACTTTATTAATTTTTCTTGTAATACTCAGACACAGAGATTGATTCCATACGCGTTCTCTGTCTCTGTCTCTGTCTCTGTCTGGGTAATAAATAATCTTAAAGAGCTTACCAAGACTCGGAATTTTCAATATGATCAAGTTCATGTTTCAAAGTAGTAAGAATCAGCATATTCTAATATTCTATAGAATCCACCCGTAGGAAGCCACGTGGTTTACAAAAATGCTAGTTACCAACTTTTTGCAAGTTCCGTCTCTCATTTGCTCAATCAATTTACTACATGAATCAAGTTTTTTACGACGAGGGAGGCAAGGAGCAAAGAAATTTTACTCAGAAATTATCAGGAATGCATTATTTATGACCGCCTATAATTTATGATCAATCTTAAATAGTGCATTCCGAGTAATTTTCGGATAAAATTTCTTTCTACATATCACTTTTGTTTTTACAATTGGCTAGAAAACCCAGTCTTTCTAGGACGTACAGGAATCAAGTCTTAAATCCGGAAAAATTTTTAGTGTCAAGCGGATATCACGTGGTGCTCGCTCGCACATTCGAGCTGTTCATTGCGTGTTTGAACGGCTCATATTTAGAGAGAGAAAAATGATAGAGAAAGTGTTGGGTGAGAGGAGAGAGAGGGTTTCAATCTGAACCATCCAAAAGTAAATCGGATGGCTCAAATGCGCTGAACGGGTGCCACGTTGGCAATACCCGCTTGGCACTGAAAAACTCTTCAATCTGGAAAATTTTTCAGGGATTTTGTTTGATCCCTGAAACAACTTCATGACTTCTTGTCAGGGATTTTGTTTGATAAACAGGTGTCCGGAAGAAGTAGTGTTCAACTTTCTTTTTTTTGACAGTGATATACTCCTCCCTCAATTGATGGTCGGTTTGGTCTCTAATGTAATTTTTAAATTGTTAATATTTTTTAATCCATAATATTTTTAAAGATTTTAAAAAATTTGTATTATAGAATTAATTGAAATCTATCATAAAAGATCCATATTGTACATAAAATTCATTATAAATTGAAACATATTAACAATTTAAAAAGTGCATTGGAGACTGAACCGGACCATCAATTTGGAACGGATGGAGTACATCAACAGAATAAGAGAAATTAATGAGTTAGTAGATTAGTCAACGGGAGATCTAGAAGCTATCCATAACTCTGAATCTCAAACGCACCTCCCATGGAGCTCAAACCATGGCCTCCATCGGGGAAGCCTATGCCGGACAGCAACTGAAACAACTGGGTTTGGCTGTTCAACTTGACTAGTATTAGTGTTTGGAAATTAACCACGGGACAAAACTCTGGTGATCCTTTTTTTTTTTCTAGCCATGGAGTCGAATTTGCAAAATTGAAAATAAAACACTTGCAGTTATACTCTCACTCGACCAACCTCAGGTATTGTCATGGTAGTTATAATTGAAATTTTCATTTTTGTCATTCTCTTAGGAATAATACCTTATTTTCATAATAAAGGTCGACAATTTTGAAAACTTGTGCACTCTTTAAGTATAATGACGGTATCTTTTTAAATAATTGAGTTCGAAAGGAGGACAAAAATTATAGGATAGAGAGTGTGTGTATATATATATACACACACACTTTGGTAATTTGCATCACGTTGATAACTAAAATTAAAGTCTTAATAACTTTACTCTATTGTATTACGTTTCAGTTGTTGGAAGACAAGAGGGGTGTACCTTATACCCTAACATTTCTTCATATTCTATACAAGTAAGGAAATTGATTTTCACACTCCCATTTTTTATATTTACATTCTTTTTTTTATCTTTTAGCAAAGAAATTACATACATTTTCAATACTAAAAAACAAAAAAGGAAGCATGAATATCAAAAAAGAGAGTGTGAAAATCACTCCCCCTAATGAATTCCCCTCTTTACATTTATAAAAAAAAGAAGTCTTATAACTTTGCAATGGTACAAGCATGAATGTGTACCATAGCTTATCCTATGAAGGATCTCTTACTTTGCTAAAATGCGGACATTCCCTTTCTCGATTAAATTTCAATGATTCAAACCGTTCAATGTGTTCAGAAAGTGATTTTAAAGGTTTAATGCGAAATCAAAAAAAAAATAGACCGAAAAGTGCTTCATCCGGACAATTTTTCATTGAACCGTTCAATGAAGACTGCTCGGATGATACACTTTCCGATCATGTTTCTTTTGCTGATTTCACGAGGGAACCCTTAAAATCACGTTTTAATCACATTGAAAGGTTCAAAAATCATTAAAATTTGATCAGAAAAGTAGAGATTTGCATTTGAACATAATGCGGGATCCCTTTGGATCCTAGCTAGCTTGGTTCGTGAAATATTTTTCCCACCTTTCATGGACACGATGACGTGACACACACAACGGTGGTGAGTAGTCATAGATCAACTTGTGTCTCTTTTTCTTCCAACAACAAGATAAAAAAAAAATCAAGGGTTGCGAACGCCAGTACGGACACTAGTTTGTTCCCCCAAAATAAATAATAATTTGTCCTTCCTAAGTTTGGTGGGGACGTGAATTGCGTCCAAACCTCAACAACCTCATCACTTCTTATTAGGAAAAGGAATGGAGTTCATCCAGTTTCCGGTCTCGATAATCTGGACCATTTATTTTTTTAGAGTTCGTTGAGAATATCAAACATATCAAAAATCATATTGATTGAATATAGTTTGATGTTATTGCAGAGCACATACTATTTGGAAACCAAAAGGGTTGCAATATTGGATTGAAACTCTTTTATCTCATTTACCTCAAGATTAATGTGTTCTGAAATCACAAGGAACGATGTCTCATCAACATGATTTTTGTCATAGTTAATGTTCTCGACGAATTCTACAAGGTGAACAGTTCCCCAATGGTGTGGCTGGGAAGGGCCCAAAAACTAGATGAATATTGGGACCCTATTAGAGAGAATCAAGTTTCATATACTATATTTTAATAATTAGGTGTCCATGTCAATTTATGCACACATCGAATAATCTTTGGGTTCTGAAATCAATGATTGGACAAACTGTAAGTGGGCCTCTAGAATTTTTCGTTTGTCACTTATAGGAGTCGATCATGTGATTTTGGGAGATTAGCTCCTTAATTCCACTCTTACTTGCAGTCATACTCTCACTTGATAGATTTATCAGCTTAGATATAATGTAATATATATGTAAATTCGTGATTATTCATATGCATATATTGTATTCTAAATAGTATATCATAGGCAGTATTTCAATCTCGAATTTGTGGAGAAAAAAGAATGGGACAATACTAGAATTGGGGGTAAAAGTAAAATCATAAGCTTATGTCTTTCTTCCCTCTTTTCTCCTCGGATTTGAAACTAGAAGAACTCAATGATTATATATTTTTCTCAAAGTTTAATTTACTAATAAAAGATGAATAACTGATCATTTGTTTTTGCTTCACTTGATTAATGCAGAACCCACCCTCAATATCAAAGTCAGTTGTCTTAACAATCAAACAAACAAACAAAAAATGAACCCAATGGATTGCCCTAGAGGTCAAGGCCTAAAACTTAGAGATTTACTTCCTCCTAAGAGTATCCATAATGCTATAATCAAAGTTAAAGTTTTTTAAAATTAACAATATTGGTGCAAAATATGATTCACAGTACTCAAACTTAACAACATTCTTAGAAATAATCAAATTTTGAACTTTGAATAACCAAAACTAGCAGCTTTAACAATAACCAAATTCAATAGACCTTATATATTTTCAATCAAATACACCAATCATTATACAAAAATGTTCTCTCTCTTCCCTTTTCCTCTCACTTTCTTTTCGAACAATATTTTTTGAAAAAAAATATTTTACTAAAAAATTGTTTTTTTTTTTGGAAAACATAGTCTTTTTTTCCAAAAGAGTTTCAAAAACTATTTTTTAATTTCTAGTAAATAGTTTTTATTAATTTCAAAACTATTTTTAGAAAAACTAGTATTTTTTATTATTCACAGTTTTTAGTTTTTTGTAGTTTGAAAAGATGATATGATAAGTTTTGGTTATTTAATTTTGATTGTGTCATTATAGACATCTACATTGCTAACCTTAGCAATGAATAATCAAAAGCTGATGTGACAACTTTTAATTATAAATTTTTGATTATAGCATTGTGGATACCCTAAAAACTAACGTTCGAAACCTCTTAGGTACTTTCAACTCTTTTGGAGCTAGTCCATAAAGAGTTTTGCTTTGGCTTTAACTGAGACCTCAACAAGTGAGCAATGGATTGACTCCCAGAATTAATCGAAATACACGTAAGTTAAATTGCTAGACAAATGTGGCGGTAGATAAAACATCGCATTCTTGATAGTCCTATTAATCGGAACCGTTCACTTTTGCTTGGGTTGGACAGCATCACATAGACAATAATTGGTAATGTGATAGCGACTAAACTCTGTTCGTACGTGCAAGGAAAAACAACTTTTGAGATCGCTTGCTCAATCTGCACTCTTGTTGTACCAATTGACTTTGCTACACGAGACTAAACCGACTAAACGAGTTAGGCCAGCATGACACGATTTTGACACCTCTACTATGGCAGAACTAAATGGACTAAACGAGCTATGCTAGCATGGCACGATTTTGACACCTCTACTAGGGGAGAGAGAAGGGAGTCCGTTCCAAACAAGTCTGATAGAACCAAACATTAGAGAGAATGCATTGATGGGAAATTGTAAACAGTCTTGTTAACCTCCGCTTACTATGCAAAAGATAATATGTCAATAATTTTAATTAAGTTTGGATATCAATAAATATTTCACAGATATTAGTACATTTTCACAAATATGAATACATTTTTTTTCTAGAATATCAATGCATCTTTTACATATTATCCTCCGCCCTAAATTAGCTTTTTCCAATTGCAAAAATGAGAGATGGAAGGAATTTGGCCTAACCAGCTTATCAATTAAATTATTAATTTCTCATATTAAAATCTAATGAATAGAACAGAGGGAAGTGATTTTCGCATACTCCAAATTGTCAATTGCAAAATCAATGCACATTGATTTTTGCACTCTCCAAAAGTTAAAAATTTGAAAAGTGTGAAAATCACTCCCCTGAAACAAAAGGAAAGACACGTGGACGTTAACTTCCTAGCTTTTATTTATCAATCTATCTAAGGACAATATTTTCCTTATATTTTGTTCGAGTTTCAAACAACAAGTACTTGTCGTACGTGGACTTTTAGATAAAAATAACTTTTCTTAATCTTTCCACAATGACAATTACACGTTTGGACCTATGCTTCAGAAGTCTTTTTCTCTACATTTCCAGAATTACTTTTTAAGTTTTTATTATATTTCTGAAACTTTGGACAGAGATTTTTTCAGTGGGCTTTTAATTGTACTTAAAATGAAAATAAATTGTTTAAACAAGGAAAAAAAATAGGCAAGGCACAACAAGTCCTGCTGCCTCTTATTTCTGGGCTCACCGAGTTTCAATTTCATTGATATCCGCATTGTTTATTTTTCCTAAGCTTGCTCGTCCATGGAAAAACTCGGATTAATTAATTTAATTGAATATTGGTAGCTATATAACTTGAGCGAATTAATCTTACAATTTCTTTCCAAATCACACTAGCTCCTCAATTTTTTCTAAAAAAAATGAGTAGAAAATTAGTCTTAGGTTTATTATGTGAACTTTATAAGCCCACAAGTCCAGCTATTAATTTTGTAAGGTATCAAGTCCATTTTAGGATACTCTAGAGTAGGATAGGGTATCCAAGGATTTAGACACTTTCATAAAATTTTAGGGTGCACTTTTTATTATAGAATAGGGTACCCTAGGTTTAGGTACTTTTATAGGGTTTTAGGGTGAACTTTTTTATTATAGGGTTTTAGTAGTTTATGCACTTTCAGGGCCGACCCCATGTATTTGGGTGCCCAAGGCCTGTTCTAAGAATGGTGCCCTAAACGATGGACAATTTTTACGGAAATATAAAATAAACAGTCAGAGAAAGCCAAAAGTATAGTATTAAATCCCCTTGATTAATAGATAAATATATATATATATTCAAAATTTGAAATTTTCCTTCAAAATAATTTTAATTCTGATACTTGCTACCCACGTGTTGCTTTCACGTGCAACCACTTCGTGAGCAAGTGGATTAGGTGTAGTAAAGGGCTTTATAGGTGAACACTTTGCCAATCAAGCCTTTGCTCTGTTGATGTAGGATAACAAGTTGCAAAACAAAGCCTCCCACCTATAGTTCCACATCACTAGTTGAAGAAAACAAAGAAGACAGAGAATCTTTTATAAGTAGAAAGTCCTACTGCCTCAGTACCAATACTCAAGAGACTGAGCTTTACTTCTAAAATTTGGACTGGGTCTTTCCTAAGAAGAGTCCTACCTAACCCAAATACTAAAAAAAATTGGGGTGCCCCAAAAATTGGACATCTTGGAGATGCCCAAGGCCCAAGCTTTGTGAGCCTTGTGCCTGCCGGCTTGTGCACTTTCATATAATTTAGGATTTTAGACACTTTCATATGGTACCTTAGGGTTTAGGTTAGGTGGACTTATGACTTTACAAAATTAAGAATAACGTGTGAACTTATGAAATGTCTATAGTGGACCTACTACTAAATCTCCCAAAAATGAGATTTGATCGCTTAACTATCTATCTTCTGAGTAATTATATATTCTTGTGTATCGCCACGTTGTGTCTCGGGAGTCAAGATGCTTTAACATCGCACAGTTGTAAGCAAGGGTCATTATCGGGCCGGGCCAAGTTGGCCCAATCTGCCAAGTGACTATCCAAGCCCAACCATGGGTTGGGCTGAGCCGACTTTTTTCTTGTGAAAATGACGGCTCAAAACATATTTTGATAATTAATACCCGTCAAAAATATACTGAGAATATTTGTTAATGCTGAAAATGTCATTAGCAGTTATTTTCCCTTTTTCCTTTTTGCAGATCGGGCTATGTTTCTTAAATTGAAGCCCACGGGCCACCCAAATTGATGGGCTTGCAGGCGGACCTTATTAGTTACTACCTGTCATCTCAGCTCCGGCCCTATCACAGGTGATATCTAATTTCCAAAGCTAGGGGTTCTCTCTCTCTATACCGGAATGGGTAGGCTTCTAGTTACCGAGTTCGCATAAGGCGGAGGCGCCGCGGAGGCTCAATTTCCTTCGTCAATCCTTCCGAGGTCAAAACCAACCCTTACACCTCCTCATTGCTTAATTTCATTGCCCACTTTTATACCACCGGGAAAAAAAAATCCCCAAAATAATCAGTCGTTGTCCACTTTTGATTTTGGGGGTATTTTGGATTATAAAGATTCTCAATTTCTGCTTCATGTCTGAGGCATTTAGAGTTGAGGAAAATAGGAAGCTGCTTAAACCAAAAGAAAACTAGAAGTTTGTGGGCAGATTTATTTGGTTCTTGAGTTGGCCATTTTGGGTTTCTATGTTTGTGGGGGGGAATGATGTGCTCCTGATTTTATCGGACTTAGAGTTAGCACACCCAGCTTTATGCTTTGCTTTTTTGGTGTTCTTTTTAATGGCATCTCAACATTCCTATTTATTTAGTGGGAAAAAAAAGCTTAGACAAACACACTCCATAACTCACGGATTTGTAACTTTGATGGATAAATATCATGGCTGAAAATCATTGGTTTTTTCACATCGTGTAGTTATTTGTAGCACAACCTAACAAAGAACATCTGGTTGGTGGCAACAACAGAGTGGAATAGGAATGGATCTTGCAAAAAACCTAGGTGGTGAGTGGGTTTTGTATTGTTGGATGATGTTGTACGTAGTGTTGTTTGAGAGGAATCAATGTCAAAAAGAGAGTAACAACCCGAGGCAAAGAATAGAAACTTCTTCAGTTGGTGGTGCGTTGTTCAGGATGGGTTGTAGAGTTGTGAGATAGCATAGAGTATTCAACAGTGTGCAAGGCTAAAAAACCAATGTTAATGACACTGAATAGTGAATGGGCTGGCAGTTGGCATTTTTTGTTGGAGATTTTGTGTCGAAGTTTCATTCCCTGCTTCTTGTTGTTACTCTTCAGTAGGTTATTTTGACCAAACTTCCAACTTTGCTCATCACCATCTGTAAATACTCTCTGTTCTTGCATGATGCCTTCCACTGCATTTGCCGCCAAGCTAGATGGTTTGTTCTTTATGGTCGTGATGGTTGTGGTAACGTAGGTAATGGTTGGGAAACTGCTAGAGGATTTGCGTTAACTCTGCTTTGATACTCCTAATTTTTTACTTTTAAGGCATAATTTTGCTGGTCTACATTGAAGGTTATGTCAATAAGAATCTAATGTTTGTCTATACAGCAACTAATATAATGTGCTTGTGGAGCGAGAAAAGCTCTATGGAACAATTAAAACTTTATCATCAACATCACAAAGGGTGAGTGCTACTTATTTAGGCTGACAGAGTGAACGTCTTATTACTTCATCTATGATAAGTAAATTGTATTCAAGGTGTGAAACTGGCCGTCAACTTCCAGTAGGTTACAATAGCTCACGATAGTTGTAGAAATATGACCATCCGAACTAATATTCTTGAAGTGACTCTGTTGCTCATGCTCCTTTTCTTGTAGATTAGCTTAATCTTATTGATGTTGTTTTGATTACCTTAAGCATTGAATTTAATGAATCACAGTTAGGATTCTGTTGGCACTACTTGCTAGGATTCTGTTGTTTTTCTAATCCTTAAGTTTCTACTTTGTCTTGCCTTGTATCTATGAACTTTTAAGCACTCTTTTCGCTTTATAGTTTGATAGCCTTGCATTGTAGGGGGGAAAAATGAATCAAAGAGAGCTAGAGACTTTGTGTCAAGTATCGAAAACAATAAACTACTGCAATAGATTACAGTTTTTAGTCATGATCCTTTGTTTCCCATCACGGGTTATCAAATTGTGATCTTTAGCAATGTGGTGGTTCTTTATGGTTTTCGTATCCTGTATTCATTTATATTTGCAATGGTTGAAATCCAGAGAAGCCATTAGAGATAAAATCACAAAGCAAAGCACTAGGAAATAAAAATCAAGACAGATTGTTGGTTCTATTCTTCCAAAGTTAGATGTAGGATGAAAAGGAATGGAAAAGGTTGGGCAGCTAAAACGATTATCACTTCTGTCTAGGACTGTCCATCCAGCTAGAGTTTTTGTTGATCTTTACTCAACTTCACTTGTTAAGTTTGATGATTGTTTTAGATTGGTGACTTGCCTTTATCATTTCATTGGTGGAGAGATCTATTGGAGATGATTGTAGCATGATTAAGCAAATTGTGCAGGGTTGCTTTACGATTTCCTAGTCCTAAATTAATGGGTTGCCCCAAGTAGAGCGGAGATTGACACAGCACAATATCCGGTAAGTCTGGAGTCGAATCCACAGAGACAGAGATGTGTGCTGACTAAAAACTCGGGTTTAACTAATTTAATGAACTCTTAGGTAGCCACCCCTTGTCGATTGATTGGGATTTAATTAAGCTAAGAAATAACAAGTTCTTTCCGAGAATTAAAAAGAAGGCACGGTCGTAGGGTTCATAGCACTCGCAACCGGTCCAGATTAATTTGCTCCATTTAATGTTCTTGAAACGTTCAACTTTAGTGAGAAAAAGATACCCCGAAAGATGCGAATCCTTATGGTTGTTGTTCACCCATGCGCGGCGAAGAATGGGTTTTAGACCCCCGTTGACATGGGCTCCGACGATGCCCGGGTTCGTCTAACAAATATTCTTTATTAACTTAAAATTGCTTTTTTTCTTTATTATTTGAAAATAGGAGCAATGCCCGAATTGGTCACGGCGTGCTAATCACTCCGTGACCCTACCTATACGATTACTCACTAATTATTATGCATGAAAAAGAAGAAACCCTTTCCAAAAAAAAAGGAAAGAAGAAACTCTAATTTGAATCATACTTCTATTTATTGAGATGGAAAAATAAATGAAAGATTTGAACTAAGCAAGCACAAATGATAACTTTAATTAAGAACAAAAGTTGAAACGAGTTACTGAATACTTAAATACTTGAACAAATGTTGAAAACTTCAAAGGAAAAGCTCTAGAAAGAAAAACAAACGACTAAAAGCTGCTTCCGTTTTTAGGGGTATTTATACATGACCCCGTAAATTCGGAATTAAGGAAACAACGAAAATAATTTTTCTCCGTTAAGACACTCGGTATCGATACGGGCAAGGGATGTATCGATACCCATCTCTCTGTTTAGCTCTGGATCACTTTTTGGCACCACTTTGTATCGATACTAGTGAGATCTGTATCGATACCGTACGCGTTAGTGGCCACCTTCCGAGCATTGCATGGGGTTTGGCCACCAGACGTTCCAATGACGTCACCCTTCCAATGACATCACCCGATGCCACACGCCTCCACTTTGACACCTCGGCAATGTACAACCCGGCCTCAAGGCCACACATTCCAACCTTGGCGCTAAATCCACCTTATTACCTGCACAAATAACCAAAAACACAAAACACAGGAAAACATGGCATCAAGTGGTAAATGGAATAAAACGTGCCTTTAATGCGCAAATTTGCCCTACTTAGGTGCTCATACTTACGGTATCACGCGCCTATCAAGGGTAAAGGGTGCTGCTTTTAGGAATGTACGGATTCTTGATTCATTTTCATGGCATGGTGGAACAAATTAAAGCTACGAAGATTGAAATTGTTTCGACACTTGCAAAGGTTCAGAAGATGCAGACCTGCATTTTGCTGATAATTTATGAATCAGAACAGGATGTGGAGGACATGGAAATTGGATACGTCTACATCAATTTGTGCAGAGGAGTTATCTCACGAGTGCTACTTCATGGGAGTGCAATCTTTACCTGTTGATATTAAGATTGACTTAGTACTTTGTGTGACGTGCCATCCGGGTTGAGGAAGTGTTGCGCCACATCGAGTTACATCTCCTTTAGTACTTGTATTCTCACCACTTTCAATGATATTTTCTCAAGAGAGCGGAAGTTGGCCATGGGGAAGGCATATGATGATACTTGAAGTTGAAGGTATTTGGTAATTGGTTTTCTCATTTTATTGATAGATTAGAGTGCTTTTTTCTGGTAGCATTGATCATTATGTTACTGGTTGCCTGTAAATGGGCGACAGTATTATTAGGTTTTGGTTCACTTGGTGATTTGCAAACTAACAATATCTATTTAAGATTGTGTTCCCCTATCTTCCTTCCCCCTCTGAACTCTTGCAAAATCAGGCCTGAACCAATGACCTCAAAGGTTTTGAAGGCGAACCCGATGGTGTTGTTCTGTCTTGTCTCTTTTTTTCCTATCTTTTTTATTTGGTTCTATGCCCTGCTAAGCTGTTTCTCCATTAAATTGGTCGTCATGGTCTGGTGGAAATGGCATATATCCATTGCTTTGACTTACTTATTTTGCATCGTTGTGGTACTGAAGCACAAAAACTTGAAACCTCCAGTTGAAAATGATAACTGTGAGATCTAGTGGAAGATGACACAGTCAGACAGGCCTCTGCACGTGGAGAATTCAATAGTGTATCTGCAATTCGTTTTTCAGCTTTTCTATTTTCCGGTAGCTGTTATTAGTTTTGTAGCATGTTATGTGGTAACTTTTTCGTAAGTGACTATTAGAAATGCAGTTATCCTACAGTAGATTTGAGGAAGTAACATGATGCAATTAAGCCGATAGAAATGTATTTCGTTGTACTATGAATGCTGTAAATAGATTTGAGGAAACTGATTTACCATGAGGCCGTGAGAACCTTAGCAGATGCAACTTCTTCCGTCGACCGTTCCTTTCTCATACTTAGTGCTATGTTCTTTCACTTTGTCAACTATGCACATTGTGAAAGGCTGACAAAATTACCACTGTTGAACAGGTAACCTCAAGTGTGAAAAAAATAATAATTTGAAAAAAAGAAGGTAACTTCAAGTGCAACCTTCAAGATAACAACCAACTAAATCTGCATACCATTTGGAAATAATGATTCAAATGATGAATGTGGAGTGGAAAATTCCAGGAAATGAAACCAACAGCTTATCTCATGGACTATGTAGCAACACAAGCCCAATGACAATCTGAAGTGCTCCTAGGTGAGGTCCTAGTAAATCATTGTTTTGTGTTTTGGTGCTTATCAAGACTTATCTGCAATAAAAGAATAAACAATTTGATTTACATTTAACCCTGATAAACAGATCCAAAAATTTTATCCTGATAAACAAATTGAACACATTTAAAACCCTAATAAACAGAGTTATGGCTTTTAAATCTTAATGAATAAACAGTTTCAACACTTTTAAAATACTAATAAACAAAGTTAGGGTAAAGATTTTAAACAGTTTCAAATCTTTTAAAATCCTATTAGACAGAATCAAAGAATTTAAAACCCTAATCGCATATAATCTCCGGTTTAAGTCTAGAAAAACACCTCCGTATTAGGAATTTCTTGCACTGATTTAGAGATAAGATTCCCCAAGCCCAACCGATCGGAATCCATTGAGAATGGTTTCTTGAGAGAGAAAGCGAGAGATGTAGAGTAGGAGGAGAGAGAAAGGGAGAGAGGTAGTGTGGTAGAGGGAATTGAAAGACAACACGTGGTGTGAAACGGTAATTACAAAAAAGGTACCTAAGTTTCCCGTGTCTAATATTGCGAGCCGGCCTCGGTGGTTTTGAGCCTCCTTTGGCCCAAAATATAGGGCCTCCATACAGACCTCCTCTAAAAAAAAGACCAATGCAAATAAACTCCATATAGACCTCTATTCAACTGGTGAAGATAGGCCATATTTCGGATTTGGTTAGACCCAAAAGAGAGAAACTGAAGCAAAAAATGAAAAACAAGGGTTGAAAAAAAAGTTAGAAGTGTCTTTTGTGCAGAGAAGAGGATAGCAGAGCTTTAGTGGATGGATCAGGGAAAGTCTTGTTGTACGTAATGGAAATATATGATGGGAGTTTGTGGACAGTAATTGAGAGAAAGTTGGGGTAGGTGGATGGATGGCAAATAGTATTTAAATGACTTTCCCTATTTCCGTGCGTAGAAATTATGATTTTCCCTTATTTACCAAAAATAAAATTATGATTTTTCTAACAGTGAACAAACCCCCCCTGTTTTTCATTTTTTGCTTCAGATTCTCTCTTTTGGGTCTAACCAAATCCGAAATATATGGTCTTTGTTTACCTGTTGAATAGAGGTCTATATGGAGTCTATAAAAAGAGTTCAGATTTTCCTATGGTCTCCATGAAGGCCATAGAAAGAACAGAGAACAAACTCCCTTTTTTTCCCATTTTTTATTTGCATTGGTTTTTTTAGGGGAGGTCTATATTTTGGGCCAAAAAAGGCCCAAGAGGCCGGTTTGCAATATTATATTAGATGCTGGAAACTTAGGTACCTTTTTTGTAATTACCGTTTCAAACCGCGAGTTGTCTTTACAATTCCCTCTACCACAGTCCTACTGTACATCTCTCGCTTTCTCCCTCAAGAAACTATTCTCCATGGATTCCGATCGGTTGGGCTTCAGGATTCTTATCTCTGAATCAATGCAAGAAATTCCTAATACGGAGGTGTTCATCTAGACTTAAACTGGTGATTATTGAAACTGTTTAAAATCTTTTATGTTCATTAGAGTTAAAAAGCTAGCCCTAACTCTATTTGTTAGGGGTTTAAAAATGTTGAAACTGTTTATTCATTAGGATTTAAAAGCCCTAACTCTGTTTATTAGGATTTTAAATGTGTTGAATCTGTTTATTAGGGTAGAATCTTTGGATCTGTTTATTAGGGTTAAATGTAAATCAAATTGTTTAATCTTTTATTGCAGATAAGTCTTCATTTGCTAGGATTCTGTCTTTTTCTAATCTTTAAGTTTCTACTTTGTCTTGCCTTGTATCTATGAACTTTTAAACACTCTTTTCTCTTTATAGTTTTCATATATGATAGCCTTGCCTTGGAGGGGAAAAAATTGAATCAAAGAGAGCTAGAGACTCTGTGTCAAGTATCGAAAACAATAAACTACTGCAAAAGATGACTAGTTGCCCATCTCGGTTTATCAAATTGTGATCTTTAGCAATGTGGTTGTTTTTTATGGTTTTCTTATCCCGTATTCATTTGTACTTGCAATGGTCAAAGATGCCATTGGAGCAAAGCAACAGAAAATAAAAATGGCGACAGATTGTTGGTTCTATTCTTCCAAAGTTAGATATAGGATGAAAAGGAATGGAAAAGGTTGGGTGGCCTATACGATTATATCACTTCTGTCTAGGATTGTCCATCCAACTAGAGTTTTTTTTGATCTTTACTCAACTTCACTTGTTAAGTCTGAAGACAATTTTAGATTGGTGACTTGCCTTTGCCATTTCATTGGTTGAGAGATCTATTGGAGATGATTGTAGCATGATCAAGCAGATTGTACAGGGTGCTGCTTTTAGGAATGTACAGGTTCTTGATTCATTTTCATGGCATGGTGGAACAAATTAAAGCTAGGAAGATTGAAATTGTTTGGACACTTGGAAGGGTTCGGAAGATGCAAACCTGCATTTCGAGGATAATTTATGAATCAGGACAGGATGTGGAGGACATGCATGGATATTGGATAAGTCTATGTCAATTTGTGCAGTGGAGTTATTTCACGAGTGCTACTTCATGGGAGTGCAATATTTACCTATTGTTATTAAGATTGACTTAGTACTTTGTGTGATGTGCCATCCAGGTTGAGGAAGTGTTGCGCCACATCGAGTTACATCTCGTTTAGTACTTGTACTCTCACCACTCTCACGCTCGATGATATTTTCTCAGGAAAGCGGAAGTTGGCCATAGGGAAGGCATATGATGATATACTTGAAGTTGAAGGTATTTGGTAATTGGTTTACCCATTTTATTGATAGATTAGAGTGCTTTTTGCTGGTAGCATTGGCAACATGTATTAGGTTTTGATTGACTTGGTGATATCTGTTTGAGATTGTGTTCCCCTATCTTCCTTCTCCCTCTGAACTCTTGGAAAATCAGGCCTGAACCAAAGACCTCAAAGGTTTTGAAGCGAACCCGATGGTGTTGTTTTGTCTTGTCTCTTTTTTTCCTGTATTTTTTATTTGGTTCTATGCCCTGCTAAGCTGTTTCTCCATTAAATTGGTCGCCGTAGTCTGGTGGAAATGGCACGTATCCAATGCTTTGACTGACTTATTTTGCATCGTTGGGGTACGGAAGCACAAAAACTTCAAACCTCCAGTTGAAGATGATGAAAGGGAGATCTCGTGGAAGATGACACAGTTAGACAGGCCTCTGCACGTGAAGAATTCGATAGTGTATCTGCAATTTGTTTTTCAGCTTTTCTGTTTTCCGGCAGCTGTTATTAGTTTTGTAGCATGTTATGTGCTATCAAGAGCTTACATACACTTGCGTCATGGTGTATTCCATGCAAACTTTTTTGTAAGTGACTTTCAAAAATGCAGCTATCCTATGGCATTTTTGAGGAAGTAACACGTCGCAATTAAGTCGATAGAAATGTATTTCGTTGTAATATTAATGCCGTAATTAGATTGAGGAAACTGATTTACCATGAGGCCATGAGAACCTTAGCAGATGCAACTTCTTCTGTCGACCGTTCCTTTCTCATATTTGGTACCTTGGTTCTTTCACTTTGTCAACTTTGCCCATTGAGAAGGCTCACAAAATTACCAATGTTGAACAGGTAACTTCAAGTGCGAAAAAAAAAAAAAAAAGGTAACTTCAAGTGCAACCTTCAAGCTGACAACCAACTGAATCTGCATACCATGTGGAAATAATGATTCAAATGATGAATGTGGAGTAGAAAATTCCGGGAAATGAAACCAACAGCTTATCTCATGGGCTACGCAGCAGCACAAGCCCAATGACAACCTGAAGTGCTTCTGGGTGAGGTCCTAGTAAATCATTGCTATGTGCTTTGGTGCTCATCAATTCCGCGTTCACGAATGGATTGCAATAATTTGGCCGTGTGTAATTGAGTTTAGTCACATTTCTTTGCCTCCTGAGATTGAAGCATCATCTTTGGGATCTCATGACGATGTTCCGAAAGTCAAATGTTGTCGCTTTCCCCATTTTTTTTTTTTCTGTTTGCGATATTGAGAAGTTTTTCGCGATTGTGTAAACAAATTGTCATTTTCAGAATGAGTGTGGATAAGAAAGTAACAGTACTAAAAGAAAAGAAAAAGGTGTTGCATTGCTCAAATAACAGGTGATGTTCCCTGAAAATATATACTAGCGAAATTAGTTATATTGTAGATACATTCTGTATATGGCTCACCACCATGTACTTGATATACACACCAGAAATGTGTTTCTCATCGAATTTCTTGAAAAGTTATGGATTGTTGTTAAGAAACGAAAGTGGTGAGAGAAGAATAGAAATTTACATGTGCGTTACTGTTATTTGATAATTGTTTCCCATTTAGAATTCGGAATTCGTTATACGTATTAGTTCTAGAATTTCTACGGTTATTGGCTTAATTGCCTTTTGATGCTTGTTTCTTTACATTATCTGGTGACAAACAAATATCGTGCCAAGCCTTGCCCGTTTGTGGATGTGCCATGATAATTTCATGGAAAAAAAAAACTTTCAGAGTGGAAATGTGTTGTCTCCAAATTGTCTCACCCCTGTCCCCTGACATCTTCGTGGCTCAATTTGGGATCACAAAGAGACATGCTAATGACCATAATTATGGATTAGATTAGAAATATGCAGTTTATTAAACTATACTACTAGTAATGGGTTTCAACTTTCAATCTATTTCTTCTTTTGCATTTTTGTTTTTTTCTCAAATCCCAAGAATGGATCAGGAACAGAGATCGCATTGAATCAGACATTTCTAAGCAATGCGGTTTCAAATACAACTCTGGGGCACAATTGTGTCCCGAGTTAATCGATGTCGGGATGCACATAAGTCCACATACATCGAACGACTCTGAACGCAATTATATCCGGAATGATATTAAGTAGACTTTTTGATAAAATTCTCCGACAGAGTTTTCGAAGTTTCTACTCAGATGCATATGCAAGTGTCTAGGTGGTGAGAAACTCGTGAAAAAGGTCATGGACATGTTCAGATGTTTCTAATATGTCATTGCTGTTTAATGAGAATGTTTGAGAAAAGGTGGACAAGAGATACAAAAAGTTGATCATTCTCACATTAAATAATCAATCAAAGACTGGATAAGCAAAAGTTATAATAGCCAAGTGGTTCACTTTTAAGTAGTACTATAAGAGAAAACTTCTTGTTTGGATTTAGTATTTTCAATAGCTCTTTTGTGTGCTTTTTTCTCTATAGTTTCTTTGGTTGGTTGGGTTGGTTTCGTGAGCATATGGTTTAAAGATTTTAGGACCAAGCCAAAAATACGCTCTAAAATAGATACCACGGTGAAATATCGAGATTATGCTGTCAGCACACCCTTATTCTTCTTTCAATCAGAGCTGGCGTAACTTTGACTCATGACCTATAGCTTCTCATAGGCATTTGCTTCGAAGAGGCTTGTTGGCCCCCTTCTTAACGAAGTAAAATTGCTTTCAGAAAAGATAGATCGAAATTATACCGCTATGGGAAACATTACTCCTTGTGGATTAATCGAAATGTTTGTGAATTGGTTCGGAAACCATGAGTTATCAATAAAATTAAATAAATGTTGTTACAAGGTTCACCTGCCAACAGCACTCAATGTGCTTGTGGAAACATTACCCATGTGGTTCCAAACTTTGAAAGAGTCCTCCCCATTAACCTTTCATGGACCTTTCTACCCTCGATTTTGTGGGGCTTGAGGCCTATATTTGTTCATCAAAATGCACACATTTTCAGTACCTAAAAGTATAGGCACTCTGCATTCCTTCCTCCTAGTATTAATTACATATGAACCCTAGTTTGAATTTTCCACTCTGTGCTATCAATCATCATTACCTTTGCCATTATGTAAATCAAAAGCAATCCTTCTCTTTTTGTTTGTATGTACCCTCATATCTAAGTAAAGAAGAAAAAGAATACGGAAGAAAATTCCCATCAGGTCTACGAAGGATGAACATTTCAAGCCTTGGGGGCTACTTGATATTTGTCCAGCTATTAATTTTACAATCCTTGAATTAGTCGAAGTGGACATAATCTGGCCTAAACATTCGAACATTTGTAAAAAAAAAAATCTCACGAGGTATGTTCACTCTTTAAAAAGGATGACTAATACTCCCTCTATCCCATTTCGTTATTCATGCCGTTCTTTAAACGTTTATGTCTCAATTTATAATGTTTTTTCATAATTTTGAAACTTTGTATTATAGACCTAATCGAGAACTATCAAACAAAATGCATATTACATATTTTTATAAATTCACATTAGAAAATATAAACGGTTGAAAATTAACATGAACATCAAAAAGGACAAACAAAATGAGATGGAGAAGTAGCAATTAACACGAAAACCTTTTAATTGAGTGTAATTACCCAGATTACAAATGGGTAGAATCCAATTTCTAGCCCTTTCACAACAGTTAAGAAAACATGTTAATAAGTGTGGGCTTGTAGCCCATGATGATAATTACTTTTGAGGTTTGTTTCCACGAGTGATGAACATGGATGCCACTAGTAAAAGTCCAAAGTTGCACGGGATTCTCTGTTTTAGTATCTCCATTTTATTTTCTCTTATACTTTTGAACTAATTTACGCATACCTTGATTAATTTCTCTACCTCCATATTTTTTCTGTCATATATTGTGTTGTTTATGTTACTAATATGTTTTGATTTGATTCATTGAAGTATAGGAGTAATTTTTGATATATTGTTGATCTTATTTAACGAAAATTCGGGCTATGTCCCGTTAGAGATTTCAGTTTTTGATTGGATGATTAAAGGAGTTTGAGAGATGATCTTAACATCACACCCACTAGTATGTCATGAGCACAAATACACTGTAAAAATAATTATTAACCCTAAGCTCACGTGTAGGGTTCAATGTAGTAGTAGTAGAATGCACTAAGTACAATAATGTAAAAATTCCATCATTAGCCTTGCAGGAATTGGCATTATGTGAAATGATTAAATTTACCGCCCAGAAAGCAGAGTTTTTTCTAAAAAAAAGGGTGGCTGCAAACTTGCAATGCATGATGTGGTTAAAAAGGGAAAAAGAAGTGCAAAATATTGACCCCTTTAGTTAAATTATTGTTTTTCTTTCTTTCTTTCTTTTTATAATAAAAAAAAGGGAAAGATAATCAAGTGTTCACATGTATTTTGTGCCCCCAAAACCAGAAGTGCTCACATGTACCAATAATGCCCATGTAGATTACATTGGGGTGAACTAGGTAGTCCCCCAATGGGTAATGCAATCATCTCTCTCTCTCTCTCTCTCTCTCTCTCTCTCTCTCTCTCTCTCTCTCTCTCTCTCTCTCTCGTTTGGGTAAGTGAAGGGCCATAACCCAGATGGGTCAGTGCATAATTGTATTTATAGGGCAATATAGATGATGATGGATACTCAATGGGGTTGAATGAATGCCCCTGTAGAATCTTGTGTCCATGCAAAATCTTTTGATCACTGCCATACATTAATTATGAAATCAACCTCCCCTTCCCAACCTAACCCAACCCTCCAAAATCATGAACGACAATTTTCTTTTTTCAAGTTTTCGAGAGCAATGGTATGAACACAACTTTATCATAAAATACTTCTCTGAACAAAACTGTAGCCAGAGTCATCGGACCCATACAGTTGAGTTCAAAGTTGTGTCCGAAATATGTGTTCCTGGAATTGTTTTCCTTTTTATTCAAAGTGGGGGCAGTACTCCAAATTGCTGCAAAAAGCAAAAAGCCAAACAGGTTATTTAAGAGGGGTTTTAAAGATTTTACTACAAGAGAAAAAGTGACCACAATTATTATTTGGTTTTGCCATCATTGTTTGTTTCAGACCCAATTTATAACCCAAAGATTCACACCCTTCAATTCACCCAATTGCCCTTTCTTCCATTTTAGGGCAGACCCGTTTTCTGGTTATGTTTGATTGACTGGACCATAACTCCAAGGAAACAAGTGGGTTAACCCTAGAAATGGATATACCACCTCTAGACCATATCATTCTCTACCTAGATGAGGTTTGAGTGTTTTCTATTTATTTATTTTGTTGCCAATAAACAAAGAGGATTTCCCAAATCAAATTTAGGATCCAATTGTGTGTTTAGGGTTTGTTATATTGTCGCATCTTATCATCTTATTGTCTTACTCTTTCTGTCTCATAAAATTAGACTCCTGAGAAACTACGTGCAATTTTTGAACTGAAAAAAATAAGTTACTTATTGAAATATTTTTTTATTGCAATATGGGGTTTGTTTAATAGATCCTGATAAGATTTTTTGAACGGTACCAAAAAAAATTTGAAAAATTCATTAAGTAATTATGTTATTTTTAAGTTTGAAAATTACACATAATTTCGTAGGGGACCAATTTTATGGGACGGAGGGAGTATTTGTTTACTTTCTCTCTCAATCTCGATAAATTACAAATTCAAGCACAAAACAAGTAGAATAATATGATAAGACAATAAGATGTGATAATCAAATAAGCCAATTTTTTTGTCTTTATTCAAAAAAAATTGAATTTCGATTGTAGTTTTTTACTTTTAGATTCCTCTTGTTTTGAAAAAGCAATAATCTCCAAGAATTTGAAGAAAAACTAACAAATGCGAAAAAAATTTGAATAAGAACAAAAAAATAAGCCAAGTAGTTTATTTAGCCGAACAACCCAACTGTTAAGTGGGGTCGTAGTTGCAATTCAAATACTCATAAGACACATCATTAAACCCCAAAAAGTGTCATTAAAAGGCCTTAAAACAAAAAATTCATTACGACCATCTAAAATAAAATTGTCAAAAAAAAAATCTTCGCATTGGTTCAACCGGATTGAAAATTGGAGCACTTAATTTTTTTAATTATATTTTTCCGTTAGTTTCATTAACGGTGTTAACGATTTTACCAATTTGGAACGTAAAACAAACTACAGGGTTTATTTGGTAGCAATTGAAACTAGAGGGACGAAATTGAGACAACCGTAAAACTAGAGAGACGACTACGAAAATTTGCCCCTTTTTTTTTATCAACCGTCAAGAAATTTATTTCATTGCCAATACCCAAAAGCAAAAGATTGAATCACAATAAACAACAATGAACCAAAATTACCAAATTTAAGACATGAGCTACTACGAAAATTAAGCACATCATGCTAACAGGCTCAAGAACATATTGTTGAAGTAAACCGACACTATGTGTCAGCATAAGAGTCTCGTCCGCAACTAAGTGGTAGAGGATCCCAAGGGAACCCGAACTCAAACCATGAACGCAACTGAAATCATCAATCAGGAACAAAAACCCAAACTAGAATGTTGCCCTTCTCTTGCTCTCTTGAGAGGAAAACAGCGCCAACAAAACGCCAGCAAGCCTTCGCAGTTACTAGCATGGACGGCACTCCAGGGCAAGTTTCCGCTGTCACGGCAAGCTCTGGCGTGTGCATCACTACAAGAAATTAGGCTTTTTGCAAGGACCATAATTCCTCGCAAAATCCGAATTGTTCCTCGCCAAAAGCCTTTTGCAAGGAAATTTCATTCGTCGTCAGTTCCTCGCAAAATATAGTCTCCGATTCTCTTTTGTGAGGAATTTTTTTTCCCTCGCAAAAAAGATACATTTTGCGAGAAATTAACTTTATCGCAATTGAGTACACCGTTTAGCGAGAATATTAATTGGATGCTAATATTAATGTGGGAAGGCACGGCGGCCCGTGCAGCCACAACAGCCACAGATTTCAACTTATGAGAACCAAACCAAACAACCAAATCAAAATAACTTATTCACCAACCAACACCACCTGTTGAATCGGGGGAAACCAGACATGCAACCACCGGACTCGGAAAACCAACTATAAGAGCAAAAAACAAACCTAACCCAACCTTACCTTTATTAGTCACACCGTCGACCGTCACTCGTTGGACTACTGCTCACCGCCTTCCCTGCTTCAATCTAAACTAGAATCACTGAACAACTTGACAAGAAATCGTCACAAGACCATACCACCGGATCCATAAAATGAAAACATAAAAAGCAAACCGAAGGGGGGGGGGGAAGAAACGGCGAAGGAACTACATACGAAAGGTAGATCTAGTGGGTGGGAGAGAGAGAGAGACCGGAGGAGGAGATGGGCCAACCCCCCAGGTTAGAAACCCTAGCCACTGGCCTTTTTTAGAGAGAAGGGAGAGGTGCCAAAGTCCCAAAAGTTATCCTAATTGGTTGGTAGCTTTTCTTCCCCATAATTGATCAAGGTTAGATAATTAAAATAAAGTTCAGAAAAATAATTTTTTGTAAATTTTCTAGTGCCAGCCTGAATAGTTTGCTTTTGACTCAAGATGCGCGCAAACTGACTTGAATATCCTGGCTATTGAAAACCAAAAAGGAAGCCCACATTTACTCGTGAGGGGACGACATTAAATTTAAATTTAAGGTCACAAACACCAGCCAAGGAGCCGTATCTTAAGATATTTCCTTCCTTAAATAGCCAATGTCCGACAAACTCTTTAGAGCAAATCCAGCGAGGTGTAGTAAATCATATCATCACATTTTCCACCGTCTTTATACTGGTATAGTTTCCATTTACTAATTTTTTCTGGTAATGTATTTAATTAGCATGAATTCAACATATTAAAACGTGTAATTCAACAAGCCGACGTACAAACGTTCGTATCGCCAAAGTTATAGCAGAATTCTTGTATAATCGTGCATTTAAAGGAGTTACTTGGTCAATCGAAATAAAATCAAGGATCATTACGTTAGTGATCATCGATGTAGATCAGTCATTACGCGTGTCAACCGCCGCAAAAGTGCCTTAAAATGAAAAAAAAATTGTTAACAACCAATTGACCAAGATATTAATAAGGAGATAACCTAAACAATATACAACAAGGAGGTACTTATGGCAGAGGTATAAAATTAGGGCTAAACTTTTTTGAAGATACATATCAGTCCTTATTTAGTGAGGGATCCTGCACAGTTTTATCGTGCGGACCTCACTTTTCCGATCAAATTTCGATAATCCGAGCCGCTCAAAGTAATCAGAACGTGATCTTAAGGATACTTTCAAGAAATCGGCAAAAAAAAATAACCGGAAAAGGCTTGATTGGGGTAGTTTTATTAAACGGTTCAATAAAAAACTGCTGAAATCATGCCCTTCCCAGTCTTTCTTTTTTTTTTTTTTATTGATTTCTCGCGGGTACCTTTAAAATCACGTTCTGCACATTTTGAACGGCTTGGATCGTCGAGATTTGCTCGGGAAATGGGAGGTCCGCACGGTAGAACCGTACGGGATCCGTTACTGAATAATTTGTGAATACATATATGCTTGTATATATTGTCAAGAACATAAGATCAAAAGGCCAAATATGTCATTTTATTTTTTTTATTAAAAACAAGAGCCTATGGAAAGGAAACCCATAATTGCAATTGATGTAAGCCAAAAACCCAAATCAAGATTTGCATGAAGGATCCCCCCCACGAGGACACCCCATAATATTAAAGATCCATACAAAAGAACACCTGTCAACAATGATGTTTCACGTTAAGGGCACTCATAACCCATGAGGGAGGGGTGTTTCGATTTGCCCATTTTTTTCATTATTGCAATCTCATCCCCTAAGTTTAGCCACAAAAATGCTTACCTTATGATACCCACAAGCCTAATAATTAGTATGAGTATTATAACGTAAAAACAAAAGACAATCATGGTGTGACAGGGTGAAAAAATTGTAGGGGGCATAGTTTTCATTTTGGTTTTTGCCAAGGTCCCCCTTCGAATTTATTTCACAAGCAAGTCCGGTTCGAGGAGAGTACAAATAATCGGACCGCGCAACGTGAAAAGTAAGAATTAAGAATCAAAGAAATTAAGAAAGTGTGATTCGACTCGTTACAAACTTATACAGTACTACGATTGTGAATCAAATCGATCAAGTGAGCTGTAAAGTTGCGATTCAAAGCATGAAATTTGCTACACTTCGTTTTTCAATTCTATTTTTGTCATGTTTTCGCTTCGATCGGTAGAATCGAAGGCATGTGAAGTTCAATTGTAACGCGATGTCAATTTAAACGACCATATCAATCGTGAAGCTGAAGTTTCTCATCATGAATATACTTTGAACATAAAATTCACAACCCTATCCGTATCATACTAGTTATTAAATGGTGAATGATAATAGGAAAAACCATCTCGATCAATTGTTTTAGAAATTTTCCAAACAGATGATGATTTTTTAGGATCGGAACGAGTTAGAGAGAATTTTATTTATCTTTACATGAGTTTTAGAGACTTCTACTTCTTATTTAATTTGAGATATCTAATGTCATCATTTATTTATTTATTTATTTGATCCTCTGGATCCTTTAACCGATATTGGCTTTGAATTTGGATTTCAAAAAATGTCATCATCTATGCCAATGACAGTAATTTTATTTGGTTAAAAAAGGTAGGCGTATTTACTGTCAAAATTCACTCCTCACCAATTAATTAAACTCTATTACTAATTATCCACAAATCGTAAGAGGTGTGGACTTGAACATTTGTATATATCAGTCATTTTCAAGTCCGGACCTCCCATTTTCCGATAGAATTTCAATGATCCGAGCCGCTCAATATGATCAGAACATGATTTTAAGGGTACCCGCGACAAATAAGCAAAAAAATGACTGGGAAGGGCTTGATCCGAACAATTTTTTATTGAACAGTTCAGTAAAAAACTGCTCAGATCAAGCCCTTTCCGATCAATGTTTTTTGCTGATTTCTCGTGGGTATCTTTAAAATCATGTTTCAAACACATTAAACGGCTTGGATCATCGCAAATCAATTGGAAAATAAGAGGTGTGGATGGTGTGGACCGTAAGAAGTGTGGACTTGAACATTTGTATGTGTGTATGTATATATATCTCTAATTGGCAATAATATTAGCCAAACGAAAAGGAGAAATATATCAATTGGAGAATGGTCCCATCCCCAGTGAACCCGAACGTAAATGGATAATTGAAGAAATAATGGCTAAACTAGTAAAATGAAATATCAGGGGCCACATGATCATGAGGGTAAAATCAGAAAGTATTTAGACAATTTATAGTTGTAGGTATGGTCACGTGCATGTGAATATAAGCCCAACTATGCTGTAGTAAACCATTTGGTGTATGCGGATAAAAAAAAAAAAAAACATTTGGTGTATAAATAAATAATAAATAAAAAAAATTGGGTGAAATTCATTTTGGAGTCCAAACTCAATTTGTTCGAAATAGGATGTATTATTTTAATTGGACTCCAAGCCCATTCACATATCAATAAAGGCTCGGTCGATCGCTTCATTCAATTTTTTCTGTCTCCATGAATATGCAGACGAAAATCTTTCAGATCTTACCGATATTTGAATAAGTTAATTTTTTTTTCAAAAAACTCTTAAAAATGTGTTTTAAACAAATTGGACGACACAATCATTTGTCTAAGATTATTCTAAAGTAGGTTTCACGCGACCCGGTGTATATTTGTTTTTTTTTTTAATTTAGAAAGCAATGGATGTGGATTTGTGCCTTGTTTGGATTCAAACTTGAAAAAAAAAATTCGATTTAAAAAAACTCATTACCTTTACTTCCAATTATTATGCTCATTTCTCTATGTATCTCTCTTCACTCATTATTTAAAAACCAAACATGTAAAGAGAAATAGAATAATGATTGAAAATATGAATAATAATTGAAAAGAGATAAAGATAAAAATAAAAGTAATGATTAAAAAAAATAAAATAATTATTAAAATCTAAAATTCAAAGCCCTTAAACAAACGGAATCAAAAAAATTTAAAAATTCATCCAAACAAGGCATTGGTCAAGCATGAGTGAGAATATACACTATCCACACAAAAAAGAAAGAAACAAACAAACAAAAGAGAATCGATGAGAGAGAAGGGTGGGAGGGGGTGGAGGTGATGATGGGCTGCGTCGGTTCGAGCCAATCCAAACCATCATTGCGAATCTTCGGACGGCCGAAGCCCACCATCATTTGGAAAAAAACCCAAACAAAATCCCCAAACTGCCCTCCCAACTTTCCCGAAATGCCCCTCCTCACTCATCATCATTCACATGACGCCATCTCCAAAAAAAAATATATATTCAAGGGGGTGGAAACTCCATAATCATCATCGTAGTAAGAACATTAAATCCTTGCCTATACGAGCCGCCTTCCGTGCTTACACATGCATGATTGTTGTGCCAGAGAGGGAGAAGAAAACAAGAGAGAGAAAACAGGAGAGAGAAAACAAAAGGGGAGGGCATGTCTCCCCCACTCCCTACTTTATATCTCTGTGGGGGGAAAAAAAAAAAGGTTTCTCTCTCCTACTTTATTTTGGGCACTATAAATTGACTGCCCCTTTAGTTCTCTTTGTCCCTCACTTCTCCTCCTCTTGTTCTTTTTAACTGCAGCAGAGAAATCTTCTTGTTACAGCTTCCTCGGCCCCAAAGGCTTCTTCTTCTAGTAGTGACCAACCTTCGAAAAAAGGTGATCTTTTTTGAAAGGATAAAGAGCGATAGAGAGAGAGAGAGCCACCACCCCTCCTCTCTCTCTCTCTCTCTCTCTCTCTGTTTTTGTTTACACTTGTTGCATCTTCAAGTCCCAAGTTAGAATTGGAGTTTTAGTTTTCGAAATCTCACCCAACACATCCATTAAAATGCTTACAAAATCCATACCCATTTTCATATTCTCATATATGCATGTATTTGTAAGTTTGTGTGTCCTCTGTTTCTTCTTATTATTCTCTCTCATTTTCCAACTTCACTTCCTCTGTCCAGTTTACAGGAGGAACAAGAACACATTTTCATTCAAGGAAAAAAAAAATTGGTTCTTGAATTTTCTACTACTTCCTACAGTATGATCATTGGTTTTGTTTCTTCCCTTAAATTTATCAAACCTCCCCTCTTTTCACTCACAAAAATTGGGTTCAATCATGTGGTTTTACTTCTTCAATTAAAACAACCTTTGTGCTTGGCTACATTCATGTGGACTTTCATTTGGGTTAATTTTGTCTTTTCAACTATACAAGTGATAATATATTTCCTTCTTTTTTTCCCTCTATGAAGAGAATGTAATCTGAGATACCCTTTTTGTTCTGTTCTGTTCTGTTAACGCTCTGTTTGGCCACAGGGTGAAAAAACAGGGTGCTCGAAAAAAGTGGTTATGGAGAGGCTCAACTCGAAGCTGTACTTGGAGAACTGCTACATAATGCAAGAGAACGAGAGGCTGAGGAAGAAAGCCCAGCTCCTGAACCAGGAGAATCAGGCCCTCCTCTCCGAGCTGAAGCAGAAGCTGTCCAAGGCGAACAGCGGCCCAAAGAAGCCCAATGGGGGCCCAAACTCCATTCCTGATCTCAACCTCTGCTCCACTTCGGGCCCAAATGGGTCCAAGCAGTGATGATGATGACCCCACAACAGAAGAGAGAAATCAGAAGCTTTTATGGGCCCCACCTAGGAAGGACTCCTCAACCCTTTTGCTAATTTTTTGTGTAAAACCCTAGGGAGTCAAATAGTGGTACTAGTAGTGCTAGTATTTTTAGTAGTGTTTTAGTTGGTGGTGGTTCTGTTTAGAGATATATATATATATAATAGATATTTACATGTGGTCAATGTCAGATTATCTTTTTTGGGGGGGTTAAAATGATGTATTTCTGAACTTGGAAGGCTTATTAGCTTATCAAAATGAAATACAACTCTTGTTACTCTCTCTCTCTCACTCACTCTCATATGGATGCAACCGATTATCTAACACATCCAGTCTTGATTTATTTGTGCAATTAAGTCGGAAAAATAATGTAACAATATTTGCAATTGTGAATGCGAATGCCAATGGAATAGGATAAAATAAATAAAATCAGCTATAGTATGTGAAATTTCTTCACCTTCTGGCAAAGAAAATATATAAATGCATTCTTTTCTGGTTTAACACGAAAATAAATGGAATTAGACAGACAATTTATTCTTTGTTACAAAATGGGGTCTCATTTAATATCTAATCTTGTAAATTGGAATTCTAGGGGCAAAAGGACTGGTTTGGTTTGATTTGGTCTTTTGAGGATATAGCCTTTACAAAAATTGTCAAGCCCTGGCCCATAGCAAAACCTTTTTCATGCCAAGCCCTGCCTAACTTTTTATTTGGATAATTGCAGTGGCATCCCTTGTTTTTTTCACTCTTGCAAAAATGGTAATTAGGTATTTGAAATTACACTACCACCTTACTTTAAATTGTAACATAAAAGAACACCCCAACGTAATCGGTGTGGTAAGTATAACAAAGAGAGAATATCTAATTACTTTCACTCGGATCAAAAAAATAAATAAATAATTACTTTCACAGATTTGCATAATCATTTCCAATTTTGTATTGCATAATCTATAATTCACAACCAAAACTCCTAATTTAAAAAATAAAAAGCTCCCAATTAAATGCCCCCTAAATAACCGGACTATAGGGAGGTGCTTTGCGGCACCGTGCACATCCGGGCCATCCGTTTAGCAATTCAACAATCTAGATTTCATTTTGGCAATGAACTGCTCCGAAGTTTGGATGATGGACATGAGATTTGGACCATTGAATTGCCAAACGAATGATCCAGATGTGCAGTGCCGCACAATAGTCTTGAAATACTTGCTTAAATATCAAATGATTTTTTCTCCCTGTAATAGTGGTTAAAGTCCTGCTTTTTAGTGCAAAACTCTCTTAATAAACATTCGTTATCATAATATTGAAGGAATACGTACATGCTATAAGTTGGCATTGAAGTTCTAAAAACATAGTGGTAGTGGGCATTTCAATTCCCAAAAATACAATTGAAAAATATTGACTACGTCAAAAATCAAGTTGATTGTATAAGACTTTGAAATGCACTAAACTTCAAAAAATTGTGTCAAATACGTTGCAATTCAGTATTGCACATTTTTTTTTAAAAAAAGGCATAGTGCATTTCGAAATCATATCAAACGATATCCGATCAACTTAATTTTCGACGTGGTCAATGTTTTCGATGCGGGCTCTAAAAAGTAAACGGTTCTAATCATTGTTGTGGGCTTAGGAAGAGTCCACAAATGGCCCAAACATCGAGCTCGACTCAATTGCTAAACACATAGAACAGAGCCAAGCCTCAAGCTGTCCGTGAATAACTTGGTTCATTTGCAACCCTTATCAAATGTTGTAGTTGGCTACATGGTTCACCGGAGGGAGGGGGGCTGTTGTCCCCCTGTGCCCCATTTTGGGGCTCACCCCGGTCTCATTCAGATTATCGAAATTGTTCACTTTGTAGAGCTCGTCGAGTAGAACAACTATGAAAAAAATAAGCTTAATTGAATATCATTAAGTGCCTGATCGGAACCTTTTTATCTTGAAAAGAATCGATCCGAAACACTAGATCAAATCCAATGTAACCCATGGACTGAGAGTTATATGGGCTCCGATCAGACACTTAATGATATCCAATTAAGCTGATTTTTTGCATAGTTGTTCTAGTTGTTCTATTCGACGAGCTCTACAAAGTGAACGATTCCGATTATCGGAGCGAGACCAGGGTGGACCCCAAAATCAGGACAATAGCCCCCCATGTCCTGGTTCACCACCTTGCACCTCTTTTTTAGTTGTTCACTTGTAGTGAGAATTTAATTAGGCTCCGTTTCGCTAAAATTTTTATTTTTCAAGTACATATTTTTTCGTTTTATGAGACATGCCATTCTCTCACAATATATCACAAATAATTCAAAAAATAATTTTTTATTTTTTATTTAAAAACAATAGGCATAATCTTTGGAATTTAGTCACGAGACACTTAAAAACTCTTGGCTATACTTTATGGTTCGGTTAGTTAAAAACGTTGGAGCGCAACGCGACAATGGCTCAATACCTCCAAATAATTAATGTTCTTTTATTGAGTGAGTTTTGTTCATCTTTCACTTAAGAAGGTGAACATTACTCTATTTCTTATTTGTTGAAATGGTGTGGATCTCACTACAAAGTAATGTTTTGCTTATCAAAAAGTGTATTGCACAGGTGGAACCGACACTATTTCAACTAATAAGAGATAGAGTAATGTTCACCCTCTTTAAGGAGAATATGGATTATTCTAACATCCAGCCAAAGGGAGTAAGATAATAGGTAAAAAGTGCATTGATATCCGAAAAATGTATATTGATATTTGTGAAAGTGTCATAATATCCATGAGATATGCATTGATCTAAAAATTTGTTTGAAATTATGTGTATATTATCCTCCGCTTAGTTGGTGGAGGTTAGCAAAACCGTTCTTCTATTAAGACACAAAAAGATATACGGAGTATTACATATGCATACACGACATGTACAAACATACATCATACATACATGGATAGGTAAAATGGTAAAATACGTCTTCCCCAAGGTTTTGAAGAAGTATAGATAACTCCTTGAGATTTCTAAAAGTAATATTAACCTCCCCTATCATAGTTCTCTTTTAACTGCCATTACGACAAAATTTCATTTTACATTTTTGTCCTTAACCAATACACAAAATTCCATTCCAATTACCTACCAGTCAGCCACTATTCTTTCAATTTTTTCTTTATCTTCATGACCAAGCACTCAAGTACACAAAACACCATTATGATTTTTTGTTGTTCATTTTAGATTCTTTTACCTTGGCACTTGCCTACACATACCGACAATCAAGTAACTTTTTCCGTTCCGATAGGTGAATGATGTGTTGATTTCGGGTTGAACAACACAATTATGTTCACTCAATATACAAAAGTGACTGAGTAGTATCTAACTAGTTCTATATATAGATTCTATTTGTATCTTTAATTAATTTGTGTTTCATGGAACTTTATTAGTTACATGAAAGTAAAAACGCAAGGTCCTCACCAAATACAAAAGCAAGAAGAGCTAGTTATTTATTGGTAGACAAATTTGAGCCTTATACATTGATTGCGAGAAAGACAGAAGCATCACAACAAAATTTGCAATAATCATGCTTTGCTTCAAGAAAGACTAAGAGAGAATGAGTAGCAGTGAGTGTTTCAACAAATAAAAAATATGGGATTGAAATTAGTTAACATATAAAAATAAGGGAAAGGAACCCAATCTAATTTTGATACTTTAGATAATTAGCATTAATGATTATGTCTCTTAGAATTTTCAAAAGTACTTTAGAGACAATCATTATCAAGTTCACCACCCTGTTAAACAAATTATAACGTAGGTTCTTCAATACCAAACAAAGTAATAGTGGATTTGGTTGATTGTTGGAGAAACAAAAATATAAAATTCGCCTTTTTATTTTGTTATTGCTTTGTATAATTTGTTTAACATGGTGGTGATTTAAATCAACTCTCTGATTCAAAATGTTAATTTGGAAAAATTATACAAAAGATTTAACTTTGAGATGAAATGTCTGGTTGTAGGGAAATAGACTTGACTAATAGAAAACTATTTTGAAGGGCAAAGTTGGTATTTCAAAGGCTTGTGACCGGACCGCCACAGGAAGGGGCTGGGGGTTCATGTGTCTATAATCAAATTAAGCAGAGGAGTGCAGTGTAACTTTAAAAACCTTAGAGGAGATATATGGAGTTGTTAGAAACCTCGTGGGAGATAAATGTAATATACACCTTTGGGGCTTCTCAATCAGATTACAGTGTGAGAGGAGAATGTGATCGAAAACATGATTACTGACCATTCATCTCATGATCTCATATAAATAATTGGAAAAATGACGGTCATGGACATATTTTGATAATTAATACATGTTAAGAACATGCTAAAAACATTTGTTAATACTGAAAATGTCTTTGACAGGTATTAATTATCAAAACACGTCCTCGGCCGTCATTTTCCCTAAATAATTTGAGTTGTTTATTTGTTTAATTTTTTTTAAAAGTCTCTTTAAAAAATATTTGAATTCGGAATCGAAAAAGACTTGACCAATTGATGCAATTTATGGCCCCTTTGAATTCAGTGTGTTAACAAATCAAGCATATTTGGATATTAAGATGGTTTTTTACAAGGATTTTAAAATATATATATATATATTCTAAACAAAATGTACGACGTGGATCATTTATACTGAAGCGGAACTCCTTAATGGGTTTCAACCAACATCTGTACACTATCAGAACATAATGGTCGATACCTTAGTCACAAAAATTTTCACAATTTCCAGCATCCCCGCTCTCAATCGTCACATTTTTAATTTATTGGCTTATTTTTGTCTTTATTCAAAAAAAATTGATTTCGATCATAAATTTTTACTTTTTAGATTTCTCTCGTCATGACGATGCAATAATCCCCTAAAAATTAATAATAAACTAATAAATGCAAATTTTTTTTGAATAAAGACAAAAAAATAAACTACTTGTCTTATTTGTCTAAACAACCCCTTAAAAGTTTCCACTACAGCTTATTAGCTATAGGGGTGAGCAAAATATCCGTCAAACTGTGAACCCAGTCCAAACCAATCCAAACCGAAAGATTTGGTTTGGTTTTTTAGTAATATGGTTTGGTCATGGTTTAAAAAAATTAGAAACCGCATTATATGGTTTGGTTTGTGGATTCATGTTCACGGTTATGGTTCCAAACCGATTCGAACCGTAATATATATATATATATATATATATATATATATTAATTATTATTCACCAAATAAATATAGGAGCCTACTTTCCTAATTTATCGATCCTATTAAATCCACCAATATTTAGTTTTCCAATTCCTATTCCTATAACTCCTCTAGTACCATTACCAAAACTAATTACCCTAACTTTCTATATAAGAAAATCTATCCCTATACTACATAAACCTAATGTACTAATTAACATCCATCTCTTATCCAGCCACAATAAACCATCTATCTTCTATACCCATAGTTCTCTTTGCAATCTGCATGACTTCTGTAAATGTAAGGGAAAACAAATTATGTTCTTACTTTGATTTTTTGTGTTGCTATTTTTTTTCCAGATTAACAATATTTTATTTGATCTTAACCTTTTTCTTCTGTCTTTTCTTGTTAGATGTTAACTGCGGAATGAAATTGATTTTAATATAAGTTTTTTTTAAATTTATTTTCGTAATTTTAAATACTTCAAATATTTTTTTGGAGATAATAGCTTAGTTCAAAGCAAACCGTGGTTAAAACCGAAACCGAACCGTAGTCTAATGGATTGGATTGGTTTGGTTCTATGCATTTTGTGGGTTGGTTTGGTTCTCGAAATTTATAATCCGTAGGTATTGGTTTGGTTATTGGTTTACCATAAAACCGAACCAAACCGGACCATGCTCATCCCTAATTAGCTATTGTGAAGTTATTCATGCTAAGCAAATTTTCTTCTACTATTCCAATGCATTTTCTATAACTTATACTAGTTTAATTAAAAATAATTAAAGATTACTATGAAACACGAAAAATAATGTATAACTTAACGCTTAACGGAAACGCTCCACCATAGTCGGGTTAGCAAGTGATGGGAAAAGAAAGATCTAATCAGAGGTAACGTCATCAAAGATTCATCAAAGCGAAGTCAATGAAAGCTTATTTAATGATGAGATTTGGATTTTGATGAAAGTGTGGGAACCCACAATATCAACTCATGGACATGACCATCCCCCACTCATCACCATCTGTTGGTTTAGTTGACCAATCAAAATTCAAACAAATCCCATCTCTCAGATTCTTCACTCAAAAATTAACAGACAAAGAACGTCTATTCAACTTAAGATAAATTAAATAAATCTAAATTCTAAAACTCTGAAGAGACTAACTCTGAAACCAAATCCAGCAAGTCAATTTGGAGGCATAGGTTATGATGATGACTGAGCTGAAATGAAATGAAATGAAGATTATTGCACTATTCTATATGTTACGGATTATTGTTCTGTACTATTTAATCTGGATTTTTTTTGGTAAAGATTTTGACAGAGATTTTTAGAGTAATAAGTAAGAAAGATATGTAGAGAGATGAGAGCAACAAGTGAAGAGAAAATTTATTAAAAACCGGATTGAGAAAGAGTTTATTTCAAGTTATTTGGGACTAGGTTCTGTTATTACTAACAAAAAATACTAAAAATTTAACGTATTTTATCATCTCATTTTTACTAATAAAAAATACTAAAAGCTTAATGCATTTTACCAACTGGTGTTTACTAATAAAAAAGTTTTTACCAACTCAATAATTTTTTCATTCACATACCCAGTTAAAACTTTTTTTATTATCAGAAACAACTTGATATTTCTCAACAACTTTATTCACTATCGGAAACACTTAACAACTTTTCAACAACAAATAAAAATTTACAAATTTTTTACTATAAAAAATAACTGATTGGTCCACAAGTATTGCAATCATATATTTATGCAATCATTCATCTACAGTGAGAGGTCTCAACACAGTGGTATAGTTACATGTCCACAACCCACCCCCCCCCCTCCCCCCCAAAAAAAAAAAAAAAAAAGTTTATTCTTCTTGGGGAATGATAATCTCAAATTACCAAATAATACTTTTATCTTTCGGCAGGAAACCAACACGAAAGTATTAAACCATCACTATTTCGATTTTGCTAGTCACCACCCATTAGACGGTAGATAAGATGTACATAATGCCAACAAGTTCGAATCTTAATATAGATTTTATGGATATCAATACACTTCCACGGATATGGAGAAAAATTTTCTCGAATATCAATACACTTTTGCACATTATTCACCGACTATGAACTGTGATTAGTATTTTCCTTACTGTATTTACCCAATCACACTCAAGTAAGGGCCTATTTGACAGTGCTCCAAAAGCATCCAATAATTTCTTGCTCAAAAGAACCAAGACCAAGTTATTTGATTCATTGTACGGAAATTTGCTTGTTTTGTCCACCAAAAATGTGATTGGTTCATCTGCAGGTGGACAATAAGATTGGTCTCTCATAATTAGTCAAAATGCGCTTAAACTGGAAAAAAAAGTGATTGGTTCATACAATCAACTTTATTTGTTTTTCCAATATCATAAAGGTATAACTTGGTCCTACTCAATTTTCCAGTTTTTTTGCCAAAATGGAGAGGATTATCTATATTATAAAATAAAGCGGTTTTTATTTACACATATAAATATGAGCACCCCTACAGCCGTTGATCGCCTTCAAGCTAAGATCATACTGTCCGATTAAGAGAATGTTTTCTTAAGTTATACTTACATGCTGCTGTGGTAATATATACACTTTCCTTTCCAATTTATTACCTTTTTGGCTTTTTATATTTTAAGTTAATATTATTTCAAGAGGGTTGATAATTAACTTATAAATTATTGCCTTTTTTTATTTCTTCCCTCTACCTTGGCATGAACTTTTTGAAGTGAGGCAGAGAATAAATAGGTTATATTGGACGAGTAGACTGTATTTCGTTTGGACGTACCTTTAGATGGCACGTGTATCCGCTAGTATTTATAATAATACAGCGACACTTACATAACGGAATTCATTCAAGTTATGCTTTGTTTGGTTTGTGATTTAAGTAGTATTTTTAGATAATGAGTGGAGAGAGAAATGATAGTAATGATTGGAGAGAGAAATAGAATAAAAAATCAGAGTAACTATTGAAAAGTTAGGAAGAAAAATGAGAGTAATGATTGAGTTGAGAAATATTTTTTGAGTAGAGTAGTGTACTAAGCAAGGAATTAATCATCTAACTATTGTAAACGAGAAAAAACATAAGGCAGTCGATGTTTTTCACCCCAACTCAGAAGTGAGCCTGACACAAACATTTATACCTAGAATTAACAGTCTTAAAAGACATAAAGTGCAAGTCAAAGATAAGACTCTAACTAAATATAAACGCACCAATAAACTTTCAAAAAGCTACATGTAAGGTAAGAATACTGTTAACATAGATATCATTGTGAAACAATATCTTTCGTCTCTGAAAAAATTTGATTTCTAAACCAATATTCGTTTAAAGACGAAACAAAACGCTCGAGAAAAGGAAAAACAAACTCTCATGGATGTCGTTGACTTGAAAAGACCGGAAGAAAAACAAAAGAAAGAGAAAAGTAGAGAGGCCTTTTCCTCCCAACGCCTTACAAGGCCATTGGTGTTGGCTGAGAGAGAGAGAGAGAGAGATTGCCAGCTCATTATGATTTCATTGTGTTCAAGATTTTTGGGAAATCATGTCAAAAAAAAAAAAAAAGATTTTTGGGAAATACTCAAAACATATATTCTCCATAGAGCATCATGTTCGGATCTAGGTCATCAATACAATATATAGGGCACTGTTACCTTCACGAATTATACGCGTATATCTGATGCATGTATTTAAGGATATCTGTCAAACCAAAGATATTATCACAAGAGATAAACTTATTTTCGGAGCACCTGCAAACAGTTTATTTATGGAGCTGTGCAATCTTAGTCGTCTATTTCGGCAATCAATGGTTCGGATTTTAAAAAAATTATTCGCGCACATGCAAGCAGTTTATTTATGGAGCCGTGCAATCTTAGTCGTCTGTTTCGACAATCAATGATCCGAATTTTAAAAAAACTATTTGCGCGAATAATTTTTTTAAAATTCGAACCGCCCAAAACAATTTTGTACAGCCAAAATTGAGCTCCGTAAACATTTGTATATAACTACTCTGTAAACAAGATTTTCTCATTATCACAATATATGTTTTAGGTAGAGAAATGATGAGAAGTTTTGAAGTCTTGTGGAATTTTCCTTGTAAACAATTCAAGTCAATAAGGATGATTTGATGAGATGATGGGGGGTGTGGGCAAGTGTCCAAGTGCTGATGACTCAGGTTCAGGGCTAGGATGACCAGACCCCCGCAGTTCAGCTGCCAGAAATATTTTAAGAGAAGACTTCAAAACCTAGAACTGGCCCCATGCAAGCCTAAACTTCAAGTACAATTGAATAGAGTATATGAGTACAATTGAATAGAGTATGACAAAAACAGGAAATAGATAGTAGTAGTAAATAAGAGAGACATTACATACAAAACAACACCTAACAAAGGATCTTCTCTGGTCCACGACCGCCAATTAGTCCATTTATGATCTTTTTTGGACTAATTTTGATGATTTAAATCGTTCACGATTTAGAATTTGCCGATAACATTAACCACATCAATAATCAAATTGATCGGGGGTACCGGTTGATAGAATTTCGAAATGCATTTATCTTGAGAATATAAATGGGTTGTGTTGTAATCTTGTTATGTTAGTAAAACAAATGTATTCCGAAATCATTTCAGACGATATTAGGATGATAGAATTTCGAAATGCATTTATCTTGAGATCATATAAATGGGTTGTGTTTTAATCTTTTTTATGTTATAAAACAAATGTATTCCAAAATCATATCAAACGATATCTGATCATCCTAATTTTGGTGTAACTAATTTTCTTGACAAATTCTAGAATTCTAGAATAGAGACCCGGAAACGGTCCAAACGGGCCAGCTGGACAGTCAGTTCATTTTCATCAATTGAAAAGGAGCCATTCCTGTCTAGAATATGTAACCACTTTTTAAAGACTAGATATCCAAGTTTTTAATCCAGTACTGTGAAGATGATCTTAGTTTATGCACCTAGAACGGGAGTAGCCTCTCGAACTCCATAGTCTAGTCTAGTTGATTGTTTTTGCACATTCTCAATAAAAAAGTAACCGCATCTTTCGTCGAAAACAATACTCCTATTTTATTTTCTGTCCCATTGTGTACGTTATTTCTTGATTTGTAATTATGATTTACTTGTATCAATGTGAATTTCTTTTTAAACGTGCACTCATACAAATGGTTGATCTGTTCTTATTCGGCATCTATTTTTCCCATTGGGCGTTCTTTCTTAATCTATAGTTGTCGAGCTAGCTGTAGACCCTGTAGTACGTTTTTTTCCTTGAACGGCGAATAAAATTTCATTCGACCCTGCAGTATGTTGCTTACCATACTTTGTACCTACCGTTAGGGTTGATGCCAAGACTATTAAGGAAACCCTAAGGTTCCACAACCTCGTCTAGTTAAGTGGGAAACAAAGAACTTTAAGCAAATAAAGTTCTATCTGAATCAAGAAATTGTGGAGGAACTTATTGAGGGAACGAAATGGAGAACAAGAAAATAAAATGATAATGAAATGAAGAAATGGCTGTATTTATTCGTGCATATTATTAGGACACATATCTACACTTTCACACAACTTAAATTACATACTGCTGCTTGAGATGGAGTTATATCAAGCAATAAGCATCACCAACACAAACTCCGAGCAGGACAAGTACAATACAATCCTCTTACAGAGAGCGCGAATTTAGTTTCCTAAGCACAATATCTCTGCCAACACTGGCAATTTTCTATACTATCATTGTACAGACCTGGATATGTAGCAGGAAAAAGAAGCCACAGAAATCCAACCATGCCAGCAACGAAGGCAAAACTTACAATCCCTGGGAGAATAACAAAGAGCCTTGGCGTGCATCAGGATATCTCCAAGGATACATATGTAATGAAATGAAATGCCGGTATAGAAATTGACAGCCAAGCATCACATGGATAAGTAATAAGCAGAGCAAAATGCCAGAGAAGTACAGCTTTGGCCTTGTGTTTAATGTAGTTGACCCAAACCATGTAAATATCTGGCTACGGGCTCATACTATAGGAGCTTTCAACAGAAATAGCTTAGCAGCCACATTAGTAGCGTTTCTCGTCTTTTGTTTTGGGACATGTGATACATGAACTCTCGATAAACATACAAATGAAATATCTTTGTGTTGCGACCCTTTGATTGGAGCACTTCGAGTGACCTGATCCTTGTGCCACGAGCCGGTGGTGCATTGAGCTAATTCATGTTCTGTTCAAAACTTAATTCTTACATGGAATTAATCCTTTCCCTCCCAATTAACAATTCCAGAAAAAAACATGCATTCTCGTGATCAGTATCCTAAGGTCGATGAGAAATGAAAAAACTGGATTTACAAAATCCCGAACCAAATTTCTAGAATCAGATGAACTTTTTCAATTGAACAAATATGGGGAAAGGATCCATGGATGAAGACAGAAAAGTATATTCATTTTCGTCTCCAAATCTTCATTTTCAATCTGTACAGAAGAAACTGAAGCAAACTAGCTGTTAAATGACACTTTAGTTTATCAGAGACAGAGACATTGTTTTTGCAAGGTGTTGCCGAATGCAGATACGATAACACAAGCTACCCATCCCCATCGTCAAATTGAGCCAATTTGTTCATACCTCTCTACGTAAGGCAAGAGAGAATTTATGACCTCGCCCTAAAAGTATCCAGAAAGTAGGCAAGGTGCATCAATAGGTTAGCATTATTGTCCAAAGGATCCCTGTGTAGTTCTAATTTCTGGCATCAAGCAGCCTCGTAGTCAAAGTTAGTCATTTTATCCTAGAGGACAGTTTGCATTATTATCCAAAAAGGGGTTCTCTGTCGATTATAATTGCCCATTATCATTGAGAAGTAAATAGAGTAAGTTATTATGAAGCAGTGTTCTAAATGGCGGCTGCCCAGGCCACCTAGACGAGGTGCCCTGCCGCCACGCCAATAGCCCTTGGCGTTTGATTTGGTGCCCAGGGAGGTTTGGCAGTGTTTGGCGGCCGCCTAGGCGGCGGCCTTGGTGGGCCTCGGCGGAGGTGTCTTTGGAGGCCTTAAAAAAAATAAAAAATAATACGAGGGAGGTGAGCGAAGCCCTACTACTTATTGTCTTATTTAACTTATTTGCTAATTGCTACTACTTAATTTCATTTGGATTTGTACTTTGAAGTTTGAACTTGCATTATGGATACATGGAATATAGTTTGATTGAATAATGGTTTGTTAAAAAAAAATAAAAAAATCTGCCAAATTGCTTGGTGCCGCCTAGGTGGCTTGGCGCTTGGAGGTGGGTCTCCACCCGACTACCACCAAGCGCCATTTAGAACATTGTTATGAAGCTATATTCTTGTCCCACGTTGCTCCCTCTATACCGTGTTGGCAGATCATTTCAATGTCTGTAACATAAGATCATTCTACCACTAGGCAATAGGATAATCCGATAAAATAAAGTTATGTATGGGGGCAAACAACGAACTACTAGTAATCGTAATAAAGGGTGTTAGTAGGCAACCTTGTCTTGATAGACGAAAGGGATCACTCATTTATGAGAATAAACTAATTTACCGGCTACAACCAAGTAAGCCTAGAATAAATAACCAACTATTGAGAGGTTTCCCAAATTGTCAACAGTCATGTACCGATTCCAACGTAATGGAAATATAAATCAAATGATGGATTAGTTCTGAGAGAGAATCAATTCACATACCATTCCTTGGCGAAAACAGGACAGGCAAGCCCATAAAATTGCAAAATACATGGGCAACCAGTGGAGCAATAAGATGTCCTGCAGTCGCACGTGCATTCGTTACTAAAGAAGAACAGTTTAGAGACTTGAGATGTATTCAATGCCTCATCTAGAAAGGGTTATCTTGCCCAGACATTATTTACCAACTATCATTGGAAATTTCAACTTAAGTATAGCTCGGTAGTTTGACACAAAAAAACAAAACTGAAGTGCAGCACAATGCATCGACCTTTCCATTTATAGGGGGGTAATACCAAAATACGTAAACATCATTTGTCAAATATTTCACAGAGCAAATATGGAATGACTACATATTCTTAATTTTCACAGACCGGAAGAGATTTCAACTACAGGTGAGCAATATATACTATTTGAAGCAAAAGTGCAAGAATCACCAATGTTGATCTGACAAGAAACATTTAGGGCACAAAGAATCCCTCCTAAAAATTAACATTAGATATTAAAGTATCACCCACCTGTACGAACAAAGAGAAATGATGCATATGATCCAAAGATAACAGTATAGGCAAGCTGGAGACCTGATAAAGACCAAAATAAAAACGGCTTCATAAAATCTAAATGATAGATCGGAACTTTTCTCCAACCAATGCAAAAAAAAAAAACAGAAAAAGTAAAGAAGAAAAATAGGCAAGAACAACAACAAACAACCTTCTCTAGCTCCTAATTCTAACCTATTCTATAAACCTAAGAGAGAGTTGAGAAGCATGTACCTACAACCATGGAAGCTTTCAGCAAGCTACGGTTTTGCTGGGTAAATACCTCGAAGAAATGATTTAAATGAGCTGCAAGGAGATTGCATACTCATCTTAGTATGTGAGAAAGAAACTGAACAATAAATCTTCTGAAATATGTAGCAGATTCTGATTTAATTATTAATTATCAAACATACTTGAAGCTACTGTACATTTTATAGGACATAGATAGTTTGTTTCTATTTACCGCAAGATAAAAGAAAGATTCAGATACAGTAGCAGACACATAGAATGTAGCACACTCGTGTAAAATGAGTAGAGTATTCAACAGAACATTAAATCTTATACAACAAGCACATTAAGTCATCTCAAATTCAGCCAATATAAGGAAACAATGACCATTCCGAATACTTACTATCCAGTAAATCAGTTAGAGAAATGTCAGATGGCCCCTAAGCAAATGCAACAGCCATACGGAAATGATAACCATATAACCAGTTGGGAAAAAAAAACAAACATTTACATATGTGACGCTTTGAAAAAACATGCCCGTGCCCCTAAATTCTTGTGCTTAAGAAAGGGCAGCGGTGAATCCTCCACAAAGAAGCAAAGGTATCATGCTACAGCTGTTGTACAAAAGTTACAGCATTGCACCTTTTTTACTGTGAATAAAAATGTCATATACCATAAATGAAGCTTAATCATGTTAAATCATAACCGGTATTGCTGAAATCCAAACCAAATAAACTTACCCAAGCTGAAGAAAATGGGACAGAAAAATATGACTCTGTATGTTTTGAATCCTCCACAAAGAAGCAAAGGTATCATGCATGCTCTGAACACTAGCTCTTCTGTAATTGGTGCCTGTTTAGCAAAGCATATAAAGGATTGATATCAACTAGAATGCCTGAAGGTTCGAGCCTACATCCAATAAGAATGCATTTAGTTATGGAAGACTAATCTCATCAGGTCCCATCCTTCATGCTATCCATTTACTTCTTTTAACAGACCTGAAATAATTGTCTTTATATCTTTCCACCAAACCCATATCCACATATTTAAGGTGGAAAACAAATAACTATAAGCATCCATTGATGGCCAGCTGTCACAACAATTAGGGGAATAGAAACAATAACCAAGGAAATCGGAAGATTCGGAAGAACCAGGGGAATCAGAACAATGCACAGGGGCATAATAGAAACAATAATCAGGGACTAGTAACAAACAATCTGCAACAAGGAAGGGCGTTCGCATTAGTGCCGAGCAATGCAAGGAACGCACAAGTAGTGGTTCCAGGTAATATGCTTATCTGCCCATTACCAGCATAAGTACCTGTAGATTCATGATCCAGGCACTCATTTGTATTGTTAAGACGTTGAATCGAGATACCTCGAAAACCTGACTTGTTGCGGTACACTCGAGTAGCACAGGCATGATTCACATCTTCATTCCAATTACCAAAAACTATAAGATATTGTTGGACTGCTTACTGTAGAAGGCAACCAACCTTGTAATGTGCTTATACACATTCACTAATATGCCCAAAAAACCTTTAAGGAAAAGTCGACGCCTTAAGCCGATGACCACAGTGTATGTAAATTGCTGGATAGTTCAAATTTTAGGAAGGTTAAGCACTACAGACAGTACATCTCATTGTATCCCTGGTAAATGAGGTTACAATCAACAAGGAAGTTAACACAAGAATTTCCTACACAATTCACCTATTTATTACAGTAAACGTTAAACTCTTAGAGCATCTCCAGTCTTGACCCAAAATTTTACTCAAATTTGGATCAAATTTTGGGTAAAAACTCATTTTGGGTCCGACTCTCTCCAATGGCAAAATAATTTTTTACCCAAATATATTATTTTTTAAGAATTGAATGGCAATTATAATGTAAATAATAGAAGGAAACAAATTTGATTTGGGGTTGAGAGTGACAGACTGCTATGAAGAAAAAGAAGAAGAAGAACTCGGCCCACCTCCATAACCACCGCCAACCATCCAAACAGTCTACGAGTTACCACCACCCACAGAACTATGATCCATATATCCTCCATTCTTTTCCGTCTGTAGGAACTCATTCGGTCGGCAGCGGCTATGAGAGAGAGAAGAGAGAGAGAGAGTTGCAAGTATCCAAGCTTGGGAAAGCCGATACCATGCTCTCAGAATGGCATGAAAAGAGTCGTTGAAAAGAGAAAAGAGCCATTGGAATATTGGGGAAAAAAATGGGGAGAGACTTGGGTTGTCTCAAATTGGGGAAAGAAATGGGTAAAACCCATAATGGGAAAGGGTTTGGGTCAAAGATTGGAGAGAATTTTTTGTGAGTTTTGCCCAAATTTTAAATTTGGGTCTTAAAATGGGTCAAGGTTGGAGATGCACTTAGGAGTTCATAGAGTAGGTATTTTCAAACACTTGTTTGGCTCTTTACTTTAGGGTCAATGAAAGTATTAATGATTTAGATAGATGTAGGAAGTGGAGACGGGGGCAGGAGCGGGAAGAGGGACAGAGACGAGGGAGAGGAGGAGGGACAGACGATCCTCATTTGGGAGCGCCAGGGGGAGAGTTAGGAATAATTAATGCAAATAAATATGTAGTAGAAGAAATTACAATAGTGCGTAGTTATTGTCAACTGCAAACATTGCTTCAGCAATTATATGTAAATATTTGGTTTCTAATAAGTACTTGAGTAACGAGTTAATAATTTGTGAGTATCTTATCATTACTTCTCATTTCTACTGAGTACTTGCGAGGTAATATTTTTTGAGTATCTTATCATTACTTCATATTTTCTCCTGCTTGTTATCCTTTACTTTTTTTCTTTTGAAATTATATGCCCAAGAGGTTCTATCCTTGTTAGGAGCGAGTCCCTTTCTCGATGGGAGCAAGGTTCCTTAGAGAGTCTGACTTGGGAGCACAGAAGCAAGGTTCAACCTGATAGCAGGTTCATGCAACTTACATAGAGAAACCCCTTACCAGTTACTGACTTACATAGGCATGTGAAAAAGGACAATAGAAGGAAAAAAGTGGACTAATTAACAATAACAAAAAGGTGAAGATACTAACCACAAAATAATTACGCCATGTCGAGACATTGGAAGCAATTGAAAACACTTTGCCGATGAATCTTTGCAGAACATTTTCTGTACAGTTTGACGGTTGGCCTTCACCATCATTGCACTGTTCCTTCCATGAAGCAAGCAATGCTATGGACTTGAGGACCAAAGAGCCAGCATACATTAGAGACGTCAAGGTAACAGGATAGACCACGGCTTGCCACTGTTTCAGACATAAAATCCCCAATTCAGCAGGCAAATTAAGCAATCAGACACCTTTTTCCAATCTGCAAACCATACAAGAATATTTACTGATATCACCACTTCGAAACACTAGCTCATACCAAATTCAATCATACAAGACGAACTCAAAGACTCACCATGTGGTCCAGTCGGATGCCATAAACACCAGATAAATAAGATGCCTTCCAGCTTCTTATCTGGCATAGTTACAGCATATAATGATAAAGTCAGATATGTAGATGGAGGCCACTCAAACATTACAAATTACAAAGGTACATATACTGATGTATGCCTTTGTATACAAAATCAAACTTAAGAAGAGATGGAAAAGCGGAAGAAGAAGTCACACAAAAAGATAATGCTTATATCCAGATAGATAACACAAGGGTTAAACCATAAAGAAACAACAGCCAAGTGGATAGGCCATAGGCTCAACGAAATCTTTGTTCAACTAGCCCAACAACAAATGCCGACATAGTGTACACAACTACACATTCATAAGAGGTTGTGCAAGTTAACAGAGAGCGAACCAAAATGTATGACATAACAGTACAATCTATTTCACCTTTTTCTTTTTGATAAGTAATAATTTTATTGAAAAGGCATCAAGGGGATGCCACCCAGGTACAAAAGAAAGCAAAGAACAAACGTCTAAAAAGCTGACAACCACCCAAAAATTCTGCTCAATCAAATGAGCCTATACCCCATTCTAAACGCCAAAAATATCTACCATGTCAAGAAACTGATCAAGGGAAGGATCTCCCACCCTCAATTCCCAACTAAACAAACTAGCAAGGAAAAGACTCTTAGTTTTTGGCAACCACCTATACTTGATTGAGTTATACTCAAATCAAGGGACACTCAAAATCCAACCCCTTCAAAGAAATCAATCCTATTGGCGAACCATTCCGTTCCGCGCTCAAGTCACGCGACATGCTTCCTTCATTAACTTCTGGATTAAAAACCTATCCCGAATTTGACTCACATTTTTATGTTTGTGCACCACAACGCATACTTTTAACTTCTTTTTTTTACGCTGCAGTAAGCTCAGTGTCAGTTGTGCATGCGGGGTATCCAAGCCCACCCCATTCAAGCTTGGGCCCGAGTTTACCCATCCATGCCAATCATTGAACGTTGGGAGGTGTGGCTCAAAGGAAAACAGATCCGAATAAAATTAACACATTTTTTGCAAGGCTATTACCCCCTCCCCAAATTTACAACCATGCCATTAATGAAGCCTTTACTCAAATTTGTGCTCAGATTTTGGTTTGGCCAAAGGCAAGCTCAAATAAAATACTCTAAACAGAAGTTTTGTAGGAAAAACATTGAGGGAAAACAATAAACAATTTTGCTAATTTCTAGAATTTATAAAAAGAACAGAAATCACAGGATATGAATTACTAAAACATAAACTGTAAAAGAACAAGAGATGCAAACCAAGGCCTGTATTTCACACTGTCCGTTCCGCTAAGAGAAATAAGTATTTATTTTTCAAATAACTACTTATTTGAAAAATTAAAAGTGATGTATTGTGAGATAATGACTTGTCTTGTGAAACGGAACAGGTCCATCGATCAGTGCTTCATACCAATTGAAACTTTTTTCCACCCAAATTTGAGTAAAAATATGAGTAAGGGGTAGAGATGCTCTCTCTATTAACTGCATATCTCAGCCCAGAGTCTTCTCCATTCACTACCTCCATATCCATAAACACAAAAATATATCTATCTACGTACAAGCAAAATGCAAATAACGTAGGGAAGGGGAGAGCTCACGGGGAGGATGAGAGCGGAGACGACGAGGGAGAGGACGGAGGAGACGGCGGCGCACACGAAGCGTCGGATCATGAAGCTTTTGAAGGAGGTGGGCGGCGGGAGGCGGAGGATCAGCGTCGGGGAGTAGAGAATCGCGACGTAGAACAAGGCCATGGCCGTACACGCCGCCACCGCAACTGATTTCGATATGCCGTCGCCGTCCGCTTCCATCGCGGCCGCCCCTCGCTGCCCGAGATCCGCTGACGACGCGGGGAACATACGATCGTCTACGTACGCGATAGATGTACGTACGGAACTTTGCTGTGAAGTCTTTCGGTTGCGAGTGTTTACTTTGGGTGGACTACTTGGTATCTAATCTGAACCTTACTCTGCTCTTTTGTTTACCAACAAAATTTTTTGGGTTTCATCCAAGGCGGTTCTAATTTGTCATCCAAACCCACCCACCGTGTGTTAAGTTCATCCCCATAAGTTCCATTTTAAGTAAATTGTTGAAAATACATCCGTTTCATTCGCAATCTTGTGAATTCTCGGATGGTAAATTCTTTGTGCGAATTCTGCAAAGGAGTGTACAAAGGCCGAATTCACACTACCAGAAATTCGCACCCCTAAGAATTTTGCAAAAAGGGCAACATAGTAAAAATATCTTTAAGGTTGCACGAAATAGTGTGACAAAAAAAGAGGATCTGCACAGAATCTCAAACAAAAAATAGACCGGCCAGAAATCTCCCGAAAAGTATATACTGTTCTTGCTACGAACTAGGGGCGTTTCTTCATTCTAATATATATTTCCTCCAGCCCAAAATAGTAATGCTCTATTTTTATTTTTATTTTTTGGTAAATTGACTATGCATTAAAACTTAAATTAAGAGTTTTACAGGACGGGGAATACAATCCCAATCAAATCCTCATAAAATAAGCTAGCAACACAATTAGGGATAAAAGGGGAGATATGTAAATCTTTCATCGAAACCGGTACGTCATTTGTCAATGCATCCGCACAATGGTTTGCTCCATGGTAGATATGCTTAATGGACACTATTTTAAAAGCTCTCATTAGGAACCTGCAATCAAGTAAAATGTTACCAAGTGAATGCATTTATCATATGATGATCATTAATAAGCTGTATCGATCACACCCAAAGCATCAACTTCGATTTCCAAATTGTTCACGTTTTCATCCTTTGCAAGAACGCGAGGCCATCACGCAAGGCCCAAATTTCTGCCATTAGACTTGAGTTTGTTGGCATATTTCTATGAAAACCACCTAACCATCTACCACAATGAGATCACGGAGAAGCCCTCTTGTGCATGTCGTACCCAATGCCAAGTTAAAGGCTCCATCGGTGTTGGGCTTCACAAAATTTCCTCTAGGAGGAACCCACCCCACACAGATCATCTCTTCAAAGAGGCGTTCGTTTCTATCAATCCAAATGTGCCAAATAGCAAAAAAGAAAAACGACCTTCCAGGGGAGGGGGTACCCGAGCAATGATTGCCCGGGATTTTGGATTTAGAAATGCATGTCCTGGGAATTGAGCAAAGGAAATTGGATAGCACTCCAGATGGCCACAGCCCGATCACAATCGCAAAGAACATGGCAAGTCGTCACTTTTCCGGTGCACAATGGCGCCAGGTATGGTTCGGAGAGGCAGTGATATGGCGAGGGAACATATCACAATATATAAATTTTGTTTAATAGATCTCAATTAATTTTATAGTTCAAAATTTTAAAAATCACAAAAAAAATTATGAATTATAAAATATAATTTTTTTTTTATAAATGACATGGCTGTCCAAAAAGGATCATTAATTATTTTGGGACATAGGGAGTAGTATAAAATAGTCTTTCAATATCATTCTAATAAAATTTTATGTTTCAATTGTACCCTTATAGTTTATGACGTGCTTTAATGTTACATTTTCCGTTAACAAGTGGATGGAAATAGCTTAGGTTGTGTTTATATCCGTTATTGGCACCGCGGATCGGGCTCGGAATGAATGGTCATTTAACTAATTCTTTAATCAAATTGGGCCAAAGTTATGTAATTATTGGTTAATAAGTTTATTGGGCCATGGATTTTCTATTATGTTTGGGCCCAATAACCAAACACAGCCCATATATAGAAGATGGAGCCCATGAAGAAGATACTGATCTGGATCAAGAAGCAAGGCCCACGATTATAGGGAATTGGTTATTTGCTGGAGGCGTTTATTTTCTTCCAATCCAAAGGCTAATTGACTTGGTCAATTGGCCACATGTCAAGCTCACACAAAATGAGGAAGTGGAGAGTTAATTGCCACATTACCCCGTGATCTTTCAACTGCCAAAAATCACCCATGATCTCGCGTGCACAAATGAAGGAGCAGCATGAGACACTTGTCAACTCGTGGTGCAAGCAAAAATTTGGATTCAGTCCTGAACCAGCTCACTGCTTTGCCTATATATAACAGAATCAAAGAAGAAAAATGGGTCTAACACTAATTAATGCCCAGCGCTTAAAAACACTTTCCTACTTTCAGTACAATACTATCGAGTATCTCGTACTCAAACCCATTCAAACTCACTTCTTCAAGTAGTTTGAATTTTACTTTTATTGTACTACTTTATTATCTCGGTGCAATAAAGTTTACGATTTACGTTTCATTTCCTATAAGATTAGAAAATTTTAAGTCCACAACCATGTGGTAAACCGAAATTAGGTGCTACAAGTCTTGGGACGCCCGCACTCAACCAACATACGCCTGCAAAACCACGGCATACGTGTGTCAAAAACGAGAGTTTTCAGGTTGATGACAGGAGGCTGATGTGGGCCCAATCTATAAATTACTATTACGTCTTCCCCCCCCCCCCCACCTCCCTCACTGCTATTTTGGTTGGGATGTTGTTGGTCCGTGTAGCTAGTGTGTTTATGTAGGTTAATTAAGAGGGTATTTGTAAGCCTTGCGATTTTAATCCGAATCGTCCAAAACACTTTTGGATACGCGCGATTGAGCGCCGCAAACTCTTTTTCACGGCACACCTGTAAAAAAAAATTTCTCTTTTTCTTTTAATGAAAACTAGTAGCGGTGTAGGCCTATGACATTTTTTTATGTAGCATGGTCGTATTTTGCTGGCAATGAATGCGACCAACATATTTTTCCTATGTGAATCTGTGATCGGTGTTGATTACATAAACAAACTTATACAAAAGTAGCAAATTCCAGTTCTATTAATTACATTTACAAATTCCAGTGCCAAATCTGCCATCACATATAAGCAACAACAAAAGGCATAGCAACAAGGCCATTACAAAGCCAATTAATGGCATTACAAAGGGCATAACATGACCAACAGCCATTACATTACATTACACAAAACAAAACCAAGATATTTTTTAACTAAAAGCTACAGAAAATTTCACCAACCACCAAGAATGTGTGTGTATATATAATTTGATACAGTAGTACCTGTTGTAAAATTTAAACACTCGAGACCTAACACCTTCTAAGTCACGTAAATTTGGCATCATCTAATGTGGCAACACCAAGGACACTTCTATACATCAGTGTTTAAAGTTCAAGAACACCCATTTTAAGTTTTGTTTGATTGTGATTGATGTTCGTGAAATGTTTTCAATAATGTTTCAAAAAAAAAAAAAAAAACCTCCCTACATTATCGAAAACATGTCATGAAATGCTCGTGAAATGTTTTCGATAATGTTTCAAAAACTCCCTTAAGGGATGTGTGGGGGGCTATTTCAGGGATGGTTTGGGTGCTAGCTACTTGGGGATTAGGTCATTAGAGGCTGTTCTGGGGGGTTGTTTGAGGGTGTGGCATGGCAGGGATGAGGTATCTGGTTAAGGCAGCCATCGACGGAAGCAATGCATGACCTTGGAAGCTTTTGGGTGCATGGTGTTTTAGTTGTGGCTCAAGCATTGACATGTGAAGTTATTCCTTCTTTGCTAACTAGTACAGTAACTGTTTTTTCTTCTGGTTGTTTTTTGCTTTATAAAAGAATTTAAAATAAAAATAAAATAAAATAAAACCTAAGAGGCTGTGAGGTTGGTTGAGTATTTGCAAGTATCAGCAGTAGAAGGGTATTGTCATATTGTGCTCTCTCCATGCTTAATTTTCTCTTATTGTATCAAATTTATTTGTTTAATCCTTGTAACAAATAAAAATTTTCTTTTGCCGGTAAAAAAAAGAAGAAGAAGAACATCTCTAGTTGTAGCTCAAGTATCGAATTTATTTGTTTAAACGATTGGTGTTTTTAAAACCAATTTTTGTAATAACAAAAACAAAAAGTGTACGTGCTTATCAAACAGACTAACAGAGGCCCAGATTATTAAACACATTTAGAGCAAGTTCAGCAACCTCAGTAAAACCAAAATTAGGTTAATTAATTACCTAGGCAAAAGCAGAAAACTACCCTCACCACTTTAGAAGATTCGCAATCTTGCTAGAGTTCCTCGCTAGATGGGGCGATGAACTGTTCACGAGCTATTCTTGGATGAGGTGCAGATGTATGGCAAAGTCACAAACTCCCAAATGTTTTTTAGTGCTCAATAATTCTTAAGTATGCACCGACAAGGGGTTGGCCAAGTAGTTATGGCCTGGAATTTAGGTATTTGCTCCATTCTAAGGTCTTAGGTTCGATTTTCCTTACCAATAATTAATTCTGGGGGCCATCTTCACTCCACGCATATGCGTGTGAAACGGCTGTGGGATGAACTATAGGGATTAGTTCGAGGTACGGGCAAGCTGACCCAGGACACTCTGCATTATCCCAAAAAAAAGACTATGTACCCAACCCATAATGATACAATCTAAACCTATCATTTTGTAGAACTGGTTGACAAGTTTATTCGTAAAAAAAATTATCTTCGTTGAACATCTCTAGGTATCTAAACATAACTACTGCATTTTTCTAAAAATAGTTAAAAATCGAACTGGTCTGTTTTTGGTGTGGTTATCACATAAAGGCAAAACCAAAATCGAACTGACCGATTTTTCGAAATCAAAAACCAAAACCACGGTAAAAAAATTTGGTCTAAAAATCGCATCAATCAATTCAGTACGGTTCAGGTAACCAACATAATCCGCAAGAATATTGTCGCACCTGGGAAGAGGAAAACCCAAGTGAAGAGGAAGAACAAAAAGGAATACAAGTTTCAGGAACCCACGGGTAACATCAACAGGCATCATTACCAAAACATAGCAGACCAATTATTGTACTTGGTTTTGCAATCGATCATTTATATTCACTTCATCATTATTCTGTATATATGTTTTTGTTTGGTGTAAGATTTTGTTGTACAGTAACACCCATAAGTGGTGAAACATTTCGGGGTAAATTTCACTTACCTTCCTTGATGTTTCTGACAAATGCAAAAAAAAATTCTGAGATTTTTGAAATATCACTGCACTCCTTATGTTTGAAAAAAAATTCCACATATAGATTTCCCCCGTACAGCTAACTTGACTTAAGACTGTGTTTGATAAGTGTGATCGATAGGTGGTAGGATGGGATTAATAATCCCGTGAGCCCTCTAATTTTTGTGTTTGGTGTTGCAAAATGGATAGGACTCACAATCCCATGGGATTAAGAATCCTCTCACTAGGTAGGATTGGCCATCCCATGGGGGACATGGTATTGGCAATCCCATCCCATGGGGCTAAGGCTAAAAAGACTACATACCCATGAATATCAGCCTCTAATTTAGAATATGAACTAGGACTTTAAATATTAGGAACAATTCTCCTTGACATATGTATGACTTTTTTCTTCTTTTCTTTTATTTTATTTTAAATAAAAGTATATGCAATGTGTTCACGAATGAAAAGTAAATGTTATGTAGTCCATTTTGATGTTATTATAAAAAGGGTTATAATCGAAAGCTAAACTGCAGTTTCAAGTTGAATTGGTAAAAAAAAAAAAAAAGAAGAAGTGGAGTTAGTAAAATTTTGAAGCATGATTGATCAATACTTGATAAAGTTATCACTTGTTAAAATTTTTGTATTTTCTAGAATGAACACAACGATACATAAATATTATGGAACCGAATTACTTGAATGATGAATATGTTTTAAAAAATGATAACTTTGGATAAATTGGCAAAATGATATTATTGTATAATATCATCGTATAGAACCAGAGGTATTTGGAGGGTCTTGGTGGATTGAAGTTGGGCAATTTTTTTTCCAAAAAAAAAGATATGTAAATTCCTTACTTTTGGATAATAAAATTCTTTTGAGTCTTCAATTTAAAGACTTGGTCGAAAAAAATTGAGTACGGTTAATTGTATTTTTACATATTTATATGGTTGAGGGTATAATCGGAAATTGTCATTCTAATCCTATCCAATCCGATTCTAAACAAACATATTATTAATAATCTCATCATCTAATCCCGTGCCAACCAAACATGCAAATTACCAATCCCGTCTTATTATCAATCTATTCTCATTATCAATCTCAATCCTAATCCCATCTCCTTACGAATCCCACTTATCTATCACAGTTATCAAACGAGGCCTAAATGTCAAATTTAGGATGCAAAAGACTTCAATGCCCTCTCCCTGCTCTTCCTTTCCTTTCCTTTTATCTCCCTCATTGTCTTTAGAGAAAATCTTTTTTAACGGCGGAGCTATGAATAGTTATTAACGGAGCCAATCGCGACCGTTCAAAAGTGTTATAGACAGTCCATATGTTAATGAAACTTTTTCGAAGAAGAGTTAAACTTTTTCCTTGAAAAGTTTCATTAAAATCTGGATCGTCCAGAACATTTTTGGACGGTTGTGATTGGTTGTTGCTATAAGAACTTGTTCACGGCTAAGCCGTGAATAAGTTTATCTCTTGTCATTCCAATTGTGGTTTCTTGCTTGGTTTTTGCTATTCCTATATGCTACTATTGACGTTGGTGTCTTCCTCATATCAACTCCCTCAATGGGAGGGCTATGAGGTCAGGTGGTCTCTCCTAAACCACAGGGTATTTGCAACTATGCTTTCAAGATGTTGGAGCTGTATGTTTTTCCATACCTGTGCTGGCTGTTATTTGCTTCATTTTGGGGATCATATTTCTGTTAAGGTGGCTAAGAGTTTGGCTATTCCTCCTGTTACATGATGTGGCTATCCAATTGTGGTTTCTTGCTTGTTTGTTTCTCTCTCGGATTACTGAGGCTCCTTATATCAAGTGCCGATTTCTTCTCTATGAAGGATCTGCAATGTTTCTCTTTTTTCAACTCCTATTTTTGGGAGGGCTAAGAGATGTCAGAAGTATTAATCTAGAAGAAAATACTGAAAAAGTCCTATTTCTTTGCCTACTGAAATGACAGAACTACTCAAGATGGATCAGTTTTGTGGAGCAGTTTTGTTTGTTTGTAATAGTGCTCATATTTGCCTAACTTTTTTGGTGATGTTTTGGGAGGGACCACAAATCTCCTTTTGTTGATTGGAGGATTTTCCAGCTTTGATATGGGTTTTTATCTGGTGTAGGATATTCTCTTAGATAATGTTTTTCTGGCCAGCTGTTTTTAGCCTCCTGTTTTCTCCTCTCTTCCAATGCTCTCTATTGGGAATCTTTTTCCTTTCCCTATTCCATGTATCAATATCATGGTCTAGGTTTTTTTTCCTTGATGTATCCGTATCAATTTTTAATAATATAATCTTATTGCCGATCAAAACAAAAAAACCTTTGGGTTCATTACTTTCCAATTCCCATGTCAGAAGTGGGAGGGACCCAAAGTAAGGGAGGACAGTAACGTTTCAGAAAGTCGAGGGGAGGTTTCTGCATTTGGGGAGGCAAGTGAAATTTACACCCAACATTTTGGGAGATACTGGCCTCTGAACTTAGTCAAAAAAATACTCCTGAAAAGGCTGAATGAAAACTACAGTAAACTAGTACAACAATGCAGACAAAACCCTAGACCAGGCATTTCAAATTTTGGACAGACTGGGATGCTCTTGCCATTGGGTCAGTGTCACCTGTATCTTTATAATTCTCCATAATTGGGACTAAGAAATAGTATAATCAACAGAAAATTTGTGTGGTTCAAATTTACTTCACTTAAGTGTACGGGGATCGTGTATTCAAGTACGAATCTAGACCACAATTTTGGGTTACCGGACAATTTTTTTGGTCTCAATTCTAGGACGTAATTAAATATTTTTTTGAACCGGACGTAATTAAATATTCAGACATATGAAAATGAGAAGGTCTACAGATTAGGAATTGAGAAAAAAAAAATTTGTTGAAAAAATGAATTGTGAGGGTTTTTTTTTTTTTTTTGAATAGTGAAATTTTTTTATTAATCTCTGAACAAAATACAAAGATTAACAGATTAAGAAGAGCGACACGAATGCTGAGACCAAGACCCAAAATCCTTAATCCCTGAATTGTGCGGTTTTAGATTCACTTGATGGTGTAAAAATCACATAGTCCAGGTGAATCAGGCCGCACAATTAACTTTAAAAGAAAATTTTGGTAGTCTCAATCTGAGATTCCATAATTGCTATTTGAAAATATGGCAAAAGAGAGCATACTGTACCCGTACCAAAAGGGACATATCACAGATTCACAGGTCACAAACTTCATCACCTTTTAATAGAAATGGAACAACATGATACAAAGCTCAAAAGAGACAAACAAGAGAGGAGAGAGAAGAGAAGAAAGGAGAGAGAGAGAGGGAGAGAGCTATTATTGCAGGTACAGTAAGTATGAGAGTTTAGGCTTAACATAATAAAAATGGAGTTCCCTTTATTACTAGTACTATTAGGGTTAGGGTTAGCGTCTTCTGGCAGCAGTTTCTCTCTGTCCATTGAAGAAGACCGCGGCGACCGGAAGGCCGAGGTCGTTCTCTGCCGCGAAGCTCCGGGTGGTGAAGTGGTCTCTCGAAGAAGGCGGGTCGACAGCCTGCCTGCGTTTCTGCTTGAACAGAACAAACACAAACCTGTGGATACCTATGTTTGGCCTTGGTATCTCATAACTCACTACCTCCCTTCCTGTCAAAACACATCACAACAAACAAGGAAAAGTCATCAACAGCTGCTCTTTCCTCCTTCTCTAAATAGTCCATTTAAGTAGCTAACTCAATCTACGATTGAACACGGACCGGGTACAGTCCAGGAAACTGTCCATGACAACAAATCAACGGTCCAAAACTCATCTCTCGAAGACCAAAACTCTTCCCGGAAATAGTTTCTTTAAATCTGGACCATTCATTCGTTTTTCTGGAGGGTTTTATGATCCGGTTGTCCTGGTTTCTATCATTTCTGAATTGGAACAGCCCGAATACAAAGAATTATGCGCACATATCTAAATTACACACGTGTGTTTGGATCCGCGCACATAAATATATGCACGAAGCGTTGTCGATCTTTTATTGCTTTTGGAAAACAAATTACATGGAATGTGCTTACCAAATGTAGCATCCGTTGTGCCCGGAATGTCTGTCACTATCCTGAAAAAAAAGTCGTTTGAAATCGACAGTTAATTACTTCTGTAATTTTATGGAAAATGAAACCTTGCTCACAATCAATGAGGATTACAGAGAGTGAGTGTTTTCTTTTCACTAAAAAATAATATTTTATCCCAAAAAGAGAACTTTAATTTTCTGTTAATAATTATGCTTAAGCTTGTGACTAACAAAACGTCTGTGTATCCTACAAATTAGGAAGACTTTTTCTCTATTGACCATTCAAAGATTCGGTTTGTTTGTAGTTTCAAACCTATTTAATTAAGATCTAGTAAGCTAGCTAGCCCTAGGTTTGCTCATGTCATTTATGCTTTGCTCAATTCTTGGTTTTTTTTTTATTTATTGGCAAAATTTTTTTTATTAAAATTAGAGAAAACTCAACAAGGAGTACATCAAGGTGAGGCCTAATGAAATGTCCAAGAGCCTTGGCAAAACAAAAGGAAGGGAATTTTAGCAATTTTTTTTATTTCATTAAGGTTTTTATTTCTAATTTCCTTCATTTAATCCATTGAGTTGGTCTTAGAAAAACTCAAAGTATGCAACATATGATTTTCTTCAATGTTTAGTTTTACTTCCTTAGAGACTCTCTTTTCTTTCATTTTAAATCTTTTGCTCAATCCATCAAGTTAATTATATAGAAAGACTTACTTTGTACAATCGTGTTAGTTAATTTGCTATGTTTTTTTTTAATAAGTATATACTAATTAAAAAGCTACCACAATTTTCTGACTTATAGTTCTACCTAGATCTTCAATTAACTAATTAATAATGTAATTATTCACATATTTCCATGGATTCAAAAGGGTGTTTCCAGGTATACCAGTGCAGGTGCTCCCTTAAATAAGGATCACTTGGGCCAGGAACATCAGGATCTGTCATTACCTACATTTAAAGAATGTAGAGTTTAATTAAGCTGATCAGACGATACACAATAGTAGAATTTTAAAATTGCAGGATGTGCAACGGTGTCGGTGATATGGCCATATATCGACCAATATCACACAATATCGATCAGCTGACACATAGGTAAATACCAGAATCGGAGGTCAAAATTTCATTAAGTATGTAACGGCTGATATAGGTTAGGTAACGGTGTATATCTAAAATCATGATATATGATTATACATGAATTTTATAACTAAGATAATGCAAAAAGAAAAGGATAAATGAAGGGCAAGTGGAAGAAATCAACTACCAGTGTGAAGAAAGTCCTCATGTCACCACCATGGATTTCAACCCTAGGTTTGGTGGTTACTTGAGAAGGATAGAGCTCATGGCCGTTAGAGACCTGCCTGTTGTTGTAAGTCGCCAACATTTTCACTGTTGGAATGAAAGGATCGAGTACATCCCCAATCACTCTACCTACTATGAGAGGCTCAGCTGACATTCTTGCCATCAGAGAGAGATCTAGAGAGAGAGAGAGAGAGAGAGGGAGAGATCTAGAGAGAGAGAGAGAGAGATTTCCAGATATTCAGGAGAACTCAGGAATACTGTTTTCTTCTCAAGAAGGGAAGTAGAAGAAGCTCAAGTATATATACTGTTGGGGAGTACACTGAAAGGTTAGTAGCTATGAGTATTTTAATTCTAGGCATGGCTAGAGAGGGAGCTGGGGAGAGGCTTGAGAGGTGGAGTACTATTGTAGTACATATGAAAGCTAGGGCTGCTGCTTCACTTATTGTGAACCCCCCCTCTCTCTCTCTCTCTCTCCACATCAAGAAATTTTTCTATGATAGGTATCATTTTAGCTTTAAGATACACCATACCTCTCTCTCTCTCTCTCTCTCTCTCTCTCTCTCTCTCTCTCACTTACTCACCACTGGGTCCCTTGGAATTTGTTCTTGATTGGCTGTGAACCTACCTGTGAGCTTTTTAGTTCTTTGAGAATAAGCTTTTGTTTTCTATAACATTATCACCTCACCTATGATGAAGCTAGCTAACCCAAGGCATAACAGGCTGCTGTGCCGTTCAGGTGGGCTAGCTTTGTGCCAGAGGGAAAAAACCTTATCTGAATTGGTCTTTTTTTTTTTTATAATAAAAAAAGGGTAAGAGGGGACAATCGGCGTAGCAAAAAAAATTGGTTATTTTGTGGTTTATATATAGGTATAAAAATTAAGTTGATCGGACATCTATAGCGATTGAACCTTTTTTTTTTATCGGGAAAAAAATTTATTAAAAAAAACTCAATATGGTACATCGAGAAAATGGGAAGGGGAATATTCAACCAATGGTTGGATGGGGAAATGAAACAGCATGAAAAAAAAAAAAACCAAACGGCACAACCCAAAACAGCATAGAAAACCAAAACCGGAAAACAATAGAAGATACACCTCCAAAACCTCGGACAACCAAGCAGCACCGAACCCCAAAACCAAACTACAGCCATGCTCTGAAACAACCAACCACCCCTTAACGAAAGGCCCACCACAACAGCAGAAACAACAGCGAAATAAAAAACCAGATCAAGAAACACCCAAGCAACATCACGAATAGCAATTTCAAAGGAGACCAAAAAACAGAAGCAGCCTTAGGACACCCAAAAAACCAAACCCAAATACCAAAGAGACCAACATAAGGAGAACATGATTGAAAAGCACCATAAAGACCGAACCAAATTGTTTCCAGCTGTATGTATTTTGAAGTCATTGGGTTACCAATGTCCGACCAACTTTTAATTTTTTACAAAACTTTTCTACTCTTCCTTTTAGAGCTGTAAATGATCCAAGAGCGGCTCGAAGCTCAGCTCGGTTAGAGACACAAATGAACGAGCTCGAGCTAGTCGAAACTCGGCTCACATTAGCTCGCGAGCCCAACTATATTATATATATATATATACATACACACACACGGGGCGGTTCAATCGACAACTATTTAGACACCTAAAAAAACATCCCAAATCCCAATCACATAGTTTCCGATCAAATTTTTATGATTCGAACCGTTCAATGTGTGTAGAATATGATTTTAAAGGTGCCCGCGAGAAATAAGCAAAAAAAAAATGACCGGAAAGTATTTGTTTTAAGCAGTTTTTAATTGAACCGTTCATTAAATCTAAGTTAAAAACTGTTCAAATCAAGCCATTTTCGGTCTTTTTTTTTACTGATTTGTTGCAAATACCCTTAAAATCACGTTTTGATCACATTGAGCAGCTCGGATCATCAAAATTTGATCGGAAACTATGAGGTGTTTTTTTATGTGTCTAAATAGTTGTTCATTAACGAGCCGAGTGAGCTGAGCTCGAGTTCTATAAGTACATCTCGAACCGAGCTCGAACTCGAGTCTTATAGCTCGTCGCAAGCTCGGCTGCTAGAGCCAACTAAATTTTTGGCAAGCCGAGCTCGAGTACACTAAAACTCTACTCGACTCGGTTCATTTGCAGCTCTACTTTCAGTTCTATAAAGAGAACGGTTCGAATCCGACTTTTGAGCTTGGGACGAGGCCTACATGATAGAGGGCACAACTGCCCCCATTTCTCTCTGGGAGCTACTTTCTTTGTACCATTAGATGCCAGCATGACCAGAATCAATTATTCATGGGTGTCTAAAGGTGATGCATGTGGTTGTAGGACACGGTATTAAATGGCACGCATATGGTGATAAAGTACCAGCACTTGCCTCTCAGGTGTCCTTTGACATGTCCACATTATAGCACACTACGTGAATATATGAGATCCATTGCATGATGTGATTGATGTGATGTACCATATGTTATTCAAGTGTGTACATAAATAAATTTGGTTTATCATATACAATACCACTCAACTAAGAATCTTTTTATGTGATGAGAAATGGAACCTATTACTGTCCAATGTGACAATTTGAATCGTAAATTTTGTAGGGATTTTGATGCAATCAAACCTTACTAAAGGCTCGTTTGAATAATGTTGTATTCTATAAGCAATTACGGACCAAACACCTGATCGTCCGTTAGTCTTAAGAAAAATACAGGTAGCTCAAATAAACATCGATATTCGAATAACCTAATTTTTCTCGGTTAATGAATATGCATCGAGACTAACGAAATGAACTGCTCAAATCATCTAATTACGAAACCATAGGGAATTCTATTTTGCATCCCATGAAAGATTCTTAATTATACTTAGGTTCATAATTCAACACCACTTGTACAAATATTGTAACCTTATCAAGACTTTGTGTGTAGTGCCTGTTGTCCCAACTAAACAACTTGTCACGGCATTCTCCTTTTTAGCGAAAAATGGAAACAAGAGACTAACTTCTGGCAAGGGCTTGAGGTTTCTGCTTGAAAATTACCCAAACTGAAAAAGTTTGAGAATCCAACTTTTGCATTTAAGGTAATGACTAGGTGAGTGAGATTGTGGGTTGTATTGGTGGTGGTGGTGGTGGTTATTGTTAGATTAACAATTCCGGAACTTGTTCGGTTAAAGGTTTTAAATTTTGATTCGAATCATTACTTCTTCCGGCCTAATTTGTTTATTCATCTTTTGACTTTTACTTGTTCCAACATATTTGTTCACTTTGGAAGACTAAGGGACCAAAAGTTATAAAATTACATTTTTGTTCCTTACCGTTTGAACTAAAGTACTCTTTTCAAAAAGTTAGGAGGGCAATTTTTGGAAAGTTGAGCATTTATATGTGCAATGATTATATTTCCTAAAAAAGTTGTATTCTCCAAATTGGACAAACAAATTAAGATGGAGCTAGGGAGTATCATATTTCTCTCTTCTCTCATTACTCATATCTCCAATCATTACTCTTATTTTTCTTTATATCTCTCTCCAGTCATTATCACGAAATTTTCAATTATTATTTTATTTGTCTTTATATGCATTATCTATAAATTTAAAATTAAAATTCCAAAACCAACGGGGTGTGAACCACCTCCAAACAAGGAAAAAGTAAGTTTGGCAGATTCTTTTGAAGCTGTGGCCCCAAACTGCAAAAATCAAAGCATAAAGGAACTCCACTCCACCACACACGTTGGATGTTAGTGCTGAGGGGTCATTTCATGTTTTAAAAAAACAACTCAGAAAAAGGGTATCCATAATTGGCAATTTAAGAAGGTGGCTTCTACAAGTAGAAAACCCAAGTACTTTGATAAATCCCACATTGGACTTCATGTGACCGTTCCCAATTGCACCACAACATATGTTTCTGCTTTCCTTTGCCTCATCCTTTACTTCCCGGTTCTTTTTCTTTTCCAGTTCTTCTGTTTCCATTTTTGTCGACGGTCAGGGGTGTTAGGGCGCTTATGCGCATCTCGGCTAGGCAAGAAATTGCTTTCTTGCAGTCTGATCTCAATTATCGAATCTAGCCAATTGTTCGTCATTTATTAATGATTAAAAAATAAAAAATAACATTTAAATTAAAAAGTATAAGTATAAAGAAAGAGTAGTTTAATAAAATAAATTTAGAATAAAGAGACTGATGCAGTATACTCTTAAAAAAGTAACTTTTTAGATGTAATTTGATTCAAAATCTGTTGAATCTGATGCAGATGCTCTTACCCAGCGAACCTTCCACTGATCCATCAGTGCTTTTGAAGAAATTAATTAAAGCATTTAGTATATTTTAATTACTTAAAATGGGGCACTATTTTTTGGCCTTAAAATATGAGTGTTAGGCGGCCTCCTGGTCTGCTACATAGGGCCGGGCCTAATAACTCACTATTCATCCTATTACAATTATTCGATTTTTTAGTATGCAATCGCCAATCAGGAACTATTTGTACAGACAAGTGTACCGGTACTGAGAGAGGACAAGGACGATAAGAAACTTTCCACGGAGTATTTGGCCTATCCAAGGATAGACGCAGAATCTCAACGTTTGATCGACGAACTTTAATATTTGCGGCATATAAAAAAGTGGTTTCAATTTCTTCCCTAACATATTATATATAGAAATTGTATCATAAAGGTTTCCAATTAACCTATACAGTCATAAAGATACAGTGATATATAATCGTCGATACATACAATCTTATGCATCCATATATACTTTACTGTCTTTACAAAAGGTAAAATATTGAACCTAGCTAGTGTGAAACTTTTTATACATGCATATGATCTTAGGAGGACGACTGTTCAATTTTGTCAACAAAAAAAAAAACTTGTGTTATTTTTACGGTTTTTTTTTTTTTGAAAATTGTCGGGGGAAAACTTGTGTAATTTTTACGTTTCTTAGAAAAAACTACTACTATAATTTTTAAGAAATTTTGAAATTTGGTTGGGATAGATGATTGCGTGGGCTCTTCCGTCCCTCATACTCGGGCTTGTAAAACTCCACTACTACTTTACCCACTGCTATGGCCCAATGGCAACAAGCAAGTAAGCCTTGCTATGGTCACTGTACTGAGAGACTATATATTGGCCTGGT